>CM076571.1:381703526-382303526 GCA_034641835.2 Pinus albicaulis
TAGTATAAAAACACAAAACCAAAAACACTAGAAAAAAACTAAGCACAATGAAGTAGGAAGAGGATACTTAGGCACATATGGTGCACTTCACTTTAACAGTTTATTAGCCCTGGTTGACAATTCATGATATCAATTTAGGAACACTAAATTGAGTAGACATTTTGGCGCCGTTGCCGGGGAAGTGTAACTATGTAGCCTTATTTCTTACCTCCCAAAAACAATGATATGCGTAGAGAAAGAGATTCAAGGGGTAGATTTATAAGAAGCAGAAGCTTGATTCCCAGAACACCACTCGTTCTACCAAGACCAAGAGACAGCACACCTCTAACTCAAACCTACATTCCATACTATACTGATCATAGACTTCTAGAAGACTTAAGATCAGATATTCCATCAGAAATTCCTTCTAATTCATCCACTGAACCTGTCTTAGAAGAAGATTCAAGGACCCCTACAAATTCCACATAATCTCTCAATTTTATCTCTAGGAGGCCTTGGCAAGGACCTCAAACATAAGGATGCCATGATCAGTTGTATAATCAACCCCCACCAAATTGGAATTCTTGGCAGCAAGCTTGCCCCCAATTCCAAAATCAATCTCAAACTTGGGCACAAGGAGCACAAAATCCCTATGGAAGATACCCTCAGTATTATCAATATCCACCATCTTATCAACCATATCCAAATTTCCCTCCTCAACAAAATCCACAACATCCAAATCCACCACTTCCATTACCATTTCCTCAGAAAGAAAATCAGTTACCTGCCCAACCCATACCAAAACCCAACAATAAAAATCCTCAGAACACATACATGATAGAAGGTCAATTGTTCCCAACCTATTTGATTACTCCTTTTGACCTTAATGATGTTCAACTTAGGTCTGGAAGAATACTTGAAAAGAAGAAACATTTTGTAATCATACAAGAGAAAAACAACTCTGAGGAAGATTCTCTACGGGTAAATAAAAGTCTTGAAGAGAAAACATATTTTCAAAACCCAAATATTGAAAAATAAAAACAAAAAGAACCAATAATTTCAACTCCTATATTAGAGCAGCCATCAACATTCACCTCTACACCGCCCTTTCCAGAAAAATTACAAATTGATAAGGGTGTAGAAAAACAAATTATGGTGCCTAGTTATGATTTCCCGGATGAGCTAATGAATGTTTGTATTAAGATCCCATTATTACAAGCTATCAAGGAAATTCAAATCTTATCAAATACAATAAAGGAGTTGAGCATGAAAAAATAGGAAAAATAATAAAAGAGACAAAGAAAATTCAACTGGCAGGAAAAATAGCAGACATCATGATGGGTAAGATTGCTATTCCAAAGTATCTAGACCCAAGAAATCCAATTGTTAAAATACACATCAATGGAACTGAGATCCAAAACACACTTATTGATTTAGGAGAAGCAATCAATATCATGAGTAGACAAATCATGGATAAACTAAAACTTCCTAATCTTCTTTTTACACCCACATTATTAAAATTAGCAGACATATCTGTGACTAAACCTGATGGGGTAATAGAAAACATTCCAGTGTCCTTAGATTCTTGGGAGTATCCTGTGGATTTTATGATTCTAACTCCTAAAAACAATCTAGGAGGACATCCTATTATATTAGGAAGACCTTGGTTAGCTACAGTCGATGCTTTCATTAGCTGTAGATCCGATGATATGTACATCTCTGATATTAGTTCAACCAATAAATTTACCTTGTATCCTCCAGCAAAAACAATTACAGAGTTAGATGATACTCAATGGATTGAGGATGAAGAAGACATACAACCTCTCTTCACAATTTCATAAATTAGTGAAGATAGCCAAATTCTAAATACCTTAGAAAATTTTGAATCCTCTTCAGAATACAAACATGAACAATTTCAAGAAGAATCCAACATTGAGTTTTTATCATCAAAACAGATGTCTCTTTACTCCATGGATAAATTTGACAGCTCTACAATTGAGATATTTCCAGGTAAAACTTTAAACATAAACAAGAACCTAGAGAAATCTCAATAAGAAAAGCTAGTCAAAATATTACAAAGGCATTCTTCTGCATATGCATGGGAGTACACTGATATGAAAGGGATAATCCCTAAGACTTGCACTAATCACATCTACATAAAGGAAAATTGTAAACCAATCAGACAACCTCAGAGATGGATGAATCCAAACCTTAGGGAGATTGTTAAAGAAGAATTGTAGAAATTGTTAAATGTCAGCTTTATCTATCCCATTTCAGATAGTCAGTGGGTTTCTCCTTTGGTAATTGTGCCAAAGAAAAATGGTAAATGGAGGGTATGTATTGACTACTGGGAATTAAACAAAGCTACTCTTAAAGATAATTTTCCCCTACTTTTCATAGATCAGGTGTTAGATACATTAGCTGGAAAAAAGTACTTCTCATTTTTAAATGGGTTTAGTGGTTATAATCAAATTCAAGTAGCACTTGAAAATCAAGACAAAATCACATTTACCTGTCCTTGGGGTACCTATGCTTACCGAGTATTGCCATTTGGCTATGCAATGCACCTACAACATTTCAAAAGGCAGTACTAGGAATATTTTCAGATCTAATACATGATTGTGTAGAGGTATATATGGATGATTTCACAGTCTATGGAAACACATTTGAAGAATCCTTAGCAAACTTGGAAAAAGCTTTAAAGAGATGTAAAGAAGCAAATCTTTCACTAAGTCATGAAAATTGTTTTATGATGTTTACTGAAGGAATTGTTTTGGGGCATCACATTTCAGGGGATAGGATTAGAGTTGATGAGTCAAAAGTTGAAGTCATCTATAACTTATCTATTCCAAGTTGTCAAAAATATGTTAGGATTTTTCTAGGATTTACAGGGCATTATAGAAGATTTATAGAAAACTTCACCAAGATAGCATCTCCACTTTTCAAATTACTCACCAAGGACTGTGAATTCAAGTGGAATCTTGATTGCCAGTTAGCCTTTGAGACCCTGAAAACAAAAATCTCTGAAGCACCTATTTTAAGGGGAACTAACTGGAAATTATCTTTTCATATTTCAAAATATGCCTCAAATACAGCTTTAGGTGCTGTATTGGAACAAAAAGACCTGATTCCTTATGCCATATACTATACAAGTAAAAATTTGACCCCTTCGGAGTTAAATTATACTGTAACTGAAAAATATTTCTTAGCTATTGTTCATGCCATAAATAAATTCAGACACTATATAACAGGCTATGAAACTTTTGTTCACAAATATCACTCTGCAATTAAATATCTAATGAACAAATCTATTACTAATGGCAGAGTCATAAGATGGTTATTGCTTTTACAGAAATTCAACATCACCATTCCAGATAGGCCTAGGAAACAAAATACAGTATTTGATTTCCTATCTAGACTCCAAAACATTAAAGACAAGACTCCAGTTGAAGATCAATTCCCTGATGAATATCTTTTTGGAATTTCTACTCAAACTCCTTGGTTTCCTGATATTGCTAATTATCTAGTTTTAGGGAAATTTCCTTCAATAATGAATGCAAGAGACAAAAGAAAGATCATTTATGACAGTGCAAAATATGCATGGGTTGCTAATGAGTTATACAAAATAGGTCTCGACTTTATTATTAGGAGATGTGTTTGAGAAGAAGAGATGCCTGAGATCCTCAAGGCATGTCATGATGAACCTTGTGGTGGACACTTTGTTGATAGAAGGACAACTTATAAGATCCTTCATTTAGGATACTATTGGCCATCCCTCTTTAAATATGCTAAAGATTATGTCAAAAGGTGTGACAGCTGCCAAAGGGTAGGGAAACCTTCTCCTTCAGGTGAGATGTCATTTCATCCTCAGGTACATATTGAACCTTTTGAGAAATGGGCTTTAGATTTTGTAGGACCTATTAGTCCTCCATCAAGACAAAAGAAATATATATTAGTTTTCACTAATTATGTTACCAAATGGGTAGAGGCCAAGCCATTACTTTCTTCTACTGAAGCATCTGTAGTCAATTTTCTTTTTGAGGATATTTTTACTTGTTTTGGTGTCCCAAGAGAAATTTTTACAGATGAAGGAGCTCAATTCACATCAAGGCTAGTGGAACAAATGGTGGAGAGGTACAAAATCAGACACATAAAATCTACTCCCTATCATCCACAAGCAAATGGCCAAGTGGAATCTACTAATAAGGTCATTGAAGGGATCCTAACAAAGATTGTTCATTTACATAGAAGAGATTGGGTAGACAGGCTTCCTGAAGCCTTGTGGGCCTATAGAACTACATGGAGAATCACAACAGGTCATACCCCTTATGAAATTTTTTATGGAAAACAAGTCTTGTTTCCCATAGAGTTTCAAATTCAAACTTTTAAAATGGTAGTCTAGATAGGACTTGATCTAACAGAAGCACAAAAGCACAGATTGGAGCAGATTAATGAATTGGATGAGATCAGATAGGATGCATTCCAGAGAACAAATATAGTCCAACAACAAAGTACTAGATGGCATGATAAGTACATTAAGGAAAAGAAATTCAAATAAGGTGATTGGGCCCTCTTGTTTGATTCAAAGTTCAAAGATTTTCAAGGTAAATTCCAAACACGTTGGCTTGGGCCATATGAAATTGTCAAATTTTTTGACAATGGAGCAATAAAAAATCAAGACAATAGATGAAGATAAGGTGACTTTTCTTGTAAATGGTCATAGATTGAAACTGTATCATAAGCCACTTTCAAGAGAAGAATTTTTCAAGAGATTCCAAGAGAACAATGATGTGAAGTTAATGAAGAAGGATCCTTCTTCTTCATCAACTTAATTGCATTTTCTGAAATCAGATGTTAAAAAAAAATTTAAAAAAATAAATAAAAATAAAAATAAAGTATAAACATGAAAACTAATCATTGATTAGCATGTTTATACAAAAAAGATAAGGTGAAAATCAGAATCCTTCTGACACTTTAGCTTTTCAAAATTGTTCTTTTCCTGCAAACAAGTATCATAAAATCATAATTGCAGGCTCACTTTACATATCACATTCCACTTATGATCCATCTCATTCCACCATATCTCACTTCATCCATATTTCATTCACTCCATTCATCCATACTTCATTCACTCTATTTCATGATCCATCTCATTTCATTTCAGATTTTCAAAATTGATCTTTTTCTGCAATTGAGTATTACAAATCATAAGTTGCAGGCCCACTTTTCATATTTCATTCCACTCCACATTTATGATCCATTTCATTCCATCATATTTCACTTCATTCATGCTTCATTCCACTATATTTCATGATCCATTTTATTTCATTTCATACTTCATTCCATCCATATTTCAAATCATTTCATTCCATGTCTCAAAGTTTTTACGGGTACATTCTGCAGCCAGACATTCTGCAGCCAGATATTCTGCAGCAAACCATTCAGCAACCACTTGTTCAGCAGCAAATTGATCCTGCAAACTTACTTCAACAAGCAAAATCAAAAAGATTATGGAGACTGAAAGATCAATAATTTTCAAAGAAAAGACAAAGCATATTAAAACAAAAAAAATCAAAAGAAGGGCTAAGGTAAAATTGTGTGAAATTATTATGATAGAAAATTATGAAATATATAGTATGGTTAAGTCATATGTATGTTTCATAAAGTTATTTTTATTATTCGTATTGATCAAGCCTATCATAAAATCCTTGAAAAAATCCCTTCCATTCTGTTCCATATCAAATCATCATTTATTAAAAGTTAACGGCCAGTACTTGAAGTGACCTATTAGGTCACGTCACTAACCCGAAATATTCATTGATGATTTTGAAATCCTCATGAGATTTCTCCGCGGTCTTTTACTCCATGACAACTCTCAAACTCAATCATTCGTATGATTTACCCTCACTGTATTTCACTCATCCCATATCCACTTCATGTCATTTTTCCATAGCCAATTCCTGTCTACAGAAACAGAGAAATCATCTTTAGGGTGAGACAACCCTCTACAGCCATTTTCACCTCAAATAGGAGAGCAGTAACAGAGCAATAAATTGAAGTTGAGGAAAAGAAGCCATGGGACTTGTTAGCCACCTATAAAATTTGTTATATCAAAAGGTGGGTAAGACTTTTTGAGCCTTCAAGGAACAAATTTTATTACTAAAAAGTGTTGGCTCTTGAAGACTCTTGAAGGCCTCATGCCTTTTCCTCTATCCGAACTTCACTACTATTCCCATTTTACACTTAGAAATCCTGCTGATTTCCAAGCTAGAATACTGCTACAAACACCTTTTTCCCTTTCCCTTTCTTCCAAAACTAGCCTCAGTTTTTAACCCTTTCATCTCCCATGAAAAATCCCTCATTTTCATGATTTTTCCCTTTCCCCTTCATCAAAACCATTTGATAAGGTTTGAAAACTCCTTTTTTTCCTTATCCAAACCCCTCTAAACCTTTTAAAATCATTCAAAAGCCATAAAAATCACATTTTTTATGGTGTGGACTTAAGCCCCCTCGAGCTAAGTCTTAAGCCCCTTTATTCATAAAGCCTTCGGTCTTATTATCTCCCATGTGCCCCACGGCCCCGCAATCAGGCACCAAGCCATTTTTTAATTATTCCCGCCCAAAGTAAAAAACCTTTGGTTGTATATTAAAACTCGTCAGTTTTATTATATTATATTTTTCCGCCGGTTCAAAATTTCAGCCGATCTCCACCGTCGATCTGATCTGAAAATCGACAGAGCGGAGTCCATCTCCCCAGTGGTCCCCGCATTCCACTCACCTGTCCAAAAACCGTGAGGTATTCATCGCACCACCTTTGGGTGAGGGCAGTTTTTTCCCGTTTGGCAGCGATTCCATACGCTGGACGACACGCGTCCTAGGCACTGTTCATAAAACCACCGTCCATCGCGCGTTAACGTTCAGACATGGACCCCACACGATATTGGCATCCACCGTCCGATCTGGGGCGGGCCATCCAACGGCTATCGCTCACCGAAGATGCCCGACAGTTAATCGAGCTATGGTGCGGCATTCAATAGATCTCCACCGTCAATCTGATCTGCAGATCGACGGCCCATATTCCATCACCCTAATTCATCGCCCGGTCAAACATTTTCCACTTTGACTCTCCATTTCCACTCCCGACCGTCGATCTCTGCACGATCGATGACTATGATTTAAACAAATCTTCCGCCTTCTCTATCACTTCTCCCGATCAATCCTGACCATTGGATGATGCCATCCAATGGCCACGCTTCTCCCACACGTCCTCCACAGCAATAAACCTATATATGCAGGATTTTTTAATATTTGTTTGTATTTTGCAGGGTTTAAATGGTTTTATCTCCATTTTTGAAGAAAATTCGAAGGTAGAGGATGACGATCTTCCTGCCTTTGATTCACCAAATAAAATCATCACAGGGTGTTAAAAACACGTTTTCATCAATCGTTCATGAAGCATTGATGCCACATAACCCTGCGCAGCCCTGTATATCAGAAAAACCATGAATCAGGCACAGTCAGAGAGTATCAGTGACGAAGATCCAAATGAACCAGGACAGAGGATGGAAGACATATTTCCGGGGATCACGGATAAGAATGTTTATTAAAAGCCTAATCCCTGATTTAAAACACAGTTTAAAGAAGATCTTAAGGGTCTTATCAACAAGATCGCTTCCACCGCCACATCTAAGGCAAATTGATTCCTTCCAGCTACTAAAATGCGACCTGTGCCTCAAAGTATTCAATCAGAGGCTGAATTTATTGATCAGGATCATATATTTGTCTCAAAACACAGCTAAAAAGGAAACTCTGCCAAGGAAATTAACGACAAACATTTGCAGAGTTACTTCAATGCCACACAGAGCCTCAAAGGTCAACAAAATCTCCCACCGAGCTTAAAATTTATGTAAAAAATTTAATACAGAGTGCACCTATGTAAGTTTCTTCATTGAGCCCCTCAAAGGCCAAGAAGCCATTAAGTCTGTATTAATTGTAATTTAGATATTTTATTAGATCTCACCTCCTCATCCTTCTATATATACTACTATAGAAGATGAGAGAGGGGTTGGTTGTAGAACTTTGTAATACACTTGAGCTTAAACTTCTGATTGTAAATAGTGTTCACTGGCCCTTTGAGCTCTGCTTGTGATAGATTAATTAGGTTGAATAGTGAAGATGATTGTTGAACTGAAACATTGGACCTGATTACTGTAACTGGTTTGACATCAATAACAAGTTGTTTCTTGGGATCCTGGTCTATATCACTGGTGAAGTGCCCCTTTCTTTGTTATTGTTTTCCTTCTATGTATGTCATATTGTTCACTATTCTCTGATAAAGAACAACATTTATAGAGTTAGGACCTACTATATATCAGTAACCTTCTCTGACTGAAAAGCTTTATCTCAATGTTTTCCTCCAATTTGTTTGTTTAAGAATGATTTAATATAGTTTAAGTAGTTAGGAATGCTAGAGTTCCCTCGTCCTACTGTTTGCTTTAAAAATTGTTCTTGAAAGTTATTTTCCTTATTTGCTTATTAAAGTTAGACTAGAAAAGTGATGGTTTTCCCTGTTTCTAGCTTCTATTCTCCAAAAGCAGATTCTGAAAGTTTCCCTTGGTGTTGACTGAAAGAAGACTAGGTTTAAAAGTACTTTATCTGATCTTAAGTTTACACTCTATTTTCTCTTATATGTTTTCATACTTTCTGAAGGTAATTATGTGGATTACTGGATTGTAGGTCAATTAAGCTGCTTTAATACAAACCTACCCAAGAGGTCAATGGTTAGCCCTGCACTTGGTTGGTTTTAAACAATTACTTAAGAGGTTTTTCTTGTTTGGACTGACTATAAATCCTTTGTGAAATTATTATCATTTTCCACCTCTCCAACACTTTATTGTTTCCATTCCATCATTATAAACCTCAATAATATTGTGATGTATATGACTTGCCCCTTGGATCACTCTTGATGTTGTTGTTCAATTAAAGCCCTGTTATGACTCCATAGCCCAATGGACTAAAAACCAACATTATATCTATATTTTTAGCCTAATTGTTCCATTCACTTTCAACCTCTCACCTTTGAAACTCTTTGCATTTAGTACTTTCCACCTCAAGCAGTATTCATGCTTAACCATCCAAAAAACAAAACAAACCCTTGGCCTTCATAACTAGCCTAATATCATAACCCCAAACTTCAAAGACAAATCCATCTTTGCACTTATTGGATAGATCCCTCTCCGCATTCAGGAGGGCTAGATCCTAGAATCCCAAAGTTGGTTGAAATAATGTTTCTTTTGCCGTTTTAGTCTCACCAATCTGCTAAAATTACAGATTCCTAACATTTCTAACGATTCCGCTGGGGAACGAAACCCAGAATCTTTTTCATTTTTATAAAACTTTGAGAGTAAAAAGCAGCCTTTTCAAGCACTACCAAGAAACTGGTAATCATGATAAAACTTGTTTGAATCAGTGACAAACTAGGTAAAACCTAGGATTCTCTTAAGACCTTATCTAACCTTGAAAGATCAGTTGGCTTAGCCATAAGAGTAAACTGTCTTTGTCTCATAACCATAGCTAAGTTTTGAAACAGAGTTAGGATGTTCTTAAAAACCATACAATTGAAAAAGAACTTAGAAAACCTAAAAATATTTCAGATTGGTATTCAATAAACATGGTGGTGGACCATAAAACCTTTACCTTTGAAAAGAGCTAAAAACTTCCACTTGGTGACTCCACAATCCTTAACAGACCTTAAGACTCCACTGGGAAGAACCCTTATCACTTTAATATCTTTCAAACTCAGTTATAGGACTGTAGGATTAAAATTTGTGTAAACAGATTAGTTAACCTCTCAAAGATTGTCATACCTGGTTGAACTTTTCTTGTTTATTTGGGTCTGAAAAACACAGCATAGTGGCTCCTAGAAATATTCATACTAGAGCCTATCCTGACCCTGATCCACCTGAGATAGTTGATAACCTAGAAAGTATTCTTAGGAAGTCTCCTAGGATTAAATTATCAACTATTTTCAAATCACCCTTGAGAGCTAATTCAGTCCCTGAAAATCTTTCAGCTCTACAACAATCACAAGCTGATTTAATAAACCCATTTAGAACTAGGTATCTTGGTGACTTAGATCAGTTAGATTCTAAGTCTTCACTTTCATCTCCTAAAACAAGTGAACATCTTGGCAGTAGAGAAACGACAGCTCCTGATTTGCATTTCCTTCATAATTTAGGTGTCTCTCATCCAAGATCAGCTCAGCAATCTATTCCTATCCATCTCTTGTAAATCCACCCCCACCACATATCATGGCAACATGGTATGCTCCCTCAGTCCTTCCTGCACCATTATTCAATCTTCCACAGGACTATTAGTCCAAAATTCCATTGTATGATGCTAGTAATGTTACAACTGCATCACAACATGTGGATAATATGAATGACTACTTTGACAGAAATGAAATTGATGATGATTCTGTCAAGCTTAGGTTATTTTCTCAGAGCTTAGGGTGAGAAGTAAGAAAATGGTTCAAATGTTTAGCCCCCCATAGTATCAATGATCTCCAAGCCTTCCATCAAACATTCTTAAACAAATGGGAAGTAAAGAAAAACCCTCTCCAAGTCCTTTCTGACTACAAGAACCTCCATAGAAACACTGGGGAAAGTGTGCAAGCTTATTGCACCAGATTTAACAGTGTGTATAATGCACTTTCCCCAGAACCAAAACCTCCACAAGGCTCAACTTTAAACAAGTTTCTTGAAGGGATTGACATTGAGATGGCCTATCAGCTGAGAGAGAGATATTTTGCAACTCTTGAAGATATGCAAAGAGGCACTCTTTCTGTGGAATTCAACTTAATGGAAAAGAGAGCAAGAATGAAAAATGAAAAGAGAGTGTCTTTTAGAGAGGAATCTACACCCTCTACTTCCAACTCAAAGATGGAGAGAATTATGGAAGAGTTTATGAAAGAGATGAGCATAATTAAGAGAGCATAAGCCAGTCAAAACCAAACTGCTCCTCAAAACAAAAACCAGAACCAAAACCAGAATTTAGAAGGAATCAACCTCCATACAGACCCAGGGAAGATGATCAACAAATCACTCCTCCCTTTCATCAAAACTATGTAAGTGAGGTTGAGGAAACATATGAGATAATAGAGGAAGATGATATCAACATGCTGGGGGTGGATAACGATGACTTTTGAGATCCATTATGATAGAAAACAAGGTCTATACACACCTTATGATGACAGAAGAGATGATGATGAAAATTATTATCAAGACATAGAAAATGTCATCATAGAATCTAAAATATAATATGACCTTAGAAGAAAAACCAGTCAACAGACCCCCGACAACAAAACCTCTGACAAATGTTCACAAAACAGCACTACAACCAAGCCTATAGTTGTCAAACAAAAGGATAAAATAGTGGATGTAAATTCTGGTAATGATAAAGAGAAAGACACTCAAAACAAAGAAAAACAGAGTGCAAACATTAGCAGTATTAACACTTCAGCTAGTACTCCTGTGAAAACAATTTTGTCAAGTGTAAATAAAACAAATCAGCAAGCTAATATTGATAATAGAATGACAGCTAATAAGGCTGAAACCAGCACTTTAAAGAGTCAAATTCCTTTCAGCCTGGAGCAGGAAATTTCAAATATCAAAATCTTTGTTCCCTTGACTGAGTTAGCTGCCTAACATGTATATAGAACCCAAATTTTGAAGGCTTTAAACATTGAAGAAAATGAGGACACAGTCAATCTTAATAATGACCAACCAGAGCTGATTTTTGGTCCTAATATTGAAGGTAGATATCAAGAGGGACATGTTCCGCCCTTTTATGTAAGTTTACACGTTCATGACAAAATTTTGCACAACGCTATGCATGATTCCGAGGCTTCTCATAATTTAATGCCAAAAGCTGTAATAGAGAGCCTAGGTTTAGAAATCACCAGACCTTACAAAGACCTTTACTCCTTTGATTCCAGCAGAGTAAAATGTTTAGGATTAATCAAAGACCTCTGTGTTAACTTAGCCCAAATTCCAGCCAAATGTTTAGTCATGGATATTGTTGTGGCTGATGTGCCCCCAAAGTATGGAATGTTACTATCAAGATCTTGGGGGGCTAAGTTACAGGGACTATGCAAATGGACATGACTTATGCGACTATCCCTGTTTTCAATCAGAATAGAAGACTTTACAGGGAGTCCCATATGAAATACACAGTTACAAGTCAAGACAGACCACAAAACTACAGACCACAAAACTCTCCTATGTATTCTTTAAATACAGGCCTTGATTCTTTTATCATGTTTAATGAAGAAACACTTGGTGAACAAGTCACTTTAACAGGATTAATGGCCGATAGGGAGGAAGAGGAGAACACCACAGAACTGTCAAAACATTTTGTTGAACCATTAGGCATTAGCAAACTAAACAAAGGTCTTGAACTATAGGTCATGTGTCCTTTGCTTTTAAACCTGGACACTAAATAAAACTACCCTCAAATGAACGCAAATATTAGGGAATCAAAACAAATACAACTAAGTGTTGAGTTTCCACAACAACCTTTGAGCACGTTAGTTGAAGAGGACAGTAACCAGGATGAACTCAAAACTAGTCCTCTATGGAGTATGTATTTTGATGGATCCTGCACTAAGAACAATGCTGGTGCAGGTGTTTAGATTACTAACACTGAAAAAAAACCACATAGAAAGCATTTATTGCAAACTAAACTTTCATTGTTCCAATAACATAGCGGAATATGAATCCCTTCTCCCAGGATTACGTTTGTTGAAAAAGTTAGGAGCCACAAGAATCAATGTGTATGGGGATTCAGAGTTAGTCATTAGGTGGGTCAATGGGGAGCATAATGTGAATCATCCTAGACTCAGAGCCTACCAAAATGATGTCATGGACCTTTTGAAAACATTCGAGGAGTCCAAACTGTTTTTTGTCCCAAGAAAAAGAAATATTGCGGCCCACAATTTAGCCTTTGCAGCTAGAACATGCTTAACGCCATATAACACCAAAGACTGCACAACTCAGATTAAATTTAGACCAGCTGTGCCTGATAATGAAAAGTATTGGCAGGTGTTTGACAATGACAAACAAATAGAAGACTTCATGCAATTCAGAAATGAATTCGAACTAAACAGTTCAGACTCAAACTATGAAACAGACTGCAAGGAAGAAAATTTTCTTGATGAAGAAGAATCGTCTCCTAAACTTGCTAATATAAACCTGTTATCTAGCAAACTTGAAAGTGAAACAGAAATGAATGCAGAGTTTGAAACAAAGGAGTTAGAAAATCTGCACTCTAAAGATGAATGTTTGCCTAAGGGTCTAGCCCCTTTAGAAGAGTTGTTCGATTTTAACGATGTGGCGAATAAACCAAAATTGGAACCTATAGAGACTGAAGTGGAGGAGTACAATATAGGCAGTGAATTTAAACCTATGATGATTAAACTGTCTAAAACTTTACCAATTCACATTAAACTTAAATACATAGAGTTGTTTAAAGAGTTTTTTGATGTTTTTGCATGGAGTTACGAAGATCTTAAATCCTATGACACTGAAACAATACAACACAAAATTCCCCTCAAAGAAAACCAAAAACCATTCAAACAGAAACTGCACAGAATAAACCCTGTTCAGTTGCCTTTGGTTCAGAAGGAGATCATGAAAATGTACGATATTGGTATTATTGTCCCTATTAGATATTCTGAGTGGATATCTAATCTGGTGTCTGTAAGGAAGAAAACTGGAGAGATCAGGCTTTCTATATAATTTAGAGACTTAAACAAAGCTTCATTAAAAGACAACTACCCTTTACCAAATATGGATCACATTTTACAAAGGGTGGTAGGGTCTAGAAGAATTTGTTTGTTGGATGGCTATTCAGGGTACAATCAAATCTTAGTTCACCCTGCTGATAAATTAAAGACAACCTTTACTACACCATGGGGCACTTTCATGTATGTGAAAATGCACTTTGGTCTAATGAATGTTGGAGCAACTTTTCAAAGAGCCATGGACATAGCATTCTCGGAAGAATTGGGTTTCTTCATCATTATATACCTTGATGATGTCACTTTGTTTTAAAAAATAGATGAAGAGCACTTAGAACATTTAAGAAAGGTTTTCGAGAAGTGCAGAAAGTTTCGGATATCTTTAAACCCTAAGAAAACATTATTTGGTCTCCAAGAAGGTAAGCTTCTTGGGTACATTATTTCAGAAGAGGGTATTAAGATAGATCCAAAGAGGATTGAGGCCATATTGCAAATATCTCATCCTCGAAACATCAAAGAGTTGCAATCTTTCATTAGAAAGATAAACTTTTTGAGAAGGTTCATCCCCAACTTGGCTGAGCTCCTTAGTAATATCATAAACATGTTGAAGAAGGAGCAAGGGGTAAGATGGACCTTGGAAGCAAATAAGTCTTTTGAGCTGGTAAAACAAACGTTAACCAAAACACCAGTTCTTATAAGTCCTAATTTTTCAAAAGATTTTTATATTTTTTCATTTGCATCAGAACATACCATAGTTGTTGTCCTTTTACAGAAAAATCCACAAGGACAAGAGCAGCCTATTGCATTCTTTAGCAAGGCATTGAGGGATGCCCCTTTGAAGTATAACATTATGGAAAAGCAAGCTTTTGATTTGGTTAAAGCTTTAAAAGACTTCAGAGTATACATCCTTCACTCACACATCATTGCCTTTGTCCCAAACTCAGTTGTTAAAGACATTCTAACACGAGACCCAGATGGTAAGAGAGGTAAGTGGATTGTTGTTATCCTTGAATATGATTTAGAGATAAAACCCACTAAAATCATCAAAGGACAAGGTCTAGCTAGATTAATGGCTGAATAAAATTTTGAAGTTCTTGATATTAATATGATTGATGATTTGGATGACCAAGAAGAATTCTCAACTCCTATAGTTGAAGATCATTTTATGAAATTCTCTTTGGTATGCTAATATTGTTTATGTTTTACTTAATTTGAATACACCTCCTAGTTTGACAAAATCAAAGGCAAGATTCCTCAAGTTAAAAACTGTAAACTATTGCATTATAGATAGATGTCTTTATTGGAAAAATGCAAGTGGTGTATTGATTAAATTTTTTCCTGAGTTTGATGAAGAAAAGGTTAAATACCAGTTCCATGAAGGAGAGTGTGGAGGTCATTTGTACTGGAAGACAACAGCCAACAAAATTTTGAGGGCTGGTTTATATTGGCCTACTCTTTTCTATGATGTGCACAAGATGATCATAGCCTGTCACAAATGTCAACTTTTTGAAGGCAAAAGAAAACTGCTACCCCTACCTCTGCATCCTATTACTGTTGAAGCCCCATTTCAACAGTGGGGACTTGACTTCATAGGAGAAATCCATCCACCATCTTCTGCCCATCATAGATGGATTCTCACTACCACGAACTATTTCACTAAGTGGATAGAAGCCATACCTTGTAGACAGGCCAATGATTCAGTTATCATAAAATTTTTGGAGACTAACATTCTCTCCAGGCTTGGCTGTCCTACCAAGATTATCACTGATAATGCAGCAGCATTTGGATCAAACAAGAGGTTGATTTTTGTCACAGATATCAGATAACATTGGGGCACTCCATGGCCTATTACCCTCAATGTAATGGACTTGCAGAATCCTCAAACAAAATTTTAGTGAACATAATCAAGAAACTGTTGGAAGATAACAAAAATTCTTGGCACACAAAGCTAGTTCATGCACTGTGGGCTGACAGATTGACTTTGAAGAAATCCATTGGCATGTCACCTTTTCAGCTGGTGTATGGTACTCATGCAATTTCTCCAAACAGCCTTGGTGTACCAGTAATGAAGTTGATTCAAGAATTGCAAACTGAAGATAATTACATGATCAGAAGAATAAATCAGACCATCCATATTCAGCAAACCAGAGAGGAAGTTTATAACAAAGAATTGCAGAAACAGATCAACATTAAAAAGCTTTTTGATAGAAGAGCAAAGGCCAACAATTTCAAAATTGGGGACCAAGTTTTAAAGTGGGACTCAAGGAGGGAAGAGAAGGGCAAGCATGGAAAATTTGACAACTTATGGCTTGGCCCTTACTCTATTCACTCAGCTGCTGGAAACAATGCATTTTTCTTACAGGAGTTGAATGGAGCAGAATTGTTTAGGGGTCCTGTCAATGGCAGGATGCTTAAGCATTACTTCTCTTGATCCATGTTATGCTCCAAAAGCCTTTTTATATTTTTTAAACTATAAATATTTCATCCGCCATTGCATTCAAATTTGTAAAAATAAAAATACAAAAACAATGAAAAGAAAGAAAAGAGGGAAAATTGTGAAAACAAGAAAGGTATAGCCCCATACCAGAAAAGAGAAACAAATTTTGAAAGTGTGCAAGCTTAAATGCCACTCCTAAATAACACACTTCTAGTTAGTCAAACTGTCTAATCTTGACTAATTAGCTTTAAATTTTCTGCTAATAGGATTGTGAATTCGATTTTCCAAACTGTTTAATCTTGGCTTATCAGTAGATAGGTTAGGATAGAAATTAAAGGTTCAAACATGTTCAAAATTTGAACCTAAGTTTCCAAATAGATTGTTAGCCCCCCAATGAAATTCTTGACAAGCAAGCTGGGGGGCTGAATGATTGTTGAGCCTTCAAGGGATGCCTTTCCCTGAAAAAATCATTCCCCTTGAAGCCTCTGAGTGCTTTGCCTTATATAAAAGCCTCTCTGCTGATCCATTGCTCAAAGGGACCCATTACTCCCTCCTTGAAGCCTTTATCCTTGCAAGAGCCCCCATCACGACCTCTGTTTTCCCTTTGTCAAAGTCCCCCCCTAAACCTCTCCAAAATCCCCTCAAATGATGCCCATTACCCTTGTTCCACCTAGGCACCCCTTCATTCACCTATCGTTGCCCTTGGTTAGCTTGAAAACGCATTTAAAAGGCTAAAAAACCCACTTCCCGCATTATATTAAGCCTGGCCATTTTCCCGTTAGCCTCCGCCCTTCCCTCTCCCATAAGACCCAGTGCCGTGACCAAAGCTTTTCCTTACGGGGGACTCTTCTCCGTCCGTAGAGTCAAACCACGAAGCCCCTGTAGTTGACCCCTGATGTGGGACAACCCGATCGAACGGTTTTTATCGACTATGCCCGTACGCCTTGGTTCCCCCGTAGTCGATCTCCGCCGTCCGTTCGCCCGATTGCATCAACGCGCAGCGCGCCCGAAATGGTACCCCGCCAACCATACGTCATCCGCCTGCAGTCGGCGCACCCCGCACCGCCCTCGCGCACTTTAGCGGTTTTTCCCCGAGGCCGTTGATTCCACTCACCTTCCGCCGCGTGCTGTCCTCCGTACATTTCCAAAACCGCCCGCTAACCCCATCCCCCGCGCACATCCCCGCACAGACGCCCGCCGAACCGTGTCGGCTCGTTAGATTCGAAAAGCTCCATCCGACTCGCTCCCGATCACTCGCAGGTGCACGATATTTACTTTAGCACCGCACGCGATAGCTCTTGTTCCAGCTCAGCATCCGTCGTCCTCCGCCGTTGATCTCAGCCATGATCAACGGTCCAGATTCGTCTTCCTGCCGTTGACCATTCCACCGTTGCCCCGGCCTCCACATCATCCGTCCACGTGTCTTCACCGTACGCCACGTCACCCCACGTGCACCCTCCGTATATGCGCCCATTCCATTACGTATAATCGGTTTGTTTCGTGTTTTTTAATGTGTTTTCGTTTGTTTTCCACGTATATTCGCTCTGCAGACCGTCAACCCCAGCCAGAGCGATTCTCACCGTTTCCTCTGCAAGTTTCACCTCCATCACTCCTGCATGGCCATCTCCTCCATCCGTCCACATCATCCATTGCCCATCCATTTTTTTCTCCACAGATATTGTGTTGTTGTAGGGTTTTCAACAGTAAATGACCGCCATATCGCACGAGACCACACAGCTGACAGGGATCAATGAAGACCATGAGCAGAGGCTGTATTCAGAGCCTGATGCTACAGGAAGCGTCTGAGGGCTGCTTGCGCCATAAATTCATCAAAGTGACGTATTTTAAAACTCCACCAACCCTCCGCGCCATTGAAGCCGAAAATTCACGTACAAGGCCGGCCAGGAAGTTTCGAGGAAATAAATAAAAGGAAACTTCGCGTGGATTTGTAGAAGGCAAAGTTACAAGGTTGAAGGCCCTGAGGATCAACCAGAAGATCCTGTGCACAGATGTTTTATATTATCAGGGCTTCCGTATCAGCAGAGCGTTCTCCCATGAGAGGACACGGTACATATCATCTTTCCAATCTACCTTGTGCCCAAAGAGATATTTTCGCCCATTCTGCAGTCCTACACCATCAAGAAGCATTAGTTACATGGCATGGTCGACCCTAACACCATTATTTCACCATTTTGTTCAGTCACAGAGAATGGCAGTACTACTGCAGCCAAAAGTAAATACACAGATTTGAAGCAGTAGGGGTTTCGGCTCTCCTCCTCTCTGAAATTTAATTTCCTCATTTAATTCTTCACCTACTTCTTCTGCTCTGTTTCTCCTATAAGAATCCTCAAGAACACATTGTAAAGGGTTGTTGTTTTTGTTGTTGTTGTTGTTGTTGTGGTAGTTGCTGTTAGAGGGATTCATTCTTGACTGTTAGAACAGTCGTGGGAGGGAGTAGCAGAGTAGTTGTATGTAATAGGCTGGGAGGAGAAAGTTTGGATTGTATTAGCCATTGAGCTTATTGTACATGACTGGTTTTGCATCGATTAATCAAAGCACATTTCACAGGATCCTGGTCTATTACTATTGGTGATGTTTTTCCTAACTCTGTTTATTACATTTTCATACTGTTTCATGTTCTTCTGGTAGGCAACAGAAGTATAACATAGGATTCACCCTTGCTAGGTGCCCTATGTTTCCTACTCTCCCTACCTGTAATGTTTTCTGCTTTATGTGTTATCTAAGAGCGAATTCATGTGGTTTAACCAGTGCAGTGGATGTTATTGCCTGCTGGCTGATGTATGAACTTGTGGGTTTGCTGCTTGGATGTTTCTTCGTCAATCTTATCTTTGTTTTCCCTTGGAGTTGCTAAAGCAGACCTGGAGTTAAATGACCTCTGGTCCGATCTATAAGCAGCCCCTTTGTCCCCCTTCGAGAGCTGCCTTCGAGTATGTCCAAGCAGGTCTGGAGTTAAATGACCTCTGACCTGATCTATAGACAGAAATTAGTTGCCTCTCCTTCTTCCACTTTCTCTCCTTAATGTTCCATTCCACCATCTGCCTAAAAGATCCTTTAGTGTAGATGACTTGCCCTTTGAAAGCCTTGGCTAGTGGATGCAAGTAATTTCCTTTCATGACTCCATAGCCCAATGGATGGCACTGTCTTGGCCTATCCTCTTTGCTGAAGCCTCCTACTGTTTTGTTTCCTTTCTCCCATTACTTTCTCAGTCTATGATCTCCTGACCAACCCAGCAATCAACCAACCAAATCATTTAAACCCCCCATTTGTGCTTCATACCTAGCCTAATATCTCAATTTGAGCTTTCAAAGATATATCATTCTTGCTCTATTTGGAGAGATCCCTCTCCGGGTCCAGGAGGGCTAGATCCTAGGGCCCCAAAGTGGTTTGATGTTGTCTCATCTTTTGGTATTGCCAAATTTGCCAAAACATGGGAACCCCAAATGCAGATGACTCAAATCTCGTTTTATTTTATGAGTCAAAAAAGATGTAAATTTGGTTCTAATTAGCTCAAAATCCAACCTCGAAAACAAGGAAGAGGTAAAATTTCAAACAAGAGCCAAAACAGAAAGTTGTAAAAATGTAAGGCCATGATGAGAAACTTTCAAATCTTAAGAGCCCTCCCATTTTGTTATAAATTTTTTGCAAAATAAATGTCTATGTGCGCTTTGTCTTTTATGCTATGGACCAGAAATTTTACTTGAGACTATTTAACTCGACTTGAGTGCTTTTCACTTCGTTGTAGAATTTAGGAGATAACAAAGCCCTGGATGCTTTAATCCTAACAGATTAGTAGATTAGGTAGAGAAGCATATGGGCTCAACTGCTTAATCCGAGTCCATGGAGAAATAAGAAGTAGAATTAGATTAGTTTTATTCTTTCAAAAGAATAAAATGTTGTAAAAGAGTTTGCCAATCCAAGTGCACTCTAATGAAGAAAAAATGTTAGATCAGTAGGATTGGGTAGGTAGAAGCTTGTATTGATAAAGATCCATTATTTTTATGGTTGCTAATATTTTTTCAGAGAAATTCATCTCAGAAAAGGAAAAGTAGCCCAATGGATCAGGCACTGGTCAGCCTCCTAGAGAATGCAGGTTTGAAGTTCTTGATGCCTTCAAGAAGGCACCATCCCCAAGTGGAGCCACTGTTAGCCACCTATAAAATTTGTTATATCAAAAGGTACTAAGACTTTTCGAGCCTTCAAGGAGCAAATTTTATTCGTTGGACTACTTTTTGGTCATCTAACCTATTATCATTAGATGGACCCAAGTACACCATGTAAGACCAATTTTACCCTAAGTAAAATTGCTTTCACTATGTAAAATAACTTAATAAAACACATTTATTAGGTTGTTTATGGTCTAAACAGAAAACCCCAAAAGGAAATTTTAAACAAACCTATATTTGTTTGATTTTCCTGGTCATGTTTAACCCAAAACAAAGAAATTAATTAGATAAATCTCTATTATCTTATTATTTTCTAGGAATAATTATTTAAATCTTATTTAAATAATATTCCTTGTTAAATATGACTAAATCACCCATAAATAATTAAATAAATCATTATTTATTTGATTATCCTTCAACTACTTCCTTAAAATGATAAATAAATCATTTATTTATTTATTATTCACAAATAAAGGGATTTGACCCAAGTCAAATACCTTTTCCCTCCAACAAATATAATAAAATATTCCATAAAAGGTGGATCTAGATTTGGTTAATGTTATTTTAATCATGCACCAATATCTAGAATGACCCAATATTTTGTTATAAATAGGAGGGTTTTTCCTATCATTATTCACCTTTTGTTGCCTATTAGATCACTCTGGATCTAAACTCTTGGTCTGAATTTGAGCCATTATCATTGTCATATTTTCCATTATTTGTTGTGTGAGCTCCCTTTGAGTTCTATCTTTGTCTGGGTTTTCTACACCAACAGGAGAGAGAAATGCCAGATCTGAAGTGCTGAGGACTTCCAAGAACCCATCCCATTGAGGAGAATTGGAAACATCTTCTTGTTTTCCTCCCAGGTGCCCTTAATACAAAAAATTATTTCAAAAATTGTTCTTGTCTTGTCTATTGGATATATGGAGCAAAACCTTCTTTTTACCGCTTAATGTCTTTCTATGCATAGATCTGGTTTTTGCAGCTCTTGTCTTGATCAACTAACTGCAGATCTGAAGATATTGGCAGCCATATTTGATGTTAGGGCTATTAGTTATGCATAGCTAAAGTGGTCTTTTTTCGTACACTTCGACAAAGGATTCATACTAACAATTGGCGACTCCACACGGGTTTTCAATTACGACCACTGTCGTTTTTCATATTCCTGCATATCCAGCTACTTCAGACCCTAGGGTTTCTTTTCAGCTTTTTTTTTTCCTATTTTCATGTTGTTTTTCACCTATAAAACCCTAAAACATTAAAATTTCTAACTTCCGCGTGTTTCTGGCCCTATTGCGCAGGTGACAGACATCAGCCGCAACTGAGACGGCAACTTTTCCGCAAATCTGCCGTCGGGACAACCAAAGTTGGAGGTCGCACTTTTCAGCCCAAAAAATGTGACCTAGACTCCAGGTCACACTTTTCAGCCTCTTTTCTGTGACCTGAACAGGAAAACAGGTCAGAACCTGCAACCTGTGCTTTTTTCTACTGTTTTTCTGCAATTTTTCTGGGTTTTGCTGAAGCTTTTGCTAAGGTTTTCCAGCCTCTGTCTCCGCCTGTTTGGACCTGTTTCTGATCTATTTTGCTCATCTAAGTGGGAACCTAGCCCCCTAGGGCTTCAGTACCCTCCACTTTTGGTGGAAGAGTTTTAGCTGTTTCAGGTGTCTGATTTTTCAGAGTTTCAGCCTTCCCTTTTTCAGATCTGATACCTCATTCTCAGATCCCTTTAAATCAGCTCTTTTTCCTTTCAAACCACCTCTTGTAGTTTTTTTTGGACCTCCCTTTAGGACCTCCTCCCTGTCCTTTCTGCTTTTTGCTGATTTCCTCCTTTTTTCCAGCCCCCTTGCCTCTGCCTCTTGGCTGTGATCTGCACCTCTTTTCAGCAGCTTTCTCCTTTAGATCCCTGTCCCTTTCGACCCTAGATCTATTGGCCTCTTTTTAGTGTGTTTTGACTATATTTTTTCCCTCTTTTAGATTAGTTTTGAGAGACCCGCCTTTTTGGGTTGAATCGATGCACTAGTAGCTGTTAATTTTCTGTTATTTCAGCATTATATACTATTTTTGCAGCATTATTTTCAGTTACGCAGCACACTTTTTCTCTTGCTCTCAAAACGAAAAGGGTTTAAAAATTAAAATTAACGCACGCCACACACTCACCCTAAGTGAAGAAGAGCCTGGTTAACACTGCCAGGCAAAGACTTTAAAACATTGTAAAATCAATTGACACTGCACCTTTCTGCCCTTTTTTCGACATTGTAATCACTTGATCCTGCACCTCCCTGCCTTTGTTGGTCGTTCTTCTTCCCCTTGTGCCGTGTTTGTGTTGTCACCATTGCGCCCCCAAGGCACACTTCCCGGAGACTTCTTGGCCTTCACCCTCAGTTTCCGGTCGGTCGACTTACTCTGTCCCGTCGTCGTCAAGTTAGTCCTCCCCCGAGTCCACACTCCGACTCCTCTTCTGATTCCTTGGGTTCCCCTTTTACTTCTGATTCTCCCCTTGTCACCTTCACCATGTCTGGTCCAGGGCCTAACGCTAGCGGTAATCCCGGCCCTACTGTCGGGCCTACTACTAGTGGAACCACCACAGGAACTACCTCGGCTGCACCTTTGCTCCCTTTCATGGCAAGCTTCAGCCTCCCTGATTTGGACCGGTTAACAAATGACCCTATACGCCATGACGCTAGTTGGCCTGCTATGCCGACAAAGCTCCCTTCTGACATCCCAAAGTTTGAAGGCCTTGCTGGAGAAGATCCTTCAAATCATGTTCGATCTTTCCACATGTGGTGTTCATCTACCTCCATTACCGATGACTTTGTCCGTCTTCGGTTATTCCAACGAACGCTTACAGGCGCGGCTTCTAAGTGGTATGTTGATCAGCCCACTTCCTCTCATACCACCTTTGCGACTCTTGCCCGGGCTTTTTTATCTTACTTCCAGCTTCCCCTTCGTTATGACACTGGTATCAAACTTTTGACTTCTTTCTGTCAATCATCTGCGACCCGCCTATCCGATCATGTCCAGGAATGGCAGAGAAGAAAGAGCCTATGTCAATCCCCTACCTTCGAAGACCGTGTCTACATGGACTGGTTCCTTAGATCTCTCTTGCCTCCTATCGGGAAAGATGTCGCATCGCATTTCCCCCAAACCGAAGAAGCCGCCCTCCAACTGGCGTTAAAATATGACTTGATCTACGCTCAGACAGGTTATGTTTATACCGTTCTACCTGATCTCCCCAGACCTGGTGGTGTCAATGCACCAGGGGCACCTCATGCCACTGATGGTATTGTTGGAACTCTCTCTCATCCATATGCCCAACCTCCCATGGGTTATGGTTTTCCTGGGGGAGGGGGCAACACCTCCCGCACTTGTTCCCCTCCTGGTAGCACGTATCCAGGATACAACATGCCTCCTCTTTTGGACCAACCTCCTGGTCACCATGCTGTTACCCAACCCCCTTATTATTCGTATCCGCAGTTTAGTGCTCCAGCTCCTCCAGCATCAGCACCTCCACCTCCCTGGCCTTCTCAACCCCTGCAACAGCAGTCACCGCCCCCTTAAGAGCAGGTGGATGCACAGCAAGGATTCATGGCTACCCAACCACCTAAAAAATAGGTGGCCACTCAACCTTCCCCTTCTGGTTCCTCCAATTACCAGATCCTCATGATGAACTCTGCTCCACCTCCAACCGTCGACCTTAACCTTCAAACTCGGCCCCTCAGTACCCCAAGCCTCCCACTCCGTCTGTCCCCGAGTCACCTTCTTCAGGTTCTACAGAGCCTCTTTCGACATCCAATGGTCCCTTGCATATCCCTCAGCCCAAAGTTGAGGTTCATACCCAGATTCCTAAGGGACCATTACGCTGAAATGCTGCTTCTGGTCGAGCTGCTCATTCGTATAGCATAGTAGATGATTTGGCGCAGTCTCCTGCTGCCATTTCCACATTGGAACTCCTCCAATCGTGCCCTTCCCAAAAGAAGGCTCTACTATCTGCCATGGGCGCTGTGGATCCTGCTGATGACCAAATGATTGTTTTTGACGCCCATCAATCAGAACATCCTCCCCTTCCTGCTTCCATAGCCTTCCAAATCCCAGTCAAAATCCGGAACGCTAACATTTCTCGGTGTATAATTGATGAGGGGGCATCCACCTGTGTGATGTCCGCTTCGGTTTGGAAGCAACTCGGATCTCCTGAGTTGGCCCCTTCCACGATCACCCTTCGAGCGTGGGACGGCCACGCCTCCCAGCCCATTGGCCTTTTCCGTAATTGTCCTATCACCCTCGCCGGTAAGACTGTTTGCGTTGACGTCGAAGTCATAGACGCCCCGCTAGACTACAACATTCTATTGGGGCGAAGCTACACCTATGCTATGTTTGTTGTCCCATCCGCGGTTTTTCGCAAGATGTCTTTCCCCCATAATGGAAAGATAGTCACCATTGACCAGTTGACATATCATGAGCCAAAATCTCAGACCTCACCTGAGACGACCATCTCTTCTGTAGCCAACAAGCAAACCGTCGATTCCTTGACCAATGTCTCTCCTGGCATCTACAAAGACTCCTCTTTGCTCAGAACCTTCCCTGCTCTTCCTCCTCCTCCTATCTCTGACCCCAGCTCATCGAATGTTTGCATGATGTGAACTGCTCCTGCCGCCTTGCTGCACTTCGCTTCGCTATTCGAATAACCTCAGACGCAACCTCGCGCACCGCAACCCGCTCCTAGCCCTTTATCTCTGCCAGCCAGACCTTCTCCTTCTGGCCCTTCTCCTACAGTTGGTGTCCCTGAACCCCTTTATCCCCCTGGATCGGTTCCCCCAAGCCTTAACCATCTCGGAGCCATCCCTCCTGGTCACTATCCCTCTAGTCAGATACCTTTCCTGGCTCCCCCTCCCGAATTCTATACGGTCCCCGTCATGGCCACCCTCTCTCTCCCCAACCTGACCCTGGGCATACCCGTCTGGTACATTGACCCTCCAGCCGCTACCCCACCCGGTCACCCCAAACCTTACCTTGCTTTGACACCGTCCAACCGGCCCCCATGACTTCTCCCACTGCAATAGTGCCTCCGTCACCTCAACATGAACCACCTCATGTTGCGACCGCTTCAGGTAAGAAGGGCAAAGCTCGCAAGGGGGCATCAAAGGACAAGGTTGCCCCGAAAAACCTTGCCCCTCCTCGGCCTCCAAAGCATACCATCCAGTGTGCTTTGTGTAATGTTGTCGGTCACGCCACCCATACCTGTCCTGAATTGCTTCATCTCAAGCCCATGGTTAATGTCACGCTCCCTGAGTCCATGGTCCCGGAAGCCTCTATTCCTTCTGCGACCGTGACCAAGAACCCCAAGACTATTAACACCAACCACTCCTATGCTTTGTGTGATCTCCATGGCCATTACACCCACCTTTGTCCCCACCTCGAGGACTTCTGCACCTCTCTCGCCACGGTCCGCCAATTCGAGGTCAAGCGCAATGAGTCTACATCTCCCCTATTTGCGCATTTTTCTTTGGCAGAACTACCAGACATGACTGCTCCCATTGACATTCCCCCTCCTGATGTCGAGATGATGGAGCCTTCGTCCAGCATTTTTTACCTATCATCATCCATGAGACCGTCAAGGACCATTCCCTCTGAATCCTTCCCTGTTGTTTCGCTTGACCTTCCTTCAGCGATCACCTTGGGCTCAACATCGGTAGATCCTTTATCTACTTACTCTTTTGTCACCCCTTGTGATGATGCGCATGTGACCCTCTCTTCTTATGATGATGAGTCAGGTAGCTTCGCCGCATCAGGTGGTCTTTCTTCCACCCGTCACCCCATCTTCTATCACGATGACGACATTATGGAAGAAATCCCCACCCCTGACTTTATCTATTCCCCCTTACATCGAACCCATGCGTTCACACCACATACACCTTGTGGCCATTACATTGAAACCCAATGTTTGGGTAAGGGGGCACCCACATTTGAGAGACCAAGAGAAGTAATTCTCCACAACTCTCCTAGTGTATCTAGTCGTGTTGAATTTAGTACCATTATTCTTCCACATTTAGAAGAACCTCTAGAGTCCCATATCACTTCAGATCACTCTAGGGATGATACCCCTTATCGTTCCTTCATCTTCCATCAACAACCCAATCTCTTAGACATTGTTGTTGACCAACCTATGGGTTTTCTAGGAGAGCATCAATTCATTATCTCCAAATCCTCTCTTTGGGATAGTGACACCAGGTATGCCAACCCAAAAACTTAAAGTCCATTTTCTTCATATATTCAGTACTAAAAGAGATTGGTAATCCTCCATTTCCTTTCTCAAACTGCATAACCATAACGAAAACAAATGGCACACCACATCATTAAAATGTGTTTAGATTCCCCTTTTTCTAAATACATTTTGGCATGACCACACCATGCTTGGGGGCACCTATTCCCCTCAACCATAACCCTCCTCAAAATCGAATTTCTTCACTTGCAACACTCATACTAGGGGCACCATTTGGCCTCCATACTTATCCATGCTCGTGTTGATGTTCGTCATGAGTTACCATCTCGTACTCATGTTTTCATGGTCCCCCATTAGACCTTTACTGTGTGGCAGCACCATCAAGTCGTCCTTGTTTATAGCATCCAAGTTGAGTTATCATCGCATTCATGGAGTCTATCCCAAGTCCCTTTGTACCTCGCTATAGTCCTCCATCCTTCATTTCTTCGTCTCTCTCTTGTGTTGCACATTATGGCCATCAGTCCCACTATCCCCTATCCCTTATGACACTGTGTCAGTCGCTGCCATGTCATTCATGCCCTTTATGCTCTAGCAAGGGAAGTCGTCCATTCGCTACTCAGTTCCCTCCATTTCCTCATCATTATTGGTATTAGTTTGTCCGTCGCGCTACTATTTTCTCTCGTGCCTTAGTTGAGGATCTCTCATTGCCTCACCTATGGCTGACCTCCTTTTGTCGGCATCAGCTCCTTCATTCCAGAAGCCAGGTCTAAAGGGCGGTGTACCTTGGTTCCAGCTTCCACTCTTGTTCGGTGCCTCGAATCAGGCAAAGGGATCTCTTATTTCCCTTTGACTTGATTGTTTCTCCATTCCAGCTCCTTTCAACATGATCGAGATCCGTATACTTGATGGTTCAGTGATGCAGCAGTAGCTCTTGGTGATTCCGGTTGTGTGTGAGATGTCTCAGCCGTCATAAGGGGGTGGCCCTGTAGGTAGCCCCCCACATGCCCGGATGACCTCTTCATTGTAGCCCTCGATGCAGCTCCATATATTTGATGATGTCGGCCTTAGCCGCTTACAGCGCCTCTTTGATTTGCATGTATCAGTCATATTTTGTGAGCCCTTCCCCACTTATAGGGGGCATTTGGGTTGTATTTGTATCTCATGTACTCAGATATTATTGTATAAGTCCTGGCTGTTATCCCAGGCACAGCATGTATATGGGATCCCTCATTGTATTTTTATCTGGCTCATGTTTATGCCGGCTGTACTTTATGGTTCGGTCCCTTGTTTACTGGACACACTATTCTTTTGTACTTTGTCTCGGCGGGCATAGGTATGCCTCCCCGCCGCCTTTAGCACAGGTACCCTCTCATAAAAAGAGACTTGTTGCACCTGTAAGTCTCGTCTCCTCAGGGTCTAGTTCTTCAGCACATTAGTCTACCTCACATTTCTCTCTCTAACTTCCCTTTTGATGTCTGGTGATTGAGTTCTTACAACGTACTTCGGTCATACGATTTTCTCCTAACACTCGCACGCTGGGGGGCAATCTGTTACACCATTTTTTGGTCATCTAACCTATTATCATTAGATGGACCCAAGTACACCATGCAAGACCAATTTTACCCTAAGTAAAATTGCTTTCACTATGTAAAATAACTTAATAAAACACATTTATTAGGTTGTTTATGGTCTAAACAGGAAACCCAAAAAGGAAATATTAAACAAACCTATATTTGTTTGATTTTCCTGGTCATGTTTAACCCAAAACAAAGAAATTAATTAGATAAATCTTTATTTATCTTATTATTTTCTAGGAATAATTATTTAGATCTTATTTAAATAATATTCCTTGTTAAATATGACCAAATCACCTATAAATAATTAAATAAATCATTATTTATTTGATTATCCTTCAACCACTTCCTTAAAATGATAAATAAATCATTTATTTATTTATTATTCACAAATAAAGGGATTTGACCCAAGTCAAATACTTTTTCCCTCCAACAAATATAATAAAATATTCCATAAAAGGTTGATCTAGATTTGGTTAATGTTATTTTAATCATGCACCAAGATCTAGAATGACCCAATATTTTGTTATAAATAGGAGGGTTTTTCCTACCATTCTTCACCTTTTGTTGCCTATTAGATCACTCTGGATCTAAACTCTTGGTCTGACTTTGAGCCATTATCATTGTCATATTTTCCATTATTTGCTGTGTGAGCTCCCTTTGAGTTCTATCTTTGTCTGGGTTTTCTACACCAATAGGAGAGAGAAATGCTAGATCTGAAGTGTTGAGGACTTCCAAGAACCCATCCCATTGAGGAGAATTGGAAACACCTTCTTGTTTTCCTCCCAGGTGCCCTTAATACAAAAAATCTTTCAAAAATATTGTTCTTGTCTTGTCTATTGGATGTATGGAGCAAAACCTTATTTTTACTGCTTAATGTCTCTTTATGCATAGATCTGGATTTTTGCAGCATTTGTCTTGATCAACTAACTGCAGATCTGAAGATATTGGCGGCCATATTTGATGTTAGGGCTATAAGTTATGCGTAGCTAAAGTGGTATTTTCGTACACTTGGACAAAGGATTCATACTAACATTATTACTAAAAAGTGTTGGCTCTTGAAGACTCTTGAAGGCCTCATGCCTTTTCCTCTATCCGAACTTCACTACTATTCCCATTTTACACTTAGAAATCCTGCTGATTTCCAAGCTAGAATACTGCTACAAACACCTTTTTCCCTTTCCCTTTCTTCCAAAACTAGCCTCAGTTTTTAACCCTTTCATCTCCCATGAAAAATCCCTCATTTTCATGATTTTTCCCTTTCCCCTTCATCAAAACCATTTGATAAGGTTTGAAAACTCCTTTTTTTCCTTATCCAAACCCCTCTAAACCTTTTAAAATCATTCAAAAGCCATAAAAATCACATTTTTTATGGTGTGGACTTAAGCCCCCTCGAGCTAAGTCTTAAGCCCCTTTATTCATAAAGCCTTCGGTCTTATTATCTCCCATGTGCCCCACGGCCCCGCAATCAGGCACCAAGCCATTTTTTAATTATTCCCGCCCAAAGTAAAAAACCTTTGGTTGTATATTAAAACTCGTCAGTTTTATTATATTATATTTTTCCGCCGGTTCAAAATTTCAGCCGATCTCCACCGTCGATCTGATCTGAAAATCGACAGAGCGGAGTCCATCTCCCCAGTGGTCCCCGCATTCCACTCACCTGTCCAAAAACCGTGAGGTATTCATCGCACCACCTTTGGGTGAGGGCAGTTTTTTCCCGTTTGGCAGCGATTCCATACGCTGGACGACACGCGTCCTAGGCACTGTTCATAAAACCACCGTCCATCGCGCGTTAACGTTCAGACATGGACCCCACACGATATTGGCATCCACCGTCCGATCTGGGGCGGGCCATCCAACGGCTATCGCTCACCGAAGATGCCCGACAGTTAATCGAGCTATGGTGCGGCATTCAATAGATCTCCACCGTCAATCTGATCTGCAGATCGACGGCCCATATTCCATCACCCTAATTCATCGCCCGGTCAAACATTTTCCACTTTGACTCTCCATTTCCACTCCCGACCGTCGATCTCTGCACGATCGATGACTATGATTTAAACAAATCTTCCGCCTTCTCTATCACTTCTCCCGATCAATCCTGACCATTGGATGATGCCATCCAATGGCCACGCTTCTCCCACACGTCCTCCACAGCAATAAACCTATATATGCAGGATTTTTTAATATTTGTTTGTATTTTGCAGGGTTTAAATGGTTTTATCTCCATTTTGAAAGAGCCAGATAACAAAGGATGACAATCTTCACGCACTTCGATTCACCAGAAAATCATCACAGGGTGTTAAAAACATGTTTTCATCAATCGTTCATGAAGCATTGATGCCACATAACCCTGTGCAACCCTGTATATCAGAAAAACCATGAATCGGGCACAGTCAAAGAGTATCAGTGAAGAAGATCAAAATGAACCAGGATAGAGGATGGAAGACATATTTCCGGGGATCACGGCTAAGAATGTTTATCAAAAGCCTAAACCCCGATTTAAAACATAGTTTAAAGAAAATATGAAGTGTTTTATCGACAGGAAAACCTCCACCGCCACAATTAAGGCTAATTGATCCCTCTAGTTACCACGATGCCACCTGTGCCTCAAAGTATTCAATTAGAGGCCAAATTTATTGATCAGGATCATATATTTGTCTCAAAACGTAGCCAAAGAGGAAACTCTACCAAGGAAATTAATGACAAACATCTGCAGAGTTACTTCGATGCCACACAGAGCCTCAAAGGTCAACAAAATCTCCCACCGAGCTTAAAATTTATGTAAAACATTTAATACAAAGTGCACCCATGTAAGTTTCTTCATTGAGCCCCTCAAAGGCCAAGAAGCCATTAAATATGTATTAATTGTAATTGGAGATATTTTATTAGATCTCACCTCCTCCTTCTTCTATATATACTTCTGCAGAAGATGAGTGAGGGGTTGGTTGTAGAACTTTGAAATATATTTGAGCTTAAACTTCTGATTGTAAATAGTGTTCACTGGCCCTTGGAGCTCTGCTTGTGATAGATTAGTTAGGTTGAATAGTGAAGATGATTTTTGAACTGAAACATTGGACCTGAGTACTGTAATTGGTTTGACATCAATAACAAGCTGTTTCTTGGGATCCTATTCTATATCATTGGTGAAGTGCCCCTCTCTTTGTTATTGTTTTCCTTCTATGTATGTCATATTGTTCACTATTCTCTGATAAAGAACAACATTTATAGAGTTAGGACCTACTGTACATCAGTAACCTTCTCTGACTGAAAAGCTTTATCTCAATGTTTTCCTCCAATTTGTTTGTTTAAGAATGATTTAATACAGTTTAAGCAGTTAGGAATGCTGGAGTTCCCTCGTCCTACTGTTTGCTTTAAACATTGTTCTTGAAAGTTATTTTCCTTATTTTCTTATTAAAGTTAGACTAGAAAAGTGATGGTTTGCCCTGTTTCTAGCTTCTATTCTCCAAAAGCAGATTCTGAAAGTTTCCCTTGGTGTTGACTGAAAGCAGACTAGGTTTAAAAGTACTTTATCTGATCTTAAGTTTACACTCTGTCTTCTCTTATATGTTTTCATACTTTCTGAAGGTGATTATGTGGATTACTTGATTGTTTGTCAATTAAGCTTCTTTAATACAAACTTGCCCAAGAAGTCAATGGTTAGCCCTGCACTTGGTTGGTTTTAAACAGTTACTTAAGAGGCTTTTCTTGTTTGGACTGACTATAAATCCTTTGTGAAATTATTATCAGTTTCCACCTCTCCAACACTTTATTGTTTCCATTCCATCATTATAAATCTCAATAATCTTGTGATGTAGATGACTTTCCCCTTGGATCACTCTTGATGTTGTTGTTCAATTAAAGCCCTGTTATGACTCCATAGCCCAATGGACTAAAAACCAACGTTATATCTATCTTTTTAGCCTAATTATTCCATTCACTTGCAACTTCTCACCTTTGAAACTCTTTGGATTTAGGACTTTCCACCTCAAGCAGTATTCATGCTCAACCATCCAAAAAACAAACAAACCCTTGGCCTTCATAACTAGCCTAATATCATAACCCCAAACTTCAAAGATAAATCCATCTTTGCACTTATTGGAGATATCCCTCTCCGGATTAAGGAGGGCTAGATCCTAGAATCCAAAAGTTGGTTGAAATAATGTTGCTTCTACAGTTTTAGTCTCACCAATCTTCTAAAAATATAGATTCCTAACAGGACTTATTGTAAGGTTCGAGCCAGTCGGAACCAAATATCTAGAAGGTTACCTACAGAATAAAGAGATGCTATAGCAGGTTGGATGGCTAAAGTTTTTGGAGAAGTTCAATGGATTTCACAAGGAGGTCACCAAGTCATTTTCCTGGTCATTCAATGGGTCAGAGGTTGAAATAGGTGATGTCAAGTTCATTATCACAGAATCATTCATAGCAGAAGAAACAAAGTTTCCAAGGCAAGATGAACAATGGTTTAAAAAAAATAATTTCACAATGAAGCATGGAGACAGATGCTAAAAACACCAGGTATGGACATTTCAGTTTTCAAGAAAGTCATTCCTAGTTCAGCCTTGAAAAATAAATGGCGAAATATGTTGCTAATTCTACAAAATTTTATAACCTGTGAGGGGAGATTTGGCACCCTATATGTTTATCACATTCGACTTATGATGAATTTCCTAGATGAAGAGATAAATTTACCCTTTTTCTTGCTCAATAGCCTAAAAAGGATGGCTTCTAATGTCCAAAAAAGGATTCAGTTATCAGAAACCACCTTATATCATCATGGACTAGTTAAAATTTTAATTGAGCATCATTTGAAGAAGGTAGGAGGCAGTTGGGATGAGTTCCTCTTGAGAAATCATTTTGAAGAACCTAAAGACACTTTGTGTGAGGGAAAACTTGTAAGAAGAAGTAGGAGGGGAAAATTTTCCAAATCTGTTGAAATTAAAACTGATGAATCAATATAAGAAGACAGTGAGGAGATTATCTCTGAAAAATTGGCCAATATCAAGAAACGGCTCAAAAAGGAGAAGGTAATAAGGAAGGATGCTAAAGAGAGAGATGAGGGACCATCTAAACTGAGAAGAAGTCATAGGCTTAAAGGCATATTGAAGAAGATAGGAGTTAAGCAAACAGGAATCATAGATATTGAAGATGAAGAGACACCAATTGATAGATCTCCTGAGTACCACTACGAAGAAGATCCTGATAGAGGAACTCCGGAGGTAGATCCAGCCCAACAATAGATCTATAATTATGTTGAATCATTAGAAAAAAGAGCCTCAGAAAACAGAGAAAGAACTTCTAGCCCACAAGAATCTCCAATTGAAGTGCTAAAAAGAGAAAAATATGAATTGGAAGTACTCAATAGGCATATAAAAAATGAAAATGAAATTTTAAGGGAACAAGTCAAACTGAAAAGTGACATGAACACAACTCTCTCTCTGCAAATGGAAAAATTGTACAAGGCTAGTGAGAAGTTGAAGAAGAAAAACAAGAAATTGAGCAGGGCACTTATAAATCCGAGGTTCAAATTGGTCATAAGGAAGCCTAGGATGCCATTGAACACCAAGCAAAGCAGAAAAAGGAAGCTAGATGTCCTGGCTAAAGTTTCAGAATACATGGATTGATTGCATGAGGACATGCAAAAGTTTTGCAGTGGGGGTATGTTGAGCTTTAAAAATGTCCTTTCTTTCACCAAATTTCACTTCATTCCATTTGTCCTTTATCATTTATAGGCCTAAAAGATCAATAGGAATGATTAAAATCACTTTAAGAATACATGCAATGATTGACTTATTATACTTTTGTGGTTTTGTTGTCATAGTGATTTTTGAGCAGACTTAGCTACAGAATGCAGTCATTCTGTAGCTAGTCGCATATTCCATAGCCATATTTATGTTTACACAGGTTACATGTGTCATTTGAGGGAAATATGCATATGGTTAGACTCTAGAACTCTCCTGCATCATTCCTTGTCCTCCACGAAGGCTGAGAAAAAATCTGAAAATGGTTATGCACGTGGACAAAGCCAAAACCAAGAAGCAGACTTCTACAAGGATAAGGACTCTGCAGGTGTCTTCAGCAAAATACGAGTCCTCAACAAGAGTTCTAGTTTGATTTTGATTATAAAAGACACCTATTCCTATTTCTACTCAATGACAGTTATGTATTTTCTTATAAAAATAACTCGGTGAACCAAGAAATAGTTAGTTGATGTTTTGTTGTTAGTTCTCAAAGACTGTGATACTCTGTTTCTAAGCGTTTTTTTCTTCTAATAAAAGAAGTATAACTTTGATGCATGATCTAAAGAAACTTTAGGGAGTTAAGGATTCGTGTGCCAATCTTATGGTAGAGGGCCCCTACTATCTGAAAGGCTTTGTGCATATTTTCTAGATAAGTGACCTTTAACTCTGTTTTGTTCTTAACTTAGGCATTTTTCTGAGTTTATTATCTTGCATCATGCTTTATGTCATTTACTTACATCGAATATTACAGTCAATCTTGTTCTCATGAGTTGTTCCAATATATCACTAATACGTGAATGAGATATAGCTGTAGTACTCTTGAGTTAATTGCATTTTAGTTCAGTTCTGCTCATTGCATTTCAGTTCTATTAGTTAATTGCATTTCAGTCCTATTAATTAGATTTCAAATACCCTCATTATTTTATAAGCTTCTCTTGTTCTCAAATTCTTCTAACACATCATTATCATATGAACAAGAATTAGTTATATCATTTTGAGTTCTTGACTGTTCTGTAATTATGTAAAAGATTCTCATAATTTTACAAACAACCTTTTTCCCAAGTTGTTCCAAGAAATATCTAACCTTTAAATGAGGCTTAATAGTAACATTTTGAGTTGCAAAATGAGTAAATTCTAGTGTCATAAGTTATTTTAGCATAGGGTTCCTTACTATGTTGTAGATAATATTTTCTCAAAATGTTCCAACAAATTTCTAACAACAAGTAAGATTTTCTCTGTGATGTTTTAAGTTTTTGTTTACTGAAGAGAACCTCATTACATCAAACTAATCCTTTTCTAAATTTGTTCCAACATACCTCTAATGAAATGAATTGGATTAATTTAATGTTATGAGTTACTTTTGCTTTACAATCTGTGGATTAGCATTTTCTGTTCTTGGTACCATTCATAGTTTAGAGTAGATTTTATTCTATTTTAGTGTGATCAGTAACTTCTCTTTGCTAGAAATTTAGTTCTTTTCCCCTTAGCATAAAAACACAAAACCAAAAACACTAGAAAAACACTAAGCACAACAAAGTACGAAGAAGATACCTAGGCACATATGGTGCACTTCACTTCAACATTTTACTAGCCCTGGTTGACAATTTATGATATCAATTTAGGAACACTAAGTTGACTAGACACCAGGATCCTCAATTTATAATTGAAAATTTTCATTGTTGTTTCTACATAAGAGACCAGTGTGATGGCATGGTAACTAGATAACCATACTGCCATTCACTGGGAAGTAGCAAAATTGAGCAGGTTGGCTTGTGATGAGACCTTCTGTTCCGATGATGTTTTAGCCATCCAATGGATCATAACCCTGGTGTGGTGGCCATAGTGGGAATTTCACATTGCTACATCCTTATGAACATGGTAGTCTGGATCTTGATGAGACCCCCTATCCTCTATCTGTAGATAAAATTTAGTTGTCATTACATATTTTTATAATAAATAGAGGGAGGCTCAATACTCCTTAAGAGTAGGGATGGTGTAAGAAGTTGAAGCATGTCAATAATAAGAAAAATTATACCCATAATCCCATTGATAATAGACAGAGATAATTATAAAGAGGGAAAGTAGAACTAGCATGGTAAAGATGATCAATCAGTATCGTATACAGTAGAAATCAGTACAGTAAAGTGAAATATAAATAATTGTGTCCCTTTCAATTATTTTAAGTCTATCATCAAGAATTTGTCTTTGTAAAAGATCATAAAATTAAAAATATTCACCTGCTTTAATAAAATCCATAATTCTTATCCGCATGAAGGTACTTTACTTCAGACCATAAAAAGAATCAAAGAAATGAGGCTGAAATGAGCTAGGAATAAGTCCATAAGAGGAAAAGAGGTGTTTGTGAAATATATAAAAAAGGTGTTGTTCAGAACACACAAAAATTGTATAAGAAACAAGAGTGTTATTCCAAAATTGGAACTAAAAAACAAAATAGAATGTTGTTCCAAAGATGGAATAGCAAAATAAAAAAGTGATGTTCGAAAGATGGAATAGCAAAATCAAAAAGTGATGTTCCAAATATGGAACAACAAAACCAAAAAGTGTTGTTCCGAAGATGGAACAACAAAATCAAAAAGTGTTGTTCCGAAGATGGAACAACAAAACCAAAAAGTGATGTTCCGAAGATGGAGCAGCAAAATCAAAAAGTGTTGTTCCGAAGATGGAACAGAAAAACCAAAAAAGTGATGTTATGAAGATGAAATAGCAAAACCAAAAAGTTATGTTCCGAAGATGGAACATAAAAACCAAAAAAGTGTTGTTCCGAAGATGGAACAACAAAACCGAAAAAGTGTTGTTTCAAAGATGGAACAACAAAATAGGCATAGAAAGAAAAAAAATTGAATCAGCAATCCTATTTACAGTTTTTTTTTTTTTAGAAAAATAAATGATTTTTTACAAAGATGAAGTTTTCGAAGGATTATCTTCTGCAACTAAAACTTGCATGGTGGAGTCCTTGCGTATCTGTTGACAAAAATATTCTCTTGTGAGTGGTATTTGGTAGAGGCGCACCTGATGCCCATTTTCTTTAAAGGAACAATCATGCCCATCAATGGTGGCCAATGTAAGAGTGCCATTGTCATGTACTTCCTTTTTTCATAGGGACCTAACCACCTAGTCTGCGATTTACCAGGGAAGTCTTGAAACCTGGAATTGTAGAGAAGTGCCCAGTTGCTCTCATGAAATGTCTTTTTTTTATCATAGAATCGTGCCATTTGGCTCTTTGTTGTTGAATAAGTGCAGTATGTTGTAGAGCCAAAAGACGGATTTCATCTAATTTATTTATTTGTTGTAATCTATTAATCTGGGCTTCAGTTAAATCCAGTCCCACTTCCTGGGTTGTCCTTAGTGTTTGTAACTCAAATTCTATGGGAAAAATAGGTTCCTTACCAAATATCAGCTGATATGGGGAGTATCCATTAGTGTTCCTCCAAGTTGTGTGATATTCCCACAAGGCTTCTGACAGTCAAGTAGCCCAGTCTCATCTATGCGATGAGTCTGTCTTTGTTAGAATAGCTTCAATTACTTTGTTGGTGCTTTCTACGTTCCCGTTCGCTTGTGGGTGGTATGGAGAGGTAATTATGTGAATAACATGATGATTTTTTAGTGTAGCAGTGATCTTGTGGCCTACAGATTACGACCCTCCATCAGTGATTACTTCTTAAGGTAACCCATATCGTACAAAAATTTTGAAAATAAATTTTATCACAGTTTCTTCTGTAGCTCTTGGTAATGCTACTGCTTCTACCCACTTAGTTACGTATTCTATTGCAACCAATATATATGATTTATGATTGGATGATGGGTTGATTGGCCCAACAAAATCTAATGCCCAACACTCAAAATGTTTTATGACCAGCTGTGGATGCAGGGGCATCTCATCAGATTGGTCAGGGTGTCCCATCCTTTGACAACTATCGCAAGCCTGAACAAATTTCTTAGCATCCTTATAAATCGTGGGCCAGTAGTAGCCCATTTGTAAAATTTTATGTCCAATTCTGCAGTCTGCAAAATGTCCACCACAAGGTCCATCATGGTAGGCTTTTAATATATCATAAATTTTGTCTTCCCTGATACACCTGCAGATGTGCATATTGGTCCCTGTGTGAAAAATTTATCCTCGAATCCAGGAGAACCGAGTGTTGCGTTGTACTATCTATTTCCTTTCTCTGGGTGTTATATGTTTAGGTAGTTTTCCCACTGCTAAATAATTCGCCACATTTGCGTACCATGGCATTTTCACGATTACAACAAATAGGTGTTCATTCGGAAACTGATCCTCTATTGCTATTGCGTCATCTGTTCTTGGCACTCGGGAGAGGAAATATACCACAAGGTTTTCCTTCCCTGGTCGATCCCTTATAGTTATATCAAATTCCTGCAAAAGTAACAACCAACGTGTCACTCTTCCATTTGTAATGGGTTTATTAGCCAAGTATTTGATAGCAGAGTGATCCATATACATAATTACAGGGTATCTAGTTATATAGTGTCTGAATTTATTAATAGCATAAATAACAGCTAAAAACTCCTTCTCTGATACTGTGTAATTCAATTTAGTAGGGGTTAATTTTTTGCTAATGTAATATATAGTGTAGGTTTTCTTGTCTTCTTCTTGGCCAAGAACAATTGCAATGGTTATGTCTGATGCATCTGATGAAATCTGGAATGGTATATCCTAGTTTGGGCCTCATAATATTGGTGCTACTAATACTAGTTGTTTTAAATCTGTAAAGGTAGTGTCACATTTTTCAGTCTATATGAAACCACTGTTTCCTATTAAGGCATATAATGGTGCAGCAATCTGTGAAAAATTCTTGATAAATCTACAATAATATATATCAAATCGCAAAAAACTGCGTACCTATGTTTGAGTGCAGGGAGTAGCTAGTAAGAGAATTACCTATATTTTTGTTGGATCTACCTGAATTCCAGCTGCTGAAATGTAATGACCCAATATCAGGCCTTCTGTCATAATCATATGGCACTTTTCGTGACTTAAACATAGGCTAGTAGAAATACACCATTCCAAAACTTTTTCCAATGTCTGTAATTCTTACTCGAAGTCATCTCCACAGGGTGTGAAATCATCCATGTATACTTGCAATCCTTCATTTATCAAGTCTGCAAAAATATTGAGTATGGCTCTTTGGAATTTGGAAGGTGCATTACACAATCCAAAAGGTAATACCCTGTAAGTGAATGTTCCCCATGGACAGGTAAAGGTAGTCTTATCCTGGTCTTCAGGGGAAATATGAATTTGGTTGTAGCCACTGAAGCCATCTAGGAAAGAAAAAAATTTCTTTCCTACCAATGTATCTAGGACCTGATAAATAAATGGAAGGGGAAAATGGAATTTTTGCATTTCCTTGTTGAGTTCTCTATATTCAACACATATTCACCATTTCCCATTCTTTTTGGGGACCACAACTAATGGAGAAACCCATTTACTGTCAGATATAGGATAGATAAAATTCACATCTAACAGTTTTTGAAGTTCTTCTTTAACAATATCTTTTAGGTGAGGATTTAATCGACGCTGAGGTTGTCAAATGGTTATTGCATCCTTTTCAGTGTAGATGTGATGCATGCATAGTTGAGGGTCAATCCCTTTCATATCTGAGTAATCCCAAGCAAAATCCCCTTTTATTTTTCCTAAGGACTTGAATAAGTTTCTGTTGCTGGTCATCACTCAGATTATTGTTAATTTTCAGGATCTTCCCTGGCTCAGTTTCAATAGGTTTGCTATTATAAACAGTGGTTGTTGGTATTTTTTGGTCATTGATATCTCTCAAGGGATCTTCTTTGATTTCATTGTCAAGGACTACTTTAATCATGTGGCATTTTGAACTTGATACTGTGGTAGGATGATTGATAAAAGTATTAATGACATCATCTTCAATTTGGTTTTTCAATTCAAGGGCATCTACCACAGTCAATGGTGACCGAATATTTTCTGTTAAGTATGTTGCAGATTGCTTCCTGGTTTTCATAATAGTCAAGCTTGGCTGAGAAAGAGGGTATAAAGCTAAATTTTTCATGTCATTCCCCCTGGTTATAGTCATACAACCTATCTGGCAGCTGATATAAGCATCAACAGTCGCTAGCCAAGGCCTTCCTAATATTAAGGGATGTCCATCTAGCTGGTTCCTAGGCTTAATAATCAAACAATCCGTCGAGTATTCCCAAGTTTCTACAAAGACCATAACATCTTGTAATGTTCCTTCTGGTCTAATGACTGAGTGATCAGCTAGTTCCAGTAAGGTAGTTGTTGGTTCCAAGGCTATGATGCCAAGAATGTTGCAATTTGTAGTTGTGAGAATATTAATGGTTGCCCCTAAGTCAACTATAGCATTGGGAAAATAATGGCCATTTATCTCGACTGTGACAATGGGGTTTCTGAGATCCTCATATTTTACAAGAGTCTCTTTGCCTAGTAATAAATTAGACAAAGTCCTGACAACATGGACAGTAGGGGTTATTTTTGTTTTCCTCACGGACTTCTTTATACAATTCTTTAATAGTTTTAGCATATATTGGAATATCTTGGATAGCTTGGAGGAGGAGAATTTTTATACAAATATTTTTAAGTTCACCTAGAAGATCAAATTCAAGATATTCAATCGAGCATGGTATCAGCAATCTTTCTGGGAATGGGGGGGAAGTGGTTATGATTTGTTCAGGATTTTTTTTTGTCTAACTGTGTCTTCCCCTTTTTTTATTTTTTGATCATCTACAGTCAGAGGATTATTTGTGTGTGGTTCTTCAAGTTGAAAATATGTATTCTTCTCTAGAGTGATTACGCATCCAGATCTCAACTTAAGTTCGTTACCTTCTTTCAACTCATCTTCAGGGTCCAGACCCTTAATGATTTGTATTGACTGAACCGGTATGTTGTTAGGATTTGGTTTGGGTTGAGCTGGAAGTTGCGGTCATATATTAGATTGGGGATTCTGCTGCAACGTGTAAGGTGCTGGTAAATTTGGTTGAGGCAAAGGAACTATCCCCATAGGCCGGTTCGTAGATCTTTGCCAATTTGATTTCCAGTTCTAATTTTGTGAGGTGGAAGGGGACCATTGGGAGGAATAACGGTTGTTCTGCCAGAATGGTGGTGGGTAAGGGGAATTTGGAAAATTATTATTATTTGTATTTGACTGATTTGGCCATGGTGGCATAAAAAATTCTTGAGGTGGCAAAAAAGGTGGTTGATTCTGCCATGTTGCCCCTGAATATTGCTGAGAATTATATTGCGAGGGAGGAAAGAACGAAGATGGATCGGTAGGCATACCTGTCTGACGCGCTTGCCATTGACGACGTTGGTTCAACAGATATATTGGTTCCACTTCTTCTTCCGCTTCCTTGAAGACTGCTTTTAATCCTGGAGTGATGGGAAACTTTCCATAGCGTGCTCTTTAGTGCATATGGCACATGTTCGTATCATATCTAAGGGGCATTATTTATGACTATGCTTTTGTCTACAACAAGGGCAGAAAATAGCCAAGTTTTGTTCTGTTATAGCCTACTTTTGCTTAGCTTGCATGACATCCAATTGTGTTGTCAGGGTCCCCAGGATATCAATCTTGAAATCCTCCAACATATTGCCGATTTCGCTTCGTGTAATGCTTCCTCTTGAGGCTTTGTTGTCTCTGGGGCTTGCATCACATCCAACTAGTTTCAGCCTTATACTGCCCCTGGAACACTTGATGCACAAATCTATAATATTGTTATAGTTTTCTTGATAAATGTCACCCTTACCCATTATATTTAGTGTCTCTACCCATTGGTCTTTCATACCTTTGATCATCGTGGTTTTTAGAACATTATCAGGAAGATTTTTGTAAGGAGATATTTTCATATTATATTGGAAACGCTCTACATATTCTTCTAGAGTCTCGCTAGGCTTAGCTACCATTTGAAATATTTCATATTTTAGTTCTATAGTTCAACAATAATCTTGGTATTTTTTAAGGAAAGATGTTTTCATTTGGTCTAATCATTGATGGTGTCTCCACCGAGTCCCATGAACCAACGCAGAGCTGCTCCCTTCAGAGTAGAGGGGAATAGCTTCAACTTCTGGGGGTCGGTAGTTTAGTCATAACCCCTACATAAGACATCAAATTCAAAAAGGAATGCATCGGGATCTTTTGAAGTTAGCCCATGAAAGGTAGGAATGTTCTGTAATGGGATAGCCTTCATGGGGGCACTGACAACTGTGTCAACAATAGGGTATTGCAATGTAGAAGTTTGAGGTTGCTGGTTATTAACCATTTGGTCAAAAATATGCCAATATTCTTCAGGGATCTCCAGAGCTGGAGAGTTATTCCTAGGATGTCCACAAGAGGCTGGAATGGTTCTAGCAGCACTACCTTGATCTAGAATACTGGGTGTCCCCTTCTCAGTCACTACTTTAGGAGATTTAGGTTCTGATAATTTAATTTCAAGGTTACCTGTTTCTCCTTCTCCTTCACGGAGGTTGCAAGAATTTCCTTCTTGTGAGGGGCAAGTTTGTGAATTCTCAGTATCTTGAAAACTCTACTCAATCCCTTCAATCTTACTATGAATCTCAGCGTTAGCTATATATGGTGATCCTGCAACTTGAAGGAAGTCAGTAGGATGTCTGGCAGCAACAATTCGAGGTCCTACTGATGACTGAGACTCAGCTTTTCTTAAGATTTCATCGATAAAATTCGATCATCCAAGGGTCACCGATCCCTTAGATTTTTTAGGTTTAGAAGGAGGAATCGGGTCTTTCCTTCTAAGTCATTCATTCAGAAATAAAAACATTCATTCCTACCTTAAACTCCTACGCAATTCTGCTAGAAAGCGGGCAGATGAGCGAGCATTTTACTCGTTCACTACACAGGTTCTTACCTTCCGTTTTTAATACCCAAATCTCCCTCAGCAGAAAAAACATCAATCATAAATTACTCTTTACAAAGTGGAAACACGCTCCTCGGCAACGGCGCCAAAAATTTTGGGTGCTAATTGGTGTCTTTAAAACTCCTAATTGCCTCACATCAATTATCAACCTGGGTAAGTCCCTTTATCTCAAGTGTGTACACAATATGTGCAAGCTATACATACAAAGAGTAATGCTGAAATCAATCATTTCATATAGATGCAATCATAAATCTTGAAGCTTTAAAGAAAGTGATTCATCTAAGAATTATAACCCAAAACCGTGATTCATTCTTAATTCAACTAATGCAAATAATAATCAACCAAGAGAACTGAAGCATTAACTGATTTCTTTCAGTTGGATTTGAACTATTGAACAAAAGGAAAGTATTGGAAATAACTGTCTATGATTTAAGTAATCAAAACCAGTTCCTTTAACTAGCAACTAATTCCTTAAGGAAATAAATTGGAAATGTGCATTCAAGGGAATAAATACCAGAAATATGAATGATCAAAAGTACTTCAACTAAAAAGCAGAAAATCATAATACACTTGCAATAAATGGAAACGTATAACACAAGGAACAACAGTGAGATCCACCAGAGACCAGGACCTTAGCCACCAGCAAATACTGCTTAACTACTCCAGAATATTTGAATGAACAACAACGCGAATTATATATAAATAATCACAATCAACTGACATCACAATACGATCTCGTTGTTCAGAACTACGTTCTGTGAATTACAATTACAAATTATGAAAAATTGAAAGATACATCCTATTCGAGAACTAGCTCTCCTTGTCCCTTTATAGCTAAAAGGAAAGATAAATGTGATCTCTTAGGATCACGGGATCCTGAGGGATCCATGAAAAAATGCTATCCTAAGACATTTCATTCATTCTTGCGCTAATCCTTACTGATTTGTCTTCCAATTCGACCACATTTAACGCATCTTCTTTCACGTGATTAGGTCCTATTGTTCCTTCTTGGGAGCAACTATTGTTCCATCTGTTATTTTCAGCATAAAAAGAAATAGGAATTAGTTTGGACTGTTAAATCATATTAGGATCATTTTTCATTCATTATTCATCAAAATCCTTTAATTATATTATTATATCATGGCACAAGATGGATAAGGAAGAGGAAAAATGATAGTAATCAAGAGTAAATACATACCTATTGCAAGGATCAATAGTGAGTATAGTGCCTGTTGTTCCTTAAGAGACAATTCCTTAGCTGTGATAAGGAATCAGTGCTTAAGACATTATCTGATTATGTCACAAATGGATATATATCTATCTTTGTCTTATAAACCCTTAACATTGATTATGTAACCCTTAAATATCAAATCCATGCATGTTCTGCAATGCTATATTCCACGTATGCTGAAATGAATGAACGGAAGAAAAAGAGAAGAGGATTTCAATCTGATATGTTGTTTCAAATAGAATATATCATTTTAAAAACCTGAAGAATTAAATAAAGATAAAGTTAAAACAAAGGAGTGCACATTAAGGTTTGTTTAACTCTTAAATACATATGTATAAAGAGACCTGTTGCTCTTACTCTATTTTATTCACAGATAAGAAAACATAGTGTAAACTGGATAACTTTTCAGCATAAACAGAATGATAGAAACTTGCATAATTATTCATTAATTTTCCATTCTTGAGTACAAAAATTTGGCTTCAAGGTTCAAAACTCGGAACCTTTTCCTTTCTTGGAATCTTCTTTAAATACAAAATAACAAAACAGTTTCCAATGATGAAACTAATTCTAACTGCTTTAACTACTTGCAGTTACAGAGGTACATGCCTCAAAAAGGTCCTATTACAATTTACATGATTTTGAGATAATAACATAACGTGAAATTGATAATTCTTAATCTATAAGAACAACCGCTTATGATACGGTTGCTGAGTCAACGACTACTTTTTGTTGAGATGCTGGGATTCCTTTTGCTGAGTCCATTGAGAATGTTTTGCACTTTTTCCATATCTCACTTTGGGTTGTTGATGAATTCTTGAAACTATGATATTCCAACCTGAATGCAACAATCTGACTATGTGTAGGTATTTATGTGAAGAGAGTCTTCACCATCCATAACAAATTGAAATGCCTTTGCAAGAAATTAAACATTGTTTCTCCTTTTAAAATCCGCGTCTTTTCATGCTTGTTATCCATCTTGCTTTTTGCCAGTATTAATGAATCTTCATAAAATTTCCATGACAGAATGTTTCCTTTCTCTGTCCAACATGAAGGTAAACCTATTCTTGTCAATTTATCAAATGATATATCAAACTTGTTCACTGTCTCTTTGATTCCCAGTAGTCTCTTTTCTGTAACTTTCCGAAGATCATTCCTAATTATCATCTTATTAACCTCCACAGCATAAAAATATCTATCCTTTATTCCAATGTCTTCTAATTCCTCATCTGACTTGGAATTAATAAAGTTTATGAAATTTCTAGCCCAATTGGCTCTCTTAATTGTTGTTTTCTTATCAGATAGGATCTCTTCATCATATTATGAGATAAGGCTTTTCTCCTTTGCAACTATATTCAAGAAATTCCAATTGGACTTCATTTCTGAGATAATTTCACCCCAAATTATATCTTTAGCCTCTTTATAAGTGAGATATTTCTTTTTAATTTCTTCTTTGAGATCTTTAATTCAGCTTCTTCTAATCTCTTCTGGCACCTATCATCTAACTCAACAAATGTATCCTTACTTCTTTATTTATCTTTTCAGCTTATAATCATGTCCGAATGCTTGTTTTGGTCAATTCTACTTCTCCTGGTTTGCCAACTTTTTCACAAATCGTCAGAGTAAAAGCAGAATATCCATTTTCAGCTCTCCTTTGGGAAATCACTCCATGAGGATCATATGACCATTTTTCACCCAGTAACAGATGTGTCTCTTCCAACAACTTAGACACTTCACCAAATTCTTGTCTCTTATTTACCACAAAGGGTCCCACACTCATGGGCAACTTATACATGAGACCTTTCTTCATGGGAACAAAATGCACCTGATCTACGTTGAGACTCTGTCTGATGAATTCAATGGAAAAAAGCATCATAGGCACAAAATTTGGTAGCCTGTAAGGCTCAATATTAGTTCCATACAATCTTATCTCAGAATATTCCTCAAACACTAACCAATCCCCAAACCTGCAACTAGGTCCCAACAGTAAAAAACTCCCTGGCTTTTGGTAGAAAACAAGGGGGAGAAACCCCATTCAATATTCTATACGCAATTGACATATACTGACTGGAAAACTCAAACAACCCTACTTCATTTCCCTCTCTTCTAATTATGTCAGTCCAAAATATAACTGACTGCTTCTGTTTGTTGACATCCATTATATTTAACCCCAAACTCATAAATTCCTCAACATTTTGATATAAGAATAAATAAACAATCAATGAGGGGAATTTAAAGGAACCTGTGAGAGAAAAGCTCATCAACTGAGAGTTGACAATCTCTTGCCAGAAAGATGGAATATCCAGAACTGTCCCTGGTTTCATCATCATTGCATACATTCCTAATACTGATTTGTCAATTGTAAGGTCATTATCTTTGCCCAGAATTTCTGCAATACAACTCAGAACTGGTCTATTCTCAACATCAAAAATATCCAAATTGAATTCTTCACCTTCTAGTTGAAATTCTTTTGAATTTGGTCTCAAATGAAACATACACTGATTAAATTCTTCTCCTGAAATGTTTTCAAAATAACTTTCCAATGAGTCTTCTAAGAATTGAAGTGATGACTCGTCTTCGGAGAAACAAAAAGCTTGGCGAATCAACTGCATCGACACCTGTATAACATTCTCCCCCTGCGAATTCATTATAAAGCACTTACTGGGATACATTGAAGAAACCAGCCAACAGATAAATTCGGGAAAGAAATGAGCTTTTGGGATACATGCAGACAGGACACCGGATTTCTTCATGGCAGAAAAAACTAGGGAATTCTCGGCATTTAGGGTTACTTGACGATAAAAGAGGGGATGATTTACGGAAGACACGGTATCTTGGATGTCTCTCTTATTGTCCATGAGGGCAATGTGGCTAGTTGAACCAGGTAGTGAAAATCGCTTGGCCATGGTTGTACATACAACATAAGCAATCCATAAAGTAGTGGAGAGTAAAAAGGTGGCGACGACACAGCTCAAAGGGGAAAACAATTACAAATGATTTGAAAATGTGATAAAGATCAATTTAAAAGCTGCGCAAACGTGTAATAAATGCCTGAAATGACGTGTAACAAGCCGTTGACACAGTTTATCATGGATTACAACTGTCTTCCACTTTGCCTCATGAAGTCATTTCGGAGGGTCCTCGAGTACAACGACAAACTTTGGCTAGTCCCCCCACAATGAATCTACACCGTTGGTCGCTGTTTACCCCGCGGTCATAAAGGTCAACTGCGGGGGCACTTGATTCGATAACTCACGAGCTCTTTGCGCCTCCGCATTTTATCATTCAGTTATAATCTTCAATACTTGCTACTTTCGCTCGGAGACTTGCTCGACGTTTAAACATGAAACTATAATATACATCCAAATAAATTTTAACAATAAACTTAATTTGCATCAAGATTTTAGAAACATTTTTTTTTTATGTTACAGTATAAAAAACATTATACTATAGCATATACTTTTTTCTGAATTTCAGATCTTTTTGTTTTTTGCTTTTTTTTTTTTTTTTTAATTTTCAAAATAAAATAGAAAAGGATATGCAGATGATCCACAACATCTGGCTCCCCCTAGGGATAGTGTTTTTGCCACGAAACACTAAGAACCTGCAGATCAGTGCCTTCACTTCGGGCATGGAGTCAAAAATTGCTAAATGAAAAATGTATAATGATAAAACCGGGTATATACAATGATGGTCAAATAGCTCTTAGTGTTGGAAATAATGTTTTAGATATTTCCCATTCACAGGCATATCTATTACTTCTCCTTCAAGACTTTCCAGCATGAAGGTATTATTCATCCTAGCCTCACTAATTTTGAACGGACCATACCCCAAAGGATCAAATTTGCCATGTTTCCCTTTGTCTTCCCTCTGGGTATCCCATCTTAATACCAGATCTCCATTTTGAAACATGATTTCTTTTGCTTTCCTGTCAAATATTGTCTTCATTTTTTGCTGATAAGTAAGCAAATTCTCTCGAACTTTATTTCTGCTTTCACTTAACTCCATTACATTATTCATTCTTCTAATCATGGCATTAGGTTCTTCTTGAGCATCTTGAAGGAAAGAAATCACAGGTTTCACCAACTGGGTGGGAAACAATGCCTGAGTACCATATACTAGTTCATAAGGTGACTTACCAGTGGATCTCCTAGTGGTCATCCTTGTTGCCCATAGAGCAAAAACTAGCTTTGAATCCCAATTCTTCTGGTTTTCATTTATTGTCTTCTTCAAAATGTTTACTAATGTTTTGTTAGAAGATTCTACCAATCCATTTCCTTGTGGATGATAAGCTGTAGAATGAGACAATATCACATTATAAGTCTGACAGAAATTAATAAACCTGATTGAGTTGAAAACTTGGGCATTATCTGTCACAATATTTACTGGACATCCAAATCTGCTAAAGATATTTTCTTCTAAAAACTTCATAACAACCAAATCATTTGCCTTCCTGGTAGGGATTGCCTCTACCCATTTTGTAAAATAATCTGTAGCAGTAAGGATCCACTTAAATTTCCCACTAGATGGTGGATTGATTTCTCCAATGAAATCCAATCCCCATTTTCTGAAAGGTTCTTCAACAAAAACAGGGAGAAGAGGTAAAGGGGCTAACCTTTTCTTTTCTGCAAACACCTGGCATTTTTGACAACTTCTGACTGTTTTATATACATCAGCAAATACATAGGGCCAATAAAAACCTGATTTGAGAACTTTATGAGCAGTTACCTTCCAACTGTAGTGACCCCTGCACAAACATTCATGATATTCTTTATTACTTTTGAAAATTCCTCCTCTGTCAAACATAACAATAACACACCAGCAGGATCTTTCCAATATAACTTTGCTTCAATTATGACATAAGGTTGAGCCTTGAGTTTTAAAGCTCTGTATTTAGCTCTATTTATTGAAGGAGGACAAGAAAGAAAGCATAAATAGTGAATAATATCCTTGTACCAATCTGAGCAGAGGAATTTATATTTAATTGCTGACTTTGATTGAATATTACCTGTTTCTCCATTGACTTCCTCTACAGGTGCCAATAAATTAATTCCCAGTGCTTGGAAATTTGACTCTGTTAATAATTTGGCCAGTCCCAATCCTTTGATCAATTTTGTTGGTTTAACATCCAGGTTGTATTCTTGGATTTTAGCAATCCATTTGCCTCTTTTCCCGTCTACATCGCTCTGTACTAAAACATCCTTTACAATAGAATTAGGAACATATGCTAAAATTTGGGAATGAAGAATATAGGTTCTGAATGCTTTCAATGCTTTCACTAGAGCATATACCTCTTTCTCCAATATATTATATTTTAATTCTACATCTCGGAGCACCTTACTGAAATATGCTATAGGTTGTTCACACTTTTCTTCATTTCTCTGTAATAACACAACAACAATTGTTGAGGAAGACGCAAATGAAAAAATTTGAAATGGCTCCGAATAATCTGGACTAATTAGAACAGGTGCTTCCTGTAGAGCTTATTTAATCCTTTGAAAATATTCCCTTGCTTCTTTGTCCCACTTCACCTCAGCATCCTTTTTCAACATGTCTGTTATTTTCTTGACAATCTCTGCGTAATTAGGAACAAATCTTCTTAGAAAATTAATTTTCCCAAGAAACCTCTGAATATCTTTCTTACTTCGGGGCAGTGGAATTAACTGTATTGCTTCGACCCTTGCTAGATCAATCTTCACTCCTTGTTTGGAAACAATATGGCCCAACAATTTACCCTCCTCCAGAGCAAACAAAGATTTTTAGGATTCAATGATAATCCATATTTCCTACACTTCAAGAAGGCTTTTTGCAAATGCTGTAGATGTTCCTCATCAGAGTTTGAAAAAATTGTGACATCATCCAGATAAATAACCACAAACTTATCTCCTACAAATGCAATATCCATTGCTCTTTGGAATGTGGCCCCTGCATTCATTAGGCCAAACGGCATCCTGGCATACATGAATGTTCCCTAGGGTGTAGTGAAAGCAATTTTCTTTTGATCTTCCTTCTCCACAACAACCTGGTTATACCCTGAAAAACCATCTACCATAGATAATATGTAAGCTCCAGTCACTTTTTGCAAGACAAAATCCATTTTTGGCAAAGGATAATTATCTTTCAATGAAGCCCTATTCAAGTTCCTGAAATCTAAACACAACCTTATCTCTCCATTTTTCTTTCTGACTGGTACAAGATTGGAAACCCAATTTGAATATCTGAGAGGAACAATTATTTTAGCCTGCAACAATTTCTTTACCTCCTTTTCAATCGGGGCCAACAACAATGGATTGATTTGTCTGAGTTTCTGTCTATGTGGTTTGACTCCATCTTTCAATGGGATTTTATGCTGAATAATATTCTTATCATAAGTCTTCAAATCATCATATGACCAAGAAAATACATCCTCAAATTGTTTGAACAGATCTATGTACCTTTGTTTATAGTCCTTCGGAATGCCTTTGAACAATTTGACCATTTTAGGCTCATATTGAGTTCCTAAATTACAATCTTCCACATTCTCATCTTGATGTGCTTTCTTCTGATTCACTGCCACATCATTAGCATCAAACAGTCTTTCGAGAGGTACCAAACTTCTTGGTAAAATATTGTCTTTCAACTGAATAATCTGCTGATCACCAATCTTCTTTTTCAGAATCTTAGACATATCAGCCAAGTCATTTTCATCAGTTTCCAAATCAATCTGATGATCTTCAAAATCTTCAATCATCAACAAAAATTGCTTAATCTGTTCATCATCCTCAAAAACCTGCCAATGTTTGATATTGTCAGGGATCAAAGGTCTGTGTCTCATCTCAATTTCATATCTTAGTCTTGGATTGATTGGAGGTTTGAATGTACTGGCTGCAACTGCTAAAGAATCAGCCATTCTATTCTCTTCTCTTGGGATAAACTGTAGGTTGAAAGCTTCAAAGTAGTTTTCAATTAAATCCCATACCTCATTCCTATATGTTCTTAACCTGGGATGTTTAGTTTGACACAAATTCTTAACTTGTCTTATGATTAATTCAGAATCACCAAACACGGTCATAGACTGAATTCCCATTCGCTTAGCTGTCTGCAGACTAATGATTAATGCTTCATATTCATCTACATTATTGGTGGATTCAAACTCCAATTTGAAAGAGAAAGGTACAAGGTTACCTTCCGAAGATACAAAAATGAAACCAGCTCTGGTGCCTTCTTTAGAAAACGCACCATCAAAATAGAACTTCCAAAGCTTGTTTGAATGCAGCTCCTTATGTACAATGGCTGAAGGGAGCTGCCCTTGTGACTCTTCAGCAAACTCTGCATCTTCATGCAGCATGAAGCAAGAGAGGTCCTCCTTCTCTTGGCCATAAATAGGTGAATTACCTGCATCTTTCTTGGTAGCAGTTTTTTGAAATCTAGTTTCTCTATACAACCTCCTTTCTTCCCCATTAAAAACAGGAATGGTGGCATATGTAAAATCTAACTTCAAAACTCCTCCAAGCTTTTCCCCCCAAGATCTAGATAATAACATACCAAATCTAGCTGGAATATCTACCACTACCACATCCATCATAATGCTCTTGGCTGGGATTTGAGCCAATGAAACAACCATATCCTTAATAAGACCCACACACTTCACCCTTTTTGAATCAAAAGAATAAAGGTCTCTGTATGGCTTAGTGATTTGTAAATTTAACTCTTTCATCACACACAATGGCATCTGATTGTGGGATGCACCAGAATCTAGCATACAATTATGTAAAACAAAATCATGTAACATAAGTGATATATAAAAAGGAGGGACAGACGAATCTACCTCTTCAACATGAGGCCCAAAAGTAACCACTGGTTTTTCTTCTTGCAGATTTACTATATCGCCTACATCATCACACTGAGATAAATTGATAAATTTTGCAATCTCCTTCTTATAACCAGGTGTTTTGATTAACTCAAGAAGAGGTATTTGAATTTTCACTTTTTCGAACTCTTTCGACAAACTGAAAGTTTGATTTTGTTTTGTCAACTTTTCAGGTTTTTCTTGATTTTTATTGGAATTTAGACTTTGATTAGAAACAGTAACAAATTTCTCCAAAATATTAGGATCTTTAATCCTTGTTTGAGAAGCCTCAACTTGTTGTTTTTCCTTCTCTTTTTCTTCATTCATGGGCTGCTTCCCCTTATCTGATTCTTAATCTGGTTTTTCTGTAATGGAGTCGCCATTGGAGCAGGTACTGATTCTGATTCTTTTTCCTCATCATCTTGAGTTCTTAACCTCTTCTTTGACCTCAAATCATATTTTTTATGTAATTCTGATTGCATGAAGTCCGTAAACTGTTTGCAATAATCATCCATCTCTTCTTTATCGAATGAAAGATCAGTTTCTTCATTTTCTTCCACTCTTTCTTCCTCAGTTTCTTCTTCTGTTTCATCATCTTCCATGTAGACAGCAGAAATTTGAGCATCATCTTCTTTTTCATCATCATCATCTGCTGATCGGGATGGAGCTGCCTCTATATACAAAGGTGCTTGCACCTAATCTTGATCTTTCCTTTCTCTTTGTAGAATCTGCAGGGGCTGTTTTTTAAATTGGGGATTAAAAACCCCTCTACTTTGTCTTGCAGGCTTATTATTATCTATTCCCAACTTCACCAGTTTATTAGACAATTTTTTTATGACTTTAGTCATATCGTCAATTCTCTGATCTTGAGATGAGGCTTCTTCTTTAGCTTTTCCTTTATCTTGAACTTTACCAGCAGCGGACATATTGGCCTCAATCTCCAGAGCATCAGTTTGAATCTGATCCAAAGTGGGGGACCTTCTTTCTCTCAATGTGAAACTGAAATCTGGTTCAAATGCACCAGCAAAAATGACCCTTGCTCCAATAGGAGGAGGTTTCATTTCCAAAGGCAAACTATTATACAATTTGTTAAATCTTTTCACAAAATCATTCATATTTTCATTAGATTTCTTCTTTATTGCATTGAATTCTGTCAAAGAATAACCATGGTCCCTTTTTTCACCCCATCTCTCGGTGAAACGTCTTTCTAGTCCATCCCAATCATTTATTGAACCATTAGGCAATCCTTTAAACCATTTCCTTGCCTCTCCACTTAGAGACTGAACAAAAATTCTCATTACAACATCTAAATGCTCAACATTTAAATTCTCAGCAAATGTGCAAAACAAGGGCAAGTGTTGTTCTGCAGTTATTTCATCTTCACCAGTAAATCTAGGGAGTAACTTGAGATACTCCTGAGGCATTGCATTCAGTGGTTGGGGTAGATTTAATGGTGCATATCTATTCATCAAGAAAGAAGGGGCCGCCATGTTTATGCCCTGGTTAACTGCTCCTTGAGTGGGGGTAAAATGAATACCAACTGCAGGCGGGGGTGAATGAGGTGGAACAACTGATATAGGGATTGGTGTGTGAACGATTGCAGAAGAGCTGGAAACTATATGAGGTTGAGTTTCTGTAAGAGGGAAAAACACAAACTCAAGAGATTGCTCTTCTAATGTAGGTTCTTGAAAATGAATGGGTGATGGTGAGGATTCTTTTTCCGAGAAAATGAGTTTCCTGGAAATATCCTTGGATGAGAAAGTGCGAGAACTGCTGCCTGGTGCAAGCAGTGTAACATCTGGTGTATCAAATATTTTTGGTTTCTGGCCCTTCTTTGAAACAAGCTTCTCAGGATCAGACAAAACAGGAACTTTTTGCTGAGAGGTATCCGACCTCGTGTGAGGTTTCTTAGGAGCCAAAGCTATTTTAAAACAAACACAGCTTATTATTTCCTCCTCTCTGAACAACCAGAGGAAATGTAAAATAAAACCCAGGGAAAACCATCAAATCTTCGTCCCCGGCAATGGCGCCAATTTATGTTGTACCTTAAGAGACAATTCCTTAGCTGTGATAAGGAATCAGTGCTTAAGACATTATCTGATTATGTCACAAATGAATATATATCTGTCTTTGTCTTATAAACCCTTAAACATTGATTATGTAACCCTTAAATATCAAATCCATGCATGTTCTGCAATGCTATATTTCACTTATGCTGAATTGAATGAACAGAAGAAAAAGAGAAGAGGATTTCAATCTGATATGTTGTTTCAAAAAGAATCTATCATTTTAAAACCCTGAAGAATTAAGTAAGGATAAAGTTAAAACAGATGAGCGCACATTAAGGTTTGTTTAACTCTTAAATACATATGTATAAAGAGACATGTTGCTCATTACTCTATTTTATTCACAGATAAGAAAACATTGTGTAAACTGGAAAAAATTTCAGCATAAACAGAATGATAGAAACTTGCATACTCATTCATTAATTTTCCATTCTTGAGTACAAAAAATTTGGCTTCAAGGTTCAAAAACTCGGAACCTTTTTCTTTCTTGGAATCTTCTTTAAATAAAAAATAACAAAACAGTTTCCAGTGATGAAACTAATTCTAACTGCTTTAACTACTTACAGTTACGGAGGTACATGCCTCAAAAAGGTCCTATTACAATTTACATGATTTTGAGAAAATAACATAACGTGAAATTGAAAATTCCTAATCTATAAGAACAACCACTTCTGATACGGTTGCTGAGTCAACGGCTACTTTTTGTTGAGATGCTGGGATTCCTTTTGCTGAGTCCATTGAGAATGTTTTGCACTTTTTCCATATCTCACTTTGGGTTGTTGATGAATTCTTGAAACTATGATATTCCAACCTGAATGCAACAATCTAACTGTGTGTAGGTATTTCTGTGAAGAGAGTCTTCACCATCCATAACAAATTGAAATGCCTTTGCAAGAAATTAAACACTGTTTATCCTTTTAAAATCTGCGTCTTTTCATGCCTATTATCCATCTTGCTTTTTGCCAGTATTAATGAATCTTCATAAAATTTCCATGACATAATGTTTCCTTTCTCTGTCCAACATGAAGGTAAACCTATTCTTGTCAATTTATCAAATGATATATCAAACTTGTTCACTGTCTCTTTGATTCCAAGTAGTCTCTTTTCTGTAACTTTCTGGAGATCATTCCTAATTATCATCTTATTAACCTCCATATCATAAAAATATCTAGCATTTATTCCAATGTCTTCTAATTCCTCATCTGACTTGGAATTAATAAAGTTTATGAACTTCCTAGCCCAATTGGCTCTCTTAATTACTGTTTGTTTATCAGATAGGATCTCTTCTTCATAATCTGAGATAAGGCTTTTCTCCTTTGCAACTATATTCAAGGAGTTCCAATTGGACTTCATTTCTGAGATAATTTCACCCCAAATGATATCTTTAGCCTTTATAAGTGAGATATTTCCTTTTAATTTCTCTTTGAGATCTTTAATCTCAGCTTCAGCCTTTTGTAAATTCAGTTTATTTTGCTCAGCTTCATTTTCTAGTGACCGTATGATCTTTGTGGCCGTTTCTAATTCTGCTTGAGCTTGCTTGCGATCTCTTTCCGCCATCTTCATTTCTGTGTTGAGTTGAACAATCTGTGCTTGGGGATCTGTATCACCTGTAGGAAAAACAAAGGTACAAGTATGATTTTCAATGTGATTTTGTAAAGAGATGGCAATCTGCTTTATTTTAGACAATTCTTCATCTTTATGCAACAATTGCTGACAGAGTTCCTCTTTCTCTTTCTCCACCTCTGCCACTTCTGCATCCATTGAATGCTCTGCAGTAGGTAACTTCAGCTTTTTTCTCAAGGTGGATATCTCTATTTCAACACTCTCCATGAACTTCTGTACTGTAGCTTTGTCACTAGGATCTACACCAACCTTTATGATAATCTTTTTCAACTCCTCATTTTGAACTGATAAGGCCCTTGAATTGGCCTTCTCCAACTTGAACTGCTTGATAACTTTTGCTAGCATATTTTCAGCTTTAACAGTTGTGGCATTGGTCTTAGTTAGATCATTGACAATTAATTGTCCAGTCTGCATATGTAGATTCATCTTATCCAACAGTGGGATCTTCTTAACATCCATAGTTATATTTACAGCATTGAAACCGCTTGAGGATCCAAGAGACATCCCTGTTGGATGTGTTAAAGCCATTCTGAACTGATCCTTCTCGAGATCCATCACAGTTAGCAACCTAGTCTGATTAGTAGCTATGTGATGCTCTGCCTGAGCCTCCACATTAGCTTTTATTCTTTGATTCTTCTCTTCAATATGTGTAAACACCTGTTTGACTGAGGGCACCTTTTCTTGGTAAAGCTCATGACCTCCAGGAGAAGAGGGAGCATTTTTCTCTTCATTTAAATGGAAGGTAAAACCTGGTGAATTTGAAGAATTATCTTCAGCCAACTTAGTTCTTTTCTCCTCTCTTGGCTCTTCATCATCTAACTCAACAACATAATCCTTACTTATTTTATTTATCTTTTCAGTTATAATAGGTGTCTGAATGCTTGTTTTTGCTGAATTTACTCCTCCTGGGTTTGCCAACTTTTCCTGCTCAGGTCTGCTTTCGTGAGTAAAAGAAGAATATCCATTTTCAGCTCTCCTTTGGGAAATCACTCCATGAGGATCATATGACCATTTTTCACCCAGTAATAGATGTGTCTCTTCCAACAACTTAGACACTTCACCAAATGCTTGTCTCTTATTTACCACAAAGGGTCCCACACTCATGGGCAAATTATACATGCGACCTTTCTTCATGGGAGCAAAATGCACCTGATCTACGTTGAGACTCTGTCTGATGAATTCAAGGGCAAAAAGCCTCATAGGCACAAAAGTTGGGAGCCTGTAAGGCTCAATATTAGTTCCATACAATCTTATCTCAGAATATTCCTCAAACACAAACCAATCCCCAAACCTGCAACTAGGTCCCAACTGTAAAAATTCCCTGGCTTTTGGTAGAAAACAAGGGGGAGAAACCCCATTCAATATTCTATAAGCAATTGACATATACTGACTGGAAAACTCAAACAACCCTGCTTCATTTCCCTCTCTTCTAATTATGTCAGTCCAAAATATAACTGACTACTTCCGTTTGTTTACATCCATTATATTTAACCCCAAACTCATAAATTCCTCAACATTTTGATATAAGAATAAATAAACAATCAATGAGGGGGATTTAAAGGAACCTGTGAGAGAAAATCTCATCAATTAAGAGTTGAAAATCTCTTGCCAGAAAGATGGAATATCTAGAACTGTCCCTGGTTTCATCATCATTGCGTACATTCCTAATACTAATTTGTCAACTGTAAGGTCATTATCTTTCCCCAGAATTTCTGCAATACAACTCAGAACTGGTCTATTCTCAGCATCAAAAATCTCCAAATTGAATTCTTCACCTTCTAGCTGAAATTCTTTTGAATTTGGTCTCAAATGAAACATACGCTGATTAAATTCTTCTCCTAAAAGGCTTTCAAAATAACTTGCCAATGAGTCTTCTGAGAATTGAAGTGATGACTCGTCTTCGGAGAAACAAAACGCTTGGCGAATCAACTGTGTCGACACCTGTAGAACATTCTCCCCTTGCGAATTCATTATAAATCACTTATCGAGATACATTGAAGAAACCAGCCAATAGATAAATTCGGGAAAAAAATGAGCTTTTGGGATACATGCAGACAGGACACCGGATTTCTTCATGGCAGAAAAAACTGGGGAATTCTCGGCATTTAGGGTTACTTGATGATAAAAGAGGAGATGATTTATGGAAGACACGGTATCTTGGATGTCTCTCTCATTGTCCGTGAGGGCAATGTGGCTAGTCGAACCAGGTAGTGAAAATTGCTTGGCCATGGCTGTACAGAAAATAGAAGTAATCCGTAAAGTAGTGGAGAATGAAAAGGTGGCAGCGACACGGCTCAAAGGGGAAAACAATTACAAATGATTTTAAAATGTGATAAAAATAAATTTAAAAGCTACGGGAACCCGTAATAAATGCCTGAAATACGTGTAACAAGCCGTTGACAAGGTTTATCATGGATTACAGCTGTCTTCCACTTTTCCTCATGACGTCATTGCGGAGGCTCCTGGAGTACGGCGGCAAACTTTGGCTAGCCCCCCCGCAATGAATCTACACCGTTGATCATTGTTTACCCTGCGGTCAAACAAGTCAACTACGGGGGCACTTGATTCAATAAATCACGAGCTCTTTGTGCCTCCACATTTTATCATTCAGTTATAATCTTCAATACTTGCTACTTCCACTCGGAGACTTGCTCGACGTTTAAACATGAAACTATAATATAGACCCAAATAAAGTTTAACAATAAACTTAATTTGCATCGAGATTTTAGAAACATTTCTTTTTTTATGTTACAGTATAAAAAACATTATACTGTAGCATATACTTTTTCTTAATTTTAGATTTTTCTTTTTTTTTCAAAATAAAATAGAAAAGGATATGTAGATGATCCACAACAGTGCCCATACTCACCACATATTGAACAGGAATGGTTTGTTTGAACAGGTGGCCTTTTGCTCTGTTGTTGGGCATTTCTTGGCTCCTAGTTCCTATTCCGGTTAGAGTTACCTCCAGCCTAGGATTGCGGTGGGCACTGTTGGTTGCTCCCCCCCTGTCCAAGGTTCCCTTTTGGCTTGTTTTTGGATTTTTTCTTTACCATGTTAGGAGATTATTTCTCCTGGTTATATTGGTGTGGTTGGTTTTGGGATGGTTGCACAAAGTTCACTTGTGCATTGTTTTGCATAGGTGGGTCGTGTTCTGGGGACTGAGCGTAATGTTGGAGGGGAGTTCTTTCATCAGCTTTTCTTTCCACGTACTTATTCCCCTGAGCCGGAGGGTAAGGTCCTCCCTAGTGATACACTTGTGCCCTATTAGTCAAATTTCGTTGAGGCATATGATGAATTTGAAAACCGGGTTGAGGCACGTTCTGGGTAGAACTATATGTGTAACCTGGGTTTTGACTGTTGCTGCCTCGGTAACCCTTGGGTCATTGACCCAATTAGCCTGTCTGCAGAGTTCGACGCGCCTAGTACTTCTTGATAAGTTTTCAGGCACAGGGCGTTAGGCAGGATGTTATAAATGTATCTTGACTACGTATAAAGCTCAAGCTTCTAGGCTTTGTTGATTGCGTCCTCCTTGGATGTGGGGTTATGTTGTTCCACATCCTTTGAAATCTCCACTGTCATAGTTTTAAAGAAAAAATCTAAGAGGACTTGGCCATCGAGTTTAGCTTTACATAAAATGTGATGCTACCTCCATTCATGGAGATGGTCCAAGATGTGGATGGCGGGGGTTTGTCTAAAATGAGACAATAATTCCATTCTGGAATCATGGTGAATGGGTAACTGAAAATATGTTTGGAACGTGGTAGAAAGGATGCTAAAGGTTCCATGTGAAGCTGAGGGTTGCTCCAGGTACCATTTCGTGGCCACTCTAGTGAGAGTGCATTGAAATAATGTCAATCGAATAGTGTCATCAATGATACTGTTCGATGAGCACCACGGGTGAAAGGTCATGACATGATTACCTGTGACTTCCGCTTGCTTGCCTTTGAACTTTGGTATGTCTAAAGGGATCTTTGTGGCCATGAGATGCCATGTAGGATAGTAAAAAATGGGGTCATTCATTAGCTTGGTTAAATCAGGTAGATTCAACCAAGCTAAGAAAGGTGACTGAGAGGTTGACACCATTGCAATTTGTGAAGATACAAAGTTCTGGTTAGAATGAGGGTTATTTTGTGACGTACCCTGCTATGTATTTAGCTGGCTTCCAAAATGGGATGCCTTCCTCTGCCCCCTATGGGTTGTGGGAGGAGTGGTATGCAGTGTGGTGTTGGGAGATCAACTAGGGTTCCCAACTACGACTTCCACAATAAAGGACGAACCAATGATGGTGGCAGTGTTCCGTCTTTGACGCCTGAACGACGAAAGACCTGGAACCCCTCCCGGTAATGGGGGGAGTTCCAAAAGACGCCTGGATCGACGAGGTTCCATTGGGACCTGTCAAGTTTCACCCAGATTTTGGAAAAATTTGAGAGGATAGAGTCTATGATCAAAGCAAACTTCTTGTCACATACATAAAAAAAAGCAAAAAATAAAATATATTTCCCTTTAAATTAATCTATTTGATCAAGAAATCAAGAAAAAAAAATGGTTTTTGTTCATTTGTGTATGATACTCAAAATAATAGAAGACCTATGCATCCTCACACACCCAAAATTAACTAGGCCTTGAGAATATTTCTTGCAAGTGCTAGCACAATGTCTTGTAAGTGTTGGCGACGCCCCCAGTCAGCCGAAGGTAATCCACCAAGGTATGGGTAGAGGGTCTAGCGCTTGCCTGCATCGTCACCTATAGGGTAAAGGTTTCCCTAGTTTTTGGCCACTAAGAACCACCATCCCATATGAGCATTCGAGTCTTGGACTTCTTGGTAGTCAGCTAACAGTACCGAGTATCAGCCGGGTCGGGTAGCCCCAACTGATACCGCACGCACAACGCCTAAGCCTAACCCCCTCTGAAACGAGTCTCTGCCGCACTCAGGTTTTCTTTGTCATGGGCTGATAGGTGGATATGAAGCTCCCTAAATACTCAACTTCTATGTTTCAATATGAAGTATGATCAAGGTAGCTTATTGGATGCCTACCCCCTTGATCCGAACTTAAGCTATAAATTCTTTTGTGGCCCCTGTGGAGAGAATTTAGTGAGTTTTTTTAAGTTAGTTTTAGGTGTCCTTTCTTCGCTTAGTGGGTGAGTGTGTGTGATCATAAAGTGGACAAGCACATAGTTTGAATGTGTGGATATCATTTATCCTTTACAAAATCCCATATTTAAACTATGTTGTATTGTTCCTGGCTCAAATGGAAAACATGTGTGGATAATGGGTCGCTTTCAAATTTTCCTAATTAATATATGTGACTAACTATAGGGATATGGAAAATTGTTAATATGGAGCATTCATATGCTTACCTAGGGTCACCGAAGGGTGCAAAGGTAGCAGAGATTACTTGCTCTTCTATAAACAATTCAATCCTAGTCCTGCAAATCCTAGTGAAAAATTTGAACTAAACTAAAAACTTTTACACTAGAACAAAGAAAACTAGTTATGTATGCATGGCCTTGGGCCACTTACTTGGACTAGTTATCTAGGTGTGAGTATCAAAATTTTCAAAACATAAATTTTTCGGAATGCAAGTTACTTTGCTCCCTACTTAAGCTATGTGAATATTTTTCAAAAATCAACTTTGAAGTAAAACTGACACTAAGCCTACAAAAAGAAGCTAAAAATTAGTTTTAACAAGTTGCAGGGTATCACAACCATTGCTAGTAGATGCATTAGGGGCTGCCAAGCACCTTACAAGCAGAAAAAGATAGAATTTAGGGAGAAATTTCTCATTTTGTAAATTGCATGCCAAAGGCTAAGACAGGTGTGCTTCCTGCGCATGGGTCAGCACTGAACGTGTGCCTTGCATGTCTATGAGGAAGAAACATGCTCAAATTCCTGTAAGTAAAAAAAATAGGAGCTTCTCTTCTTCATTCTGTCACTCAGGGTGAATCTATGGAATGTAAGAGAAATCAGACGACTATCAGCTCCACTCCACAGCATAGAAAAAGGTCTCCTGAAAAAGAAGGCACAACCACATAAACTTGGTAACAAAACTTTAGTGGAGTCACCAATCCTATTGTGGTGTGTTTGGTGCACGTATGTACGAAATCCAACCAGTTTAAGGGGTGTGATTTACCCCTTTAAACTATTGGTAACAAGAAGAAAGAATTGGAGTAACTAAGCATACTATATATAAAAATAAACATGCAAATTTAATCTAAAAACTAAACTAAGACTAAACATAAATAAACAGAAGCTCTAAACGAGTCAAATGGCACAATAATGCAAATGGTGGCTCTAGGCCCCTCTTATTAAGCACTAGTGTTAAGGAGAATAATACTTAACCCTCTTGCCAAAGGGCCCCTAGACAATGGCTCTAGGTCCCGATGTAAGGCTGTCGTTCATTCCAAGATCACCTCAGTGCAGCCTCCCTCTCTCTCTATTGTGTGGACTAATCTTGTTGGATGGCAAATAAGTGAGTCCCCTTAACTGCAACTCTGGGTCACACACTACTGGTATTGCTTGGGCAATTTTGGCCAACATAACAATGTGATCGCCAGTTTTTCATCTCATGGTGGCTTTATATAGGGGATTTCAAATCCTCCTTCCTCCCTTGGTACATTGTGGATGGTGAACCAAGGGAGAGGTATGATTCCTTTGTGTGCTCCAAATATCCCATTATGTGCTCACATAGTGTCTAAGAAGGCGTTAGTGGCTGTCCTTAAGCGGCTTCAAGTAAGGAGTAACTTGTCATTTGCTTTATGTGGTCCCAGATAATGACATTTCGCCACTCTTAGGAATGTGCGCTTATTGGGCCAAAAGGCACGCAGAAGGCACTCGTCATGAAGGATAATGTGCACAATCAGCATTTGATACTAGTTCAAATTTGATTTTTTTTAATCCTTTGAGATTTTTAAATACTTTCTGGATCCTGTAATGTCTTCCAGCCCTGTAAATCCTTTGGCTTGACATTAATTAATGTCATATTCTACTGTATGATTTTCTAGTGTTAAGACTATCATTTATCAATAACTAGTTGCATGATGGAAATTTGGCCAATTCTACCCATGAGAAAAAGTGATGGCCATGTTACATGCCATCAAAATCTTGCAACCCTATTTTTTAAAATGTTATTTTTAATAAATGGTAACTTATATCTAAATATTAAATTTGAATTTTAAATTTTATGTCTGAGAAAAAATATGAGTAAAGGAGCAAAGTTAAAACACCTTCTAAACAATTTTATTCACTTAATAAATTTTTATTTTCTTTATAAAAGTTATTTATAGAAAAATAAAGAAATAAGTTAAAAAAATACTCATTTGCACGTGCATTCCTCACAGTTTTTTCAATGTGCATCCTTTTATTGATCATACATTTCTCACAATTTCTTCAACGTGCATTCTTTTATTTAATGTGTTTTCCTCATGGTTTATTTAGCATGCATTATTTCATTCAGTGTGCATTCAACTAGCGTGCCTTGAACCCAAACAACAATGACTTCAATTGAAATATGGGCATCCTATTCCCTGCAAAAAATTGACACACGAAATTCCCAAAAGAAATTCACAGTAAAAAAATTCAAAGAGTGTGTCGGTACATGGAGAGATACAAAAAAATGTCCATCAGGTATGTTAGATATCCTAGGAAGAGAAGAGGTTTATAAATTTATATTTAGATAGTTCGATTTCCAAAATGATGAGGTAGATGAGGCCATATAAAATTATGATGATAAATACAAGGAATTAAAAATATGCAGGAAGAGGATTAAGCTAGACCCTGATCTGGTTGCAAGAACAAAAAAAATTCCATGCATAGGACGAGAAATATTTAACTCCAAGAAAACCCCTAAGCTAGAAAATATTGAAATAGCTAGTAAAATACGTGGGAAAAAAGTACTTGTTTCAATGAATTGATTAAAAATTCAAGATATTCCCTAAGGACTATACAAATCCTTGATTCAAGTTGCTATAAGGGAAATTATGAATCATCACAAGATTTATATTTCTGGTGACGAAATGAGGCTAGTTATTCATTGGGTTGAATGCATGGCCATTGATGTGCCTCATCCATTGGCTAAAAACTTACATTATGCCCTAAAATAAAGTAAAATTAAGAATGTTAAGTTCAGTTTCCTGGGAACACTACAGAAAATTATTGATTTGTATCAACCTGATGTTCAAACAATGCCTCTTAAAACTTACATTAGGAGATCAAAACCAAATAAAACCATTGAGGAAGAACCTGAACAAACTACGGTTGAATTTGTTGATATGTTTTCCATGCTGAGATATATCTGCTAGTATTCTAGCAGACTTACATGTGTGTATGGATGAAGATGAGGAGCAAGAAGGTATTTACCAATATATGGAAACATATAATGATTATTTTTCTATAATAGACAAAACTCTTTGTAAACAATTAGCACCTCAATATAATTTCCCTTTTATGGATGGTACAACATCTACATCTCCAGGTTAAAATATGCACAATCCAACATACAGTTTCGATAACAAGTTTTATTTCTCGATATATGATAGAATGATCCATTACAAACAAGTTTTAATGGAGGATTCTTCCTTTATATACAACTAGAAGGAAAATTATGAACTAAAGGAGAAGGATATTGTTGAATGTGTGAAGAATATTGCAATGTTGCAATCAACAAGTGTGCAGCAAACACAAAAATAAGTGAAAGACATAAACACCAAGGATAAATTTTTTGATGAGTTGTCTAATCAGGTATCCATAATGAGTGACATAGGTATGAGGGAGATAGATGCTCTATACGCAAATTTAAGAAAAATCCAGGCAACATATGATGAAAAAATAATGAACTTGAAGAGGAGTTGAGAAGAAGACCAAAGGTTCTTAATACACCTCCATTGGAAACTTCAGATACTTCTGAGTCTAAATTAGTTAGGATATTGAAGGAAAAATATAAATTTATTGAATATTTAAAGGTCAAATTTTCAAATAAATCTAAAGATGAATAACAGAAGAATGAATCACAAGTTGAAGAATACAAGAAAAGAGTGTCTAAGTTGCAGAAAACCTGTGATAGACAAGCTAATAAGTTGAAAGAGAGATACCTTGAAATTTTCCTTGAAGAACAAAAGATTAAAGAACTTGGAAAGGAAAAAGATATACAAAGTAAAGAAGGTGGTACTAAGAGTGGGGATAAAGGTAAGGGTAAGGGTAAAGGTACAAGTCAGGATATAGGAGTAAAACAAATTCCTTCAAATAACTTGGAGAAATCCCAACTAAAATCATGAGTGAAGGCTTTAGAGGATGCTATCTTAGTCATGAATTATGTGGATGATTTGTATGCCTCATCACCACTTGTTTAATCATTGAAGAAGACAGTAGATGAGAGAGAACAAATAATTACATACCTACACAATGATCACATGAGCATCCAAAAAACACAACATTTGGAATGGGAGATGTAGCTACACAATTTGAAATCTCGGGTTACTTATTTGTGATATCAATTATAGAGGGAAAAACAAAACAAAAAATAGAAAATCAACAATAACCAACAAAAATTGAGGGGAAAAAACTTGAGGATAAAGTGCAACAACTCACTAGTGAACTGGCCAATTGTAGATATCGATTGAAATTTACAAAGGAATATCTTGAAAGGAAGGAAATTGAGCATACTCTGAAATATAAGAAGAATGTAGAATTATTGAATAGGCTAAGTTGAGGAAAAGACAAAATTGTGAGAAAATTATGAAAGGGAAATTTGATTGCTTCAAAAGTAATTAAAAGATGTGTCTATCGTAGTGCCAAAAAAAATCACGTCTCCCTAGAAGGAAAGAGACACTCTTCTTCTCAAGAGGAGGGATTGCATAATCCTCCCAAGCATAATTGAGTTTAACAATAACATTTTTTAGGTGTTGTATCTATGTAGACACATTCAATATATATATATATATATATATATATATATATATATCATTATTTTGTGTTAACATGAATAATTTGTCATTATATTTTCCATTAATGTGCATTTTTTAATAAATTTCTGGTAGTTTTTCAAGACTTAAATTTATGTCTCCTTCATAGAGATTTTATCTGGTTGTGGTATCACTGAGATCTAGATACTCTATTATTTTTGGAAAATTTAATGGAGTTTTATAAGTTTATAGCCTACTCAATCGAGAAATCGACACTATGGAATGTACTAAATTTCTATTTGAAATACAGAATATGTATTCTTTCCACACTAAAACAAATTTACAATATTCTCAGTGCATCATATGATGAAATTTACCATAGGGTGCCTCAATAGGAAATACGGGGGTTGTTGGAGCTAGAGGTGTAATTTTAAATCCTTGGGGGATTGGAACTGCCTAAATTAATCAAGAACAGGTGTGGGCTGCTTGGAAAGGTCTCTCCATTCTTCTAAAACATGGGTTTTTCCATTATAAGAAAATTTCATAAAGCTTACATGAGATACAAATTTAGTAGCATCAAAACAAAATAACTGCATAATAAGATTGTATATATCAATGTCACTAAAAAAATAATTGATCCAAATTTATGAAGGAACTAAATAAAATACAAGTATGAATAGAAACACAGAGATACAATGAAAACATAACTTCAATTAATTAATAACAAGGTACTGAAAATTATTTACTTGCAGAATGGAAATAAACTAGCTCAGGTGTTGGTAGCTTATCTATATGAAGAGATGTGGTGACTACATACCTTCTAAACTGTGTTACAATGAGGCTCGAAGGCCTATTTATTATTTAGAAACAATGGAAACCTTAAACATCTAAAAAAACTAACCCTAGGAGATGAAGCGTGAAAATTATATGGGTCACGTTGGGGTAAATTGGTACATCAACTTCCGAGGGTCGTAACTTTGGAATACAATCTCCATTAGACATGTATAATACCTCGTTAGAAATATATATCTGATGAATAAAAATTTCAACTACGAACCCCTTCTACAAGATACAAGTTTTACTATTTTCCAAAAAATGTCATTTAGGTCATTTAAACAACTCGGAAGTTTGGGACCCAAAAAAATACCAAAAATAGTAAATTGTACTACAATTAAGGAAATTGAAAGAACAAATGGTGGGGGTCCAAGTGGAATAGGTGGGTGGGCACCAATATACACCTATATTATTCCTCCCCCCTTAGTAATTAATGGTTCCTATTGCGTTGAGTGCCTCCATGAAATGGGGAAACTTCTACTAAAATTGGTCCTTGGTGACCCACTTGCGTTGGTGCGGGAGTTGGCTAGCTTTGAAAAACCTATACAATTGGATATTATGTTGGCAAGTGTTATCAATTTATGTGTCCATGGTCTAATCATTTGTGGCATGTTCCATGCAATCTAGTTTTAGCTCTGTTGATGTGAGTTGTTTTGCAATGTTTGATGTGTCCAGTAATGTTGGAAAGTATGGCCAAAGGTGGTCCACATTGAACACTGGGTGAAAGCCAAGGAACGAGGGATTGTTGAGCTCAAAAAAATTTCACCCACAACCTTGGTTATGGTGTAAGGCCCATATAGAAGTGGTTTAAGCTTTAGATGGGTTTAGCTAAGGCGTTATTGCTGCAAATGCAACCAAACTTTCTTGCCCACATAAAACTTTGGTGGCACCCAATGTTGACAATATCGTTTCTTGTACTTGGAATTGGAATTATCCAAGATGTTCTGGACTTTTTAGCGGATGTGTTGGATGCATTCAATAAAACAGGTTTCTTTACAAACCTCAAACTGTACATGTGTGGATTTTGTCTGTGTATTCACATGAGGCATGGCAACATCAATCAAACACAATGGTTGAAAACCTAGACCCACTTGAAAAGGACTGTGACTATTCAAGCTAGTGAGAGATTTTTTATAACTGTGCTTCACATAAGCAAGGATCTCATCCCAGTTTTGTTGATGCTTGGAGTTGTACATGCATAGTATGTGCACTATCATCCCATTGATGACCTATGTCTCGTCATCAGTTTGGGAATGGATGCAATCAACTTGGTGAGCTTAGTGTCCAATAATGTCTAAAGGCTCAACCAAAATGTGCTCAGGGACCTAATATCTTAATTTTATATAATGGCCTGTGAGATTCTAAAATGTACCCATACTCGTTCAAAGAAGAGTTTCGTAGTGTCCTTTGTTGTGATAGTCATCTTGCAAGCTAACAATATAGGCATCTTAGAAATTATATCCATGACCACAAATACATAATGATTACCATGCTTGGTCGAATGGATGTCTAACAGATACTCCAAGGAGATGGATTACTAGGGCTGGTTGGGAGTACGTAGAGGTGTGTACATGCCTTGATTCTTGATGGTTGGCTTGGCGATGTCAGAGGCAATGCATCATCTGATATATTTTCCAACATCGTTGATGGGCCTCTAAATTAGACATAAATTAAGGCCCATATAACCTTTCTTAGGTACATAAATTATATATTAAATCTCTCCTTACACACTTAATAATGTTTTTTTAAGCTTTAATATGTTCTTAGGAAGGTTTACAGATAACTACATATTTGTGCCTAATATCATTTATTTTTGAAAGATATTGTGAGAATATTAGGTAGATTATGGAGATTTGGAGAAGGATATAATTTAGGGACTTTCACCCTACTACTAGATGATCAATATTGGATAATAAATGAACAAAATATCATGAAATAATTGAGAAATTCTGGAGATATTATGGAACTCCAATGATTGATAAAATCTAGGAACGTGTTCCCTTTCATTTACTGCAAACTCCTAGTGTTGGGAACCAAATCCACTATTTGAGGGGTTTTGGAGGGGAAAGCTTCCTCCTTTCAATGAGAATGTTTCCTCATCATTTTTTATAAGTATGAATTCATTTTAGCCTCTAGTGGCATGTATTTTTTAGTCCTATTGTGGAGAAAGCTTGTTTTCTGGTAGCTTCACTTTATTTTCTTGCAAGGATGAACTTGGACTGATTGATAATGAATATTCGTGCCATTTTTAGCTTCTTAGGCTTGGTTTATTCAATAGGACTTTGAGTCTTCCTTGGGCTTGGCCATCCCAAGATCCTCAGATTCCTCCTGCACAATTTTTTTATGTTCTTTTCACTTCTTATTCACATGCATCTCTTTTTTTTTTCATATTTCTGTATTTAGAATTGTTTCTTTTCTTGTTGTAGGATTGATTTAAATTATTTCAGTGAGTTATTATGAATTTTTTTTACAGGTTCAAAAGCATTATTCATCCTTAGAATAACTTTTTAAGGTCATCTTAATCATTAAGCTACTTGGATTTGGTTACTAGTTCACAAATATAAGATTTTTGGAAATGTCGTGTAGCAAAATAGTAGTAGATTTATGATTTTTTTTAGAAGGGGTTAATGAGATCCATTTGAATTTATTCCAATTTTATTGGGTGATAATAATTTTAACTTTAATAAAAAAATTCACCCCATTGAATTTTTTCTTGATTAGGTTAGGCATTTGATAGATTAACTAGCTTACTAGTTCTTGAATTTCCATATTTTAGAGTATTAATTTTATGTTATTCTTTAGCATGTGTGAACAAGGTTATTTTGGAGTGATTACACTTGTAATGGAGACCTAAGAAATGCTACTTACTAAAAAAAAAATTCCCATCCCATTTTCATTTTATTTACATGGCCATTCGGTGATTTATCTCCAAAAAAAAGTTTCATGTATCACTCTTGTATTAGGCCTTTCTGACATTCATTTTCTCAAATTATATTAGGCCTTCTTTATTTGAATTCATGTTCTTAGGATTTTAATTACAAATTGTTGTTCTTTCCTAGGATTATTTTATTTTCAAAGAAACACTTCCATTTATAAAATTAGTTTAGTCTTTGATTTCATTACATTCAATCCATTACATCATATCAACAAAATGAGGACACATTGTATGTTGCACATATAGTGTCGATACCTCTTATGTTTGTACGAACCCCAGGTTGACAATTAAAGTTGGTAACCTCGACAGTTGCAACATTCTTGTTACAATACTGAGGCTCACCACTTTTTGGCACCATTTCCGAGGAGGTGTCAAAGTATGCATTTTTTCTTCCCTAGTTGATTCAATTCTTTTCTTTTTGCAAAAACAAAAAATCACATTACGCATATTTCATTTCAAAAACATAAAATTTCATTGCATTAGCATTCTTATTCAAAAATATTATTTAAAAATACTTCTCCAACACCAAACCCTCCCCGCGCCTGATTTGAGCATGTGCTGTAGTAAGAACCACATCACCATCCACTTTTGCAAGTAGAAGAAGAAGATGTGGAAAATAAGGTAGAAGAAATGGATGGAGATGATGACAATGAAGAAGATCATCTTGGATTTCCCATTCAAGATACTAATGTCAGTGTGCATATGAAGAGAATCCCTCCATATTTCCTTCCCAACTTCCATGGAATGAAGTCAGAGGATTCAGAAACCTTTCTCTTTGAATTTGAGATAATTTTTAGATCTTATGGCTACTTATCACACACTCAAAAATTGAGATTGTTTCCTGCAAAATTGAAGGATAGAACTCTTAAATGGTTCATGAGTCTAGGAACTAATTCAATAATATTATGGAATGATATGCAAAAGATATTTCTAGAAAAATATAAAGATCATGATCTTAAAGAAGAAATTTTTAGAATGAATCAAGAATGTCGGTTTGAGGGGTCCTGACCCAAGTTCGGAGGTTAAGGTTTTCCAACAAACCCCTATACTACTAGCCCTTTCGGCAATGAACTACTTTCACAGGCCAAGGTCTCACCCGAAGTAGTATGGGAGGGTGTTGGAACCAGGTTTCCACACCGTGGGAGAGAGTAGGTAATTAAGGCAGATCGGTGTTGCAACTATCAAGTTCGCACAGATCGATTCTATTTGTTGGATTCTAACAGTATAATCAGCAAGTAATCACAACAAAGCTACTGTCATCAACAGATCTGATCAGTACATTCACATCCACATGTACATCATCAATTATTGTCACGGAACATTATAATCACAGCTAATTCCTAGATCATAGATACGTTCGCAGCTTAAATAAATAACACAGATGCAATTCAGTAATAATAATGATCAGTCCAGATATCATAAATATACTTCAAATATATTATGCATTCACTAGTATCCAAAAACCCAATTACAACCCAAAATATAGCCTGTGCACACAGCTAGTGGGGTCTGCACACGGCAGGACTGAGGATCTCCAAGCACACAGCCAGTAGGAGTCCTTACCCAAAACAACCCAAAATAGATCTCAACAATTCATACGTAGCATCAATCTTTTTTTTTCTCTACCTACTAGACCCAACTATCTATCTATTTATATCATCGTAGCCTTTGTTATCTGATGGTCTGCAAACCGTGGTTTGTAGACCCTAGGTTTACCCTTTAACCCATTACAAAACATTAGGGGCTTTGACTTGCCCCAAAACCCCTACGCAAGACCAACTATTAAAAAATTATATCAAAAATTCACCTTAGGGAACCCAGATCCAATAGGCCCCCAACATAATCTTGTGACTCGTCTCGAGTCACAGCGACTGTGGGGATTGCATCTTCACCTGAAGCTGCTTGATCGCATCAACCAGAGGGGGAAACACTCCTTCACTCTACATAGCAGCATTCTATGCAATATCCATGAACTTCTGCGAAGCTGGACCTTTAGTAGCAGTAGTGACACTTTCCAGGGTCTAGTTCAGTTGCTTAGCTGCGACATCCACTTCCTGAGATAGCTTGAGGGCTTCATTGGCCCATGGCTTAGGGTGGTCACTGAGAACCTTATTTTTGTGGCAGAGCTCTTCGATATCATCTCTAATTGTGTGGCTGGTATGCAGTCATGCCAGGAGTCGAGCGGGGACCAGTGTGGGCATTGTAGCCTCCATCTTCTCAAACTCTTCTTCCTTCTGGCGCAGTTCTTGGGTGATTTCATGCAGGAAAGGATCACGCTGAACCATATACCACAACTGCATAGCTGTGTCCAAAAATTCTACGCCCTAAGCGATCTAAGCTGTAATGGCATTGGTGGCCTCTGTGACTAGTGTAGCTCGTTGGGCTCTTACTTCAAGTGGAGTTTCCGACTGCAATTTGGCCTGCAAGGCAGCAAGCTGATACTCCATCTCTGTCTTGACATTCTGAATCTCAATCCTAGACACCTTTAGGGCTGCAAAAATCTCCTAAATCTTGGCCTGGGGGGTAGCAGAAGCTGGGATATCCTCATTTACATTTGTGCATAGACTATTGATTAGGCATTCCAACTCAGTCTGCTGGGTGGCGGCAAGGGTGCACGCAGCCTGCGCTTGGGACACCTCGGTGGTTTTTTCCACAATCATTTACTCAATTATACTGAGCTACTGATGCACCCGGTGGTCTCTGTGTTAGATCTCCTCGAAGAGGGATGTGTGGAGGACTTGCATTGGTTCATGCAAAAGCTAGGCCAAGTCCAATTGTACCTCTGCACAGGCCTTGACTTGCACACATCAGGGAGGTGGGCTCAAGGAAAATGTTGGGCCTAGCAAGGGGCAGAGGCAGCTTTCAATGGTGATGATAAATTCAGTGTTTGTTGTTGGGGATAGCCTTGTTTGAATCATGCTTGTCTGCAGGGTGTCAGTTTTGAGTTGTAGAGCTCGGAGCTCAGATTGGAGTGTAGCAACAGTGGCCTTCTGCTGCTCTTCTAAAGCCATCCATTTATCTTCTGAGGCAAGGGTGACTATGTCTACGATCTACTCCAATTCTTCCTCTGTCAAAGTAACTTCAGTTTCCCTACCAGGCCTTGTAGCCCGTCATTTATTTCATTGGCCTTTGAGAGGGTCGGCAGTCCGTTTCATACCACGCGGGGAGTCAACACCCTACACATCCAAACCCTCTGTGTCGAGATCCTACTGCGAGTCCTGCTCCACACCCTTCTCAGTATCATTTCCATGCCCTTCTGTCTCTTTGATGGTATCAGACAGGGTGGTATTCTTTGTGCTCATACCTACAATTTCAGCTATACCTAATTTGAAGCCCAGTTTCCAATGTGGAGGCCAAGTAGCAATGATTCGGTTGATTTCCTCATCAGTGACCATGTATGGTAATGAGACCCACGTTGGATCCTTATGGCCCTAGATCTGTGCATTGTGCATCATGACCTAGAATGTTGTGATGCTCTTGTACTTGTCGTAGATCACTTGTGACAAGTGTGGTTAGGAGTGGATTGATGTTGTGAGCGCGCTTTGAAATAGGACCCAAAAGACTTTATTATCCTTAATGTGTTGCTCATCCTTTAAATCCCACAAATTCGCATATCGTACCCCTTCGCACATGTCCAGCTCAAGCTGAGGGAGGACCAAGTCTTTAGGGTCCTCCCATGTGACTAACGCGATGAGGAGCAGCAGCCAGGAGTAGCAGAATGCCCTTCCATGAACCTGGGCCTCGCGCATGTTCTCCAAAAATTCATTGCATGGGAACTAGGACCAGTTGAAGCAGACCCCTTTTTCACAGCGACCAACCAACTGAATTACATAAGTGGGGACGGTTGCAGCCTAGCACTTGCGCATCATTTTACATGCCAGCAACAAATTACCCATGCGCACGTCAGGGTCGCTAATGGTGTTGATCATGAACCCCCTAGTATTTCGCTCGACATGGTAGTTTTCGTGCACCTTATCGATGATCTGCTACTCATAATTCTTTCCAAGGTGCTCCATGGGGTTTTTCCCCTCCATGGGGATACCATTAATAAGGTGAATGAGTGCGGTATCAATGGGAATGCGGTCCTGGATCCATAAGTTGTCGTCATGGACCAGGGCTAACAGTTGTTGCACAACTCAATCGATAACATTGTAGTGGTCAAAGTGGGGCATCCAAAAAAATTTTAATAACCTAGAACCAGCTAACCCACTTTCCCACAGCATGGGGACTACCCTCAGCACTTCATCCTCCAATACCCTTTCGATATATAGTTCAAGTGACAATTCTGGGAAGGCTTCTAGCTTGGCCAAGTCATGATCGTCAAATTTTATCGAGTGGAGCTTTCCAAATGAGTCTCCAATTATGGGTACCTATCCCAGGATTAGTGGAATTTGAAGATAGGTTTGCATACCATTGATTCTTAAGCATGCACACTAAGGGCCTGCGAGGCCGAACATAGGGCGGTAGCCAGTTTATTGGTTCAGCAATCTGAGCTTCCTCCTGAGAAGACAGACTTCTCTTCGATGGGTTAGATGAACGTGCCTAGGGCACCATTCGGGGGGACTTCACATTCTGAGGGGAGGTGTGTGGCTTCCCTCCAGCCCATTTTGCAGCCCTCCCCTACCCTTGCACCTGGTCTTTCCCTTTACCCTTTTTTTTCTAAGTCTGCTTCCCCTTGGTTGGTGTGGAAACAACCTCTTCAACTTCAAGAGTGACCTCCAATACTTCATCAGTGGAGGCCATGGTCTACGATGATTCAGTTGGATTGGTTTCAGTCCTTCTCGCTCGGAAGACAAATTCGAGATTGCTACTATCAGAAGGGGTAGCTCGCCCAGACATTAACAAAGCGCAATAGTTACGGAATATTACAAAGCACAAACTGTTCAAGATGCATGGAACCCACTTCTGATCTACACTTCTAATTTTATAGCATTGAATATCGACCAATGGTTGGATGAGGCTTATCAAAAACTTACCATCAAGAAAATGGTAAAAAATATTTGGAAATTGCCTCATTAATTGCCAACTGCCTACTCCTTTCAACGGTAAAATTTTCTTTTTACCCAGATTTATTGTTCCAACTGCTAATTTTCACAGTTGTGTATTACCCCTGCACTCCCAGCGCACCTCCTCGGACCTCCAGATCTATAATTGACCCCTGTGATCCCAGTGCACGTCCTTGGACTTGAAGACCTACGATTGACCACTGCGTGTACAATGGACTTGCTTGCGTTTTTCCTCCTGCTTGTGCATATGCCACCCAATACAGCTATGCCGACCATATATTCATTTGATCCAGTATGGTTTGAGTTGGCTTCCATTAACATACCCTGGTACAATGTCACTACGCAGTGTGTCTAGATGAGTAGCTCCTCTTTTAGTGATTTCCTTTACCACATAGGGCTCTAGCCAGTGCTGTCGAAACTTCCCCAGATGTTTCGCAAAATGGCTATTGTATAGAAAAACCAATTCTCCCTCCACAAAGATCTTTTTTTGAATATTTCAATCATGCCATGCTTTTTTTTTAGCCTTCTGAACTTGCTGATGGAAGTTAGCAATGAATCGATGTTCCCGCAAGGCAACTAGCTGCGCTAAACACTCCTCCATGATATCAAGCTCTGCCATGTTGCTAAAAGCCGCAATGCATCAAGTAAGAACAATATATTCCATGGGAATAATAGCCTCCTTCCCATAAACCATCTGAAATGGTGTTTTCATGGCCAATTTCTTGCAGGTGGTTCGATAGGCCCAAAGAACTGATGGGATATGCATGTTCCCATCACTACACTCGACATTGCAGATCTTGGTCAGTGCACATTCCAGAATTTTATTAAAATCTTCCACAGTTCCGTTCGCCTGTGGGTGATACAACGTAATTTTGGCGTGGTGGATCCAAAATTCTTCAGTCAAAGCCTGTATTGTCTCATTAACAAAATGCGTACCTCTATCGCTCATCAAGACCTTGGGAAAATCGAGCCTGGTTAGGATATGTTCAAAAATAAAGTGCGCAGTGGTGTCTGTAGTGCAATCCTTTACAACTTGCACTTCAGCCCATCTGGTTACATAATCAGTTGCAGTGATGATGTAGTGGGAACCTGTCTTATTTTCTGGTGGGTTTATGGGCCTAATGAAGTCTATGGCCCATTTTTCAAATGCTTGCAGGGCCATCTACGGCTGCAAGGGCATTTCGTCTCTGCACAATTGTCTTCTTGTCCTTTGGCATGTGTCGTAGGCTTTGCAATAGTTATAAGAGTCACTATGCAGTGTGGGCCACCATAGCCCAGCTCTCAAGCTCTTTTGCGTCGTTTCTTTCCTGCGTAGTGACCTCCTGCCATGCCACCATGGGATTCTAGAACGTATCTTCGCAGTACTTCATCAGCTCCCATCTTATACAAGTGGCCCGCTATTATGGTAAATTCCATTGCATGGGTTACCAACTCTTTTTTCTGTTGTATCGAATATTCTGCAGGCGCCATCCCCATAGTTAAGAAGTGAATGACGTCGGTGAAATGCACATCAACTACATTAATAGAAAATAATTATGCATCGGTTAGTCCTTCCTATAAGCTAGTCAGTTCCTCACCACTCTCGATTCAGGATAAGTGGTCCATCCTAGCATTTAGTTTCCCCAACTTCACAATTATCTCAAATTCATATTCTTGAAAGAGCAGTAGCCATCGGCAAATTCCCCCTCCCAACACAAGCTTATTCACTAGGTACTTCAAAGCTTAGTGGTCCATGAACATCTTGAAGTGCCCTCCCAACAGATAATGCCAGTATTTCTGTAGGGCATACACCATGGCCGACCCCTCATGCTCAGTAGTGGAGTAGTTACGCTTTGCATTAGAGATTTTTCTACTAGAAAATGCAACTGGGTGGTCAATTTCCCCTTCCCCGGACTGCATAAGGACAACTCTTAGGGTGATTCCTGAAGCATCAACATGGACATGGAAAACCTTCACCCAGTCAGGAAATATAAGGATAGGTGCAGAGACCATCATCCTTGAGTATCTCAAATCTCTTTTGGCACTCGTGGTCCCAAAAAAATGATATGTCCCTTTTCAGCAGCTTTTCCATAGGTGTCGTAATCAGTGTGTACCCTTGAATAAACTTTGTATAGTAACCTATGTGCCCAAGAATGGAGCACAGTTGTTTCTCCATTGTAGCGACTTCCAAGTTGATGATAACCGACACCTTGTCAGGGTCAACCATCAGTCCATGCCAATAGATGATGTGACCTAACAAGATCCCAAACAAGATGCGTAATATGCACTCTTTGACATGTTACGGAAATACGGTGCTTCCACAGGCATCCAACATCATGCGCAGGTTCGAGACGTGATTCTTTACCAAACCAAATATTGTCCAATCATCAAATATACCTCCAAGAACTTGTGGATGAACTCCTTGAATACTGTTACCACCACCCGTGAAAATATAGCAGGGGAATTCTTGAGCCCAAACAGCATGACAGTGTATTGGAAGGATTTCCATTTAGTGGAGAATGTAGTTTTGTTGCAATCCTTAGGTGTGATCCTGATCTGATGGTAGCCCAAAAACCCATCAGTGAACGAGTATGCTTCCTGCCCCCCCACACTATCAAGGATTTCATCTGAGAATGGCGTAGGGAAGGGATCATGTACGTAGACATCATTCAATTTGTGTAGGTTGACACAGATCCATATTTCTCCTTTGGTCTTTTTCTCCTGAACCACCATAGGGCTTACCCAATCTAGATGTTCGACTGGTTTGATGATACCTGCAGCTTGAATTTTATCGATATCTTCCTTGAATTTCTTCTTATACTTGAGGTTCAATCGATAAGGTCGTTGCTTAATGGGGTGCACATCTGGTTTTAGCATAATGCACATGACCCCTAGGTCCCTTGTAATACCCTTGAGTTCTAAGAATTTCATGGGAAACAAGTCTTGGTATTCCATGAGGAGCTCTTCGACTTTCCCTATAGTATCATCATCCCAGTAATCCCCAATTTCAGCTAGCTTAGGTTGTTCCTCAGTTCCAATTTTGACTTCCTATAGCTTAAGAGGCTTAGTCACATCGACAGTCTGTAGTGGGGATCCAGTGACTACGCGTTCTCCCTCTGATTCTAGGATAGTAATGTTTCGCGGGTCTTCATCACATTACTCCATTGGTATATTGCGGTAGTTAATAATATCCTACATCTACGTATCCCAAGCTAGTGCCCCATACTCCATACGAAGGCGTGATTCATCAAATACCAGGGTATCAATGTCCTACAAAGCTTCATCTAATGCCTCAATTCCACCTATCAACTCGAATGTCCCCATGAAATCATCCTTCATGGTTTCCTAGTGGCGGGTATGTTGATGTAGTTCTGTATCCAGATACCATGCAGTGGGAATCGGCCCTAGGGCATGGATAAACAGGTGGACCCATTCGTTCATGGTCCTTTCACACCATGCCTCCGTCCATGCGGCCACGTGCCTACGCGGATCACCTTGCCCAAGGAAAGCCTCCACGCATAGGTGAACCTGATATTTGAACCATAGAATCATCATTTCACAACATTTATCCAAATCTTGGAACGTCCCCTTATGAGTTTACAGCACGGGGGTCACACATGGCTAGGCTAAGCACCCAAATTCTTTTCTCCCTTGGGAATTTAGCTTCAAATGTTCACAAAAAATCCTTAATACTAATAGAACCATCAAATTAGGGCAGTTCTTGTACCTCTGAGAGATACACCAAAAGCTCTTAGTGATCCTAAGACATTGTAGCCCAAATACTTCATGTAACCGATTTTTCCAATTTTATATCTCCCCATCAGAGTCAAAGAGGCATTCCGCCTAATCACTGCTCCCAACAAACACACCATCATTGTAAGGTGTCAATCCTTGTCCTGGCGATTACTTTATAAATGTGATCCACGTCGTCTTCTTCACACACCATTTCAGCCTTACGCTCTCATACACGGAGTCTAGAGGAGCCATCACTCTGCGATACCCTCATGCTCAAAAACGCTGCTTCTTTTCTTTAAGTTGATAATGCCTCCCATGTCTATCACCCAATCCTTCCAGTGCGAGGATGGGGTTCGCATCTTCCCTGATCTAAATTAATTCACACCACTTGTCCCCACCTGCTCCACTTGTCCCCATAGCCTCCTTGGGGCTTGTGATAGGTAGGTCACCTTTGCATGTAGTTTGTGAAATGAGAGGGAACAAATCCTTGGTGTGGCCAGACACCCTGCATCTTAGGCACCAAGCATCTGGGATAGCTTCTTTTCCTCATTCTTACCACAGATTCTGGATTTCAAGGTGCATTTCCTCTAGCTGTCATTGGATCTGCTGCATCCCAAACTGGGCATCTTCTCTTGGTGAAACTTCTAGGTTCATAGCAATCTCCAAGGCTTTCTTTTACATCTCAATCGCTTGCTAACCCATAGGTCCACGCAAGTGAGGTAGTAGCATGGAAATGAACCTTTCCTTTTGTTTCCTATCATCATACTGAATTTCCCCATCTCTGATAACCTTCTTTAACCGTTGATCAACCTCCCATACCGACTCAGTGGGTCTATGTTTAAAATATTTCAAATCAGTTACTAGCTGTGAATAGGACTTAGGCTTCCGGAACTATTTTTTTAAAGAATTCTTAATCTCTTGAATAGACAGGTCTACATTCTGGCCTACATACCCCATATACTAGTCCAGGGCCCTTCCTTCAAAGGCGAGGGATAGATGCGCTCTCTTTACAGCATCGCTAGCCACATTCTACACAGTCCATACTGATTCTACTACAAACCATAATCGGTCCATATCTTCATCTCCTACACCCTTGAAGGTGTAGGGGAGTTCTTTCCCTTATGCTAACTTGAAGGTGGTGTAGCTAGAGGACTATTTCCTACGTGCGCAACCAACTCTCTTAATGGACTGTAGATGGATCTATCCCCTTCTCGGTTGGTTCAATAGTACGTCCCACTACTTGTTGCACTCTCGATCTGATCAAAGGGCATTCATTCGGTGTGGCTACACAAAATTCCCTTTTTTCCCAGTGATGTTTTAATTAACAATGGCAATGTTTTCAAGAACTTACCCTAGAAACCTTTGAAGAACCTCCACTCTGCCTCATAATAGGATACAAACTGATTGACTTTGAATTATGTTACAAACCCTCCCAGCATGCTATCCACCCAATGATCTACCATACGAGTGATCGTGTTGTCAGTCTTCTCCAACTGTTGAATCAATTCTGGCATCCACTATGTAAGCTGATTGTCCTTCTGACATGTCTAGAATTCTACGAGCCTTGATAACCACTCCTGGATCTCATGCACAAAATTTACAAAGAAAATTTCACATACTTTGGTGAAAATTTATTTATTCTTCCACTTCTCAGTCGTTAGCTTCGTGCTGTGATTCTCCTTGATAGAAAATTTATGAATCTGTCTTTCGAACCAGTCTTCAAGTTCCAGTTTCTCAGGTCTCTAATGGCCTCATGGCATTACCTGATCTCTCTCTCAAAATGCTCCTGGTCCCGACAACGAAACCATTTTTTGGCTTGAGGGGTCCTGACCCAGGTTTGGAGGTAAGGTTTTCCAAAAAACCCCTATAATACTGGCCCTTTCAGCAATGACCTACTTTCGTAGGCCAAGGTCTCACTCGAATTAGTATGGAAGGGTGTTGGAACTAGGTTTCTGCACCCTGAGAGAGAGTAGGTAATTAAGGAATATCGGCATTGCAACTATTATGTGCGCACTGATCGAGTCTATTCATAGGATTCTAACAGTATAATCAGCAAGTAATCACAACAAAGCTACTATCTTCAACAAATCTGATCAATACATTCACATCCACATGCGCATCAGAAATTACCATCACAGAACATTATAATCGTAGCTAATTCCTAGATCACGGATACATTTGCAGGTTAAATAAATAACACAGATGCACTTCAATAATAAACACAATCAGTCTAGATATCATAAATATACTTCAAATATATTATGCATTCATTGGTATCCAAAAACCCAATTACAACCCAAAACATAGCCCGCGCACACAGACAGTGAGGTCTGCACACAACAAGACTGAGGATCTCCGCACACACAGCCAGCGGGAGTCCTTACCCAAAACAGATCTCAACAATTCGCACGTAGCATCAATCCTTCTTTTTTCTCTACCTACTAGACCCAACTATCTATATATTTATATCATCGTATCCTTTGCTATCTGATGGTCCACAAATCGTGGTTTGTGGACCCTAGGTTTACCCTTTAACCCCTCACAAAACATTGGGAGCTTTGACTTGCCTCAAAACCCCTATGCAAGACCAAATATTAAAAAATTATATAAAAACGCAACTTAAGGAGCCCAGTTCCAACAAAGAATAAGATGAGGGCCTTGAGGATCTAATAGAGAGGTTCATGTATAATGTTAAGAGGCAAAATTTGCATCATTTAGGATTTGACACACTAAAAACCATCTTACTTAGAACAATTAGGGATGATTGGATTGGTCTCCTTGATCCCATGAGTAAAGGAGATGTATACCAATTATCATTTGAAAAAAATTGTGAAAAATTCAAGTGCATAGCAAGAGGAAGGGCAAGAGTAAGTAAATCAGCATCAACATTGGTAAGTCAAGATGACCTTGGAAATTTTCTTGATAACTTTAAAACATAAATTCTTAGAAATCTAAGTGAACAAGTAGAAATGTTAAGAATGAAAAATGAGAAAAAATAAGATACCGGTATTTGTGCTATCCATGCAGAATCATATGCTACTAAATATTTTTCATCATTACCAAGGTTTAAGGAAGTTTACCAAGAAGACAATGGAGCAAATCAAGCACCATAGAAGCTATGTTATGTAGCTCCAAGAATACCATGGCAACCTAGTCAACTTGATATGATGCAAGGACCTACTTCACAATTTCAAGCTTATTCACATCCATCTCAAAATAATTGGGACACCTTCCCTCCTTGGCAACCTTGGCCGTCTCAACCCCAAAACCAATCTTGGAAACAAGGTTGGAAAGGACCTTGTTAGCACTGAAAATGTTAATAGTGTAATTGCCATTGCATCACTGTTTTCAAATTTTTCTTATGCCCTAGCTTATGTCGAAGTTTGAGTCATTTTCAATAAAGGTCAAAAAACTGTTTTAAAATCAAAATACGTTTAATTTTATAGGTAGTATTAGTGTCTTAGGTTCATAAAAGAAGTTAAAACCATTGTTTTAACTTGGGTTAGTGTCGAAGGCTATTGGTCACTTTGGTAATAAAATTGCAATTACTCTTTCTAAGATAATATCTACCTCTATTTAAGTTTCACTGTTAACATAGTGATATGATGGAGGGTGGCTATTTCTTCAAATTGAAGGTCATGTCACTAACACAGTGAAAGGAGCCACTATTTCTTCAGGAATCTGTTTCAATTGATAACACAATGAAAAGTGTATTTATTTCACTAAAAATTAGTTACATTACAATATTGAGGTCAAGAATATATTTCTCAAGCATATAGGAGCAACAATGAATATCTTTAAATAAAGGACCATTCCTGTTTGAATATTATTGAAGACCTCCTATGTTATAAACATGATTATTCTCTTAAATAAGATTAATTGTTGTTTTGACCTAGGATAATTATTATAGGTGAGTGGTTAAATTATCTATGCAGCTAACCTATAGCCACCCTACTAAAATGAATCAGAAATCATAGTACGAGGTATCTGTCATTTAGTGATGTTGTGGAGTGTTAACAATTATGGGGTGACTTGGCACTTGTATTCAAATTATTTCAAATCATGCCATTACTCCATACCATGATTAGGGGTGTATAATCAAAGGGTTAAGTTCAGTGTTCTCTTGATTGAGGTTCATTGTGCAAGATATAGTTAACATAAGTCACCTCTTCCAGCAAAATAGTTTAGTATTTTAAACCAGGAAAAAAAGGCTCTATGTAGAGTTTTTGCTTCCAGAATTGAACATTTGTGTGTTTGTAAGCATCCTAGTTGTTGAAAGATATGGGAAATGGTGGTAAGGTCAATAGGTCCGAGCTAGAAAAACTAGGTTCGTTGATGCTTGGGTCAAACCTCAGTTTAAGTCAGCTAGCTGGTATAAGTTTTTACAAAAAAATTCTGGAAAAAATGTGGCTTTAGCTCAGGCCTTTTCCAAGAGCTTTGATGGTGAAAAATTCAAGTTGGGGAGCCCAAATTTAAATATTTATGAATCCATCATAGCCCATGCTACTCAAGCCTCTGCCACTGGTGAACGTTGGTTCAAGAACAAAAAGCTTCCCACAGAAGTAAGTCTCTACCTTAAACCTGAAAATGTCAATGTTAAATGGAATCCGACTGCACATATTTCTTATTTTAATGCTAAATGGTAGCATGTGATCACCACAGTGAAATGATACATTACATGTGAGGGTAGGTTATCCTTTTTCCACCATTATCAAATGTGATTTCTTGCTCATATTTCAAGAGATAAACTTATGAAATTTCCCTATTTCCTATACAAATCCTTTTTCAAGATGTCCTTAAAACTGTAGAAGATCCCTAACTATCATTTGCACAACCTATATCATAGGGGCCTAATTAAAACTTTAATTTTTTACCATCTTAAAAGGAAGAGGACCACTTGGGATAAGTTCCTGACAGAGGAAGGGTTTGGTAGCTTAAAATCTAGGAGAAGGGTAGGGAGGCCCAAGAAACGAGATAATCATGAAAAAGCTAGTGCAGCTCTTGTCTCAAATATTTCACATCCAAACCCTATCCATTCATCAACTTTCTGTCAATTTGACCCTCCCTCCATGTCAATTACAACGCCAACTACAAGCTCGACTAAGAAAGTTGGAGACCCTACACCTATGCCAACAGCACAACCAGTCAATGAAGCCCATGTCAGTAGTTCACCAGTGAGCAGTTCACCTAGGGAACCTCAGACCTTAAGGTCATTAATGGAGCAATATAAGAATAAATTTAAGCAGAAAGGTATTATGCCTCCTAAAAATTCTATGTCAAAAGGTAGGGAACCTACAGCTTCCTCTTCAAGAGGAAAACCTACAAAAAATTTGATCATGGCAGAATAACTTCTAGAGGAATTCAACCCTACAGTTCTAACTGCTAAGTCTTCTTTGCCTCCAGAGGAATTCAACCCTGGAACAAAGAGATAAAGCCATGTTTCTAAAACTACTCGGCAATCTCAACCAAGCAGTGGTACTTCACTCACAGAATCCACTTTCGCACAAGTTTCTCTATCTCTTAAGAAATCCAAAAATAAAATATCAGAGGTTGTCATAGAAGAAGAGCCTACTTTAACCCAACTAGTCTCCTCCATTGGCTTTTCAGTCAAGAGAGGAAGAAGATTGTGATACACTCATACTCCTCTTATGAAGATAGCAGTGACGCTAAATATACATAATTAGAGTATGAGGAAGGAGAATCTAGTATATTCATACACAGAGGTAAAAGGTCTAAGTTCATTCTGAATCCCTACATCCAGAGGCCACATACTAGGCCCAAAAATAAACTTAGACTAAATAGTAAGTTGATTGCTAATCCTGCATTGAGAGATGAGATTATTAATATTGATGAGAGTCCAAAAGATAAAAGAAAGATGAAAAAGGCTCAGCCAAAGAGTCAAACATAGAGGAAGAGGTCAGAAAAGAGAGTGACTAAAGCTGAGGCCATTAGGATTTTTTCCTCTATTTTGTATCTCTGAAGAATAAAAGAATAGGGCTTCCTTTGGAGAAACTTTTCTTTTTTGTGTTAACTTTCAATGTTTTCAGATATAGCCACTTTTTTATAGAGGTAGTTATTATTTTCGAATATTAGTATATGATGAAAAGGAACTGATTTTTGGTTTATTATCATAATGGTGACATCAAAGCAGGTGAAGTGGAGGAGATTTTTGTTATGAAATATGCTTCCAGGTGTTATTGATCAAAGCCTCCTCCTAAATTTCAGGGGGTTCTGGTTTGCACTTTTTGAGGAAAGTAGCTACATGTCACTTTCTCTATTGTTTACACTTTTTATGGAGGTGTTTGCACCAAAACAGAGGAGAATTCTTCCAAAATATTTCCACATCATTCAACCACATCGAATTTCTAGCCGTCGTGTTGTTTAATTTTGATGTTTAAGCACTTTTTATTAAATTTTAAGGATAATCCTCATCTTTTTATGAGATTGTAATAACTTTTTGGAACAGATTCACTCATTTTTTAGAGATGTCGGTATTTTGTATTTTGTATATATGTGACAAAACTCTATGGGTAAAAGGCTTGTGGTTTTAGAAACCTTGTCTAAAATGATTAATGCATGTTTCAGTGAATGAAATTCAAAGAAAATTTTGAGAACTTATTATCTACTTGATGTGTGTATTATTAATTTTCACATGTGTTTCCATATCTTACCTTCTTCAGAGCAGTTTGTAATTTCAGATGTTGTTATATGTTTTTGTCATTTTCTTGATATGCTTATGTGTTTTATCAAATTTTATTAGTCTCACACAGTGAGATTTCTTGATGAAATATACATAATGACAGTGTAAAGAGCATCACTTATGACAGTTACCTTCCATGATATTTCAGTAAGGATATTGTAAGTCTAGAAATAGCTTTCTCTTGTTGAAATATTTTCAAATTGCTCCTTGTGTTATTTTCTACTAAAATACAGTGGATTTCTGCCTTACATACCCACTGTCTCTTCCTCTATTTCACACTCTCTTTTACTCATAGGCTACAAACTAACTCTTCTACTACCACATTAGGATCCAATACCCTCATTAGTAGGATAGTCAACTTGACTGAAATTCATTTTCAGTGATTAAGAGTTTAAACCACCTAGAAATCTTATAAAACAAATCATTAAATTTCCTTAGAGCTTAAGATGTGTCTGCTCAAGAACTTGAAGCAGTCCAAGTGCTGATTCCAGCGCTAACATATTTTGGTGCGTCTGTCGGGAGACAAAGGCCTTGAAATGAAGTATTCTCCTGATTCTCTTGTTTTGAATTGTTGATAATAAATTATTGATGCTAAATAAGAATTGGTGACTTGAAGAAGACTGAAAATTAATTCACCTCGCAACTCCATAGAGAGGAAGAGGGGTTTTAAGATCTCCTACTATAAGGAGAAATCAGATATCACCTATTGTGACTCCAGTTGTTGACCCAGATAAGATCATTAAAGATGCAAAAATAAACATAGATCAGTTGAAGCCACATCCTAGTCAGTGAATAAGGTACACAAAAATTACATTCCAAAGAAAAATTTACCTACATCTATTTTGGAAAAAATTAAGTTTTAGTTTCAAAAGATTCTACTGAAAAATCTCAAGTTGAAACTGCTTCCCTAGAGAATAAAGTAGATGGTATTAACCTAGGCTCAATTGAAAGTTTTTCTCATTCATCAATTAGTAAATCTGAAATTAGTTAATCTGGGGTAACTATTATTTCAGTGAAAGAGGAAAAAATAGAGATATTAAGTGTCAATAAGGAAGCAGAATATTTTGTGCTAACAAAAGGGGAGTTAGAGCAAGTATTGGCAATTGCACCTTTTCTTGATAGGGATGTTTTGACTGAAGCATATTTTAATACCATTTTAAATTTCCTTCAAACTCATCCAGTATATCAATATTTTATTACCCCTCAGCAATAATATTTTCCTTTGTCTCGAAATCAAGTTGTTGGGTCATCCTCTTCTCACCCACTAGAAGAGACTATTCCTGAAGGCCTCACTTTCAACTTATCTGACTTTCTAGCTCAGCGAAATAAAGTTTAATTTACCTCATCCCCTCAAGAGATGACATTAGAATCTGATTCTTTGGTAGAAGGTGAAGTCCATCATTAATGCTATTTATGCCAGAAATCTACTGTTTTCGGCCCCAAAACTTGAATAATCAACCCAAGATTTTCAATTTTTCACTTTCCTAAATCAGATTCAAAATCCACAAATTGTAATTCCTAATTCCTAAACAACTACATCAACCAGTCATCCATCAAATGTACATCAAAAAATCGTGGCTTAGCCTACCCTTACAAGGATGCAACAAATAGTGGCTGCAAGATATGCACCACTTGCTCTTCCCCAACCTTTGCATCCTCTTCCTCAAGGGGATTACTTGAAATATCTTCCAAAATACATCGTGGAGGGCAAAGGAGTTTCTGCTGAGGAAAATTTGGTTGCTTTCTATAGTTATGTTGATAAGCATAACATTGAACATGAAGATGTTTGGTTAAGACTCTTTGTTTAGAGCTTGGATGGAGAAGCTTTTAAATGGTTTAGAAGTCTGCCACCGAACTCAATAACAGGAATAGATGAATTGGAGGAAGTATTTTTGAAGAAATGGGGTGATAGGAAATAAATTTGTACTATCTTACAGAATTTGGAACTCTAAAGAAGAAGACAGATGAGACATTGGCTGATTTTACAAAGAGGCTTAACAAAATTTATCAGAAAAATCCTGAAGAAATTAAGCCTCCTGAGACTACCACTATGATAACTTTTGAAAATGCTCTAGATTCTGAATTTTCTTTATGGTTAAGGGCTGAGAAAGCACAGACATTGGTGGATATAAAAGAGGTTGCAATTGGATTATAGTCTAATATTATGGCTTCAAACAAATTGAAAATGGAGGAAGAGAAAGTAGTAAAATACAAAAATAAAATGAAAGAGTAAAAACCTTATTCTTCCAAAAATCTTACAGCATAAGAAAAGATTGATCAAATTTCCAATTTTATCAAGGAACTAGCCTCTAAGATGACAAAATTAGAGTTATAAAACAAACCAGCTGCTAGAGCCAATCAAAATGAAGCCAATAGAAATCAAGGTCCCTTCAGAAGTACTTTTCAACCTCAACAAATTTTACAGTGCCCAAGGGGGAATGTTGATGATCAAAATGTTCAACCTCCTTTGAATAATTTTTCTAAAGAAGAGCAGCAAGAACATGATGAAGAAAATGAAGAAATAAACCTTGTAGGAGAAACATCACAGTCAACTTGTTTGACTTTACAAGAATATGAAGACCAATGAAGTATATATTTGTTTTCAAATGATGATAATGCCCAAATTTATGTACAAAATGATAAAAAACAATAAGAATTTCAAAACAGAAATTATCCTTCGAGCTCAAAAAGTCTTCTTCAACAGCCTCAACAAAAATCAGATTTAGACAAACAAGCTTCCAAACAAAAGGCCAAAGTTAGTGATGTTCCTCCACCTCAAAATTCTGCCCCAATTATCAAAATCACTGCAGAAAATAAAGAATTAGCTCCAATTTATTTCAGTTGCAAATCTAAACTGAATAAAATTAAGACTCATGTTCCACTTCTGGAATTGTTGAAAAATCCAGTATACAAAGTGTCTTTCAAAATTCTGTTAAAGCCACCTCTCTGACAGCAAGGCCACCCTTGGCCCCGGTATACCTTGGTCCCAATCCTCACTGTGTGTGTAAATGTATCCAAAATTTCCATGTTCAATCATATTCCCAATCCGGCAATCTCATTTTTCTCTGATTCTACGCTGGAAAATTCAAACAAACTAGTCTGGTTATTTTAATATCTCAATTCAGAGAATTGAGATATTAATTCAACATTCCTCCATAGCTATAACCCGAAAGTCCATTACATGTACATGTATTAGACCCATCCACATATTTCATATTTCATATTGCGCCAACTAACCATTATACGTAATATATCCATGTATATATTACGACACCCTTCAATTATTAATGAAGTCCAACAATAATCGACATACCTTTATTACTCGTAAACCTTAATACATATTTGATTGGGCCCCACACATACAATCGCAGAATGCATACACCGTACCTCGTTTATCGTTCGTGCACCTCGTTTATCGTTCGTGAATCTACAACAAGCGACCACCGTCTGATGGCTCTTTCCCAGATCAATGACATGTATGCATATCGCTCGGCATCCTAGTACGAACGATAACGTGCGAAGGAGCGCTTTAAACGGTGGTTTTCCAATTTCGTTCAGGGACACGTGTCAGCATCTCAATGGAATCTCTCCCAACTCCTCAAATACCGCTCACCGTATAAATTTGGTGCGATGAAACCCGCCTTCAGCTCCAAACCACTTTTACTGCTCATCTGGTCATGGTTCCACTCTCCGCTCCAGGTTCTTCTCAGCTTGCACTTCTATATAAAAATGTTCTTTTCATCTATTTAATCTAACGCAAATTTTCGCCCATACATAACCCTTGCAGCTATGTTTCACAGTGCTCCTTGGACAATTAATCACACTTCCATGATAACTTCAATCGATCCCAACGGACATGATCAATCACCAGATTCTTAATTGCTATAGATTCAATTAATCTCATCGATAACACACATATAATCAAGGCACATACAATCAAAACACAACACTGACAAGAAAGCCGCTTTCTTAAATGACACACAGTATTCGTTAACCAGAGTTAAAACCCCACCATGATTTCTCAATAGGGTTTCACTTTTAACTTCATACGCAAAGACTCATACTATACATAATTACAGTGAATAATCAACAAACGCACGAACACGCAAGGTATTCCCCACACATAGTTTAACAACAAATGCATAATTACACTGAGGTAATCTCCTCCTACGATTCGACCAAGAAGACATAAAATCACACATGGAGCTTATAAACAACTCTCCAAAATAGATATATATACATACATATACAGGTGATAAATCTCAGTTGATTCTTACAATTTCATGACAGGCCAGATATTCAATTCGGTGGCCATTATCCTCCTACTCTGTTGCTGAAGAGGTTCTCTACCTCTCCAACTCTCTTTCTCTCTCTCTCTCCTCTCTCTGGTTCTCCTCTAACCACTTCAGGGTTACATTTATACAAACAGTTCAACAACTCTTAGTATTCCAATTCCTGAATCTGGACTCAATAACTGAATTAATCCTAAACCGACTCTTCATATTCCTATCTCCACCAACTTCTCATGTTCTCAAAATGACTTGAGAACAATTACAATATTCTACCAAATATTCAAAATATTAATATTTACAAGAAATTCAAAGAACATGGGACCCCCTACATCTACTTTATGTACAAAGTAACTTTTGAGCCTAATGCCCTTGCATCAGACTCCCAAGCTTCAAAATTTTCATGGTCTCCTGATCATGTGTTCCTTGTCTCTGCCTCCAGGATCCCATAATTGGTTTTGTTGTTGTCCATTAGCTGCATCATTCTTCAATTGACCTTCTCCAGGCTTCCAGACTTTGTTCTGTAATCTGTCCCCAGCTATACTTTCACAATCTGCCATTGTCTTTCTCCTACTGAAACCCTCCTGTTTTCCTGATGCTGTCTGCTACTCCTGATTCACTCTCATCATCAGTCTTCTGATGTACTCAATCTCCATGTCCAGCTTATCCTTTGGCTGGAAACTATATTGCCCTCTGCTACTGCTTCCAATATCACATTCTATCAATATGTTTACTACTTCTGTGAGTGTCATCCTCCATGTTGCATCTGCTGCTACCATGGGTGTTGTTGTTGCCAATGTTGCCTCTGTGCAACCAACCTAAATACCCATTAGGATATTTCCCTCTGTAGCACCTTTCTTTTGTTCATCATCTGCAAACTCACTCTCAGAAAACAATTTACCATTTAATTTCCTACCAGCAGTGACATACTCATCCAGTATACTAGTAAACAGAATTTGATTTTGCAAGCTAGTATCTGCTCCTCTCTTCTCCACAGCTTCAGGCATCCTTGCTCCAGTGTCTGCAATCCCTTTCTCTGCTTCAAAGGCTCTCAGCAAACAACTCAGCCAATTCTCCTGTGTTTGTTTTATATCTTCAACATGCTATAAGTTAGACTCAGCATTATCTTCTTCTTTGTGGGCAATCTTCACCAATTGCCTCTCATCTTCCTTATGGATTCTGGAGATCCAATCAATTCCTCTAGCCACTGTATCTTCATATTCTGTCAGCATGGAATGTTGATTCTTCCTCACTTCAGCAGCTTTTAAAATCTGCTCTTCAGGCTGGCTTTGGCCTACCCAACTAGCCAACTCTTTTCTGTCAATAGCATTGATAATTCCCTGTATATGAGACATGGTTGTCTCATCCTCCTTCAGCAACAGTTTTTCTTCTCCCAAGACAATTTCAAAGGATGAATTGTCTTCTGCATCACCTATACACATAAACAAATTGTCAGTGTTAAAACCATGAGACCCAATGGTCTCAATTGATGACCTAGTCACCAATTCTTCTCCTGGCCTTTCTAAGTCTGGTTCAAGGCTCAGAAATTATTCACCATATTTTTCTTCAGCTGGAAGAGTCATCTCTACTGCTCCAATCACCATGCCCAAATGATGATCCTTCACTATGTTTCCAGTCAACATAGTTTCCTTCTTATTCACCTCTCTGACAACTTTCAAATGTTGTTCTTCCTCTTTCTCTGTATGATTAACACATGAATCATCAGCAGTAAAATGTCTCCTTCTTCTCTGACAACACATCAGTATGTTGTGCAGAACTCCTTTCCAAACCCTCTGTCAGCACCTCAGCACGCTGATCTACATCCTCCAGGAGACTGTCAGCTAGCCTCACTTTTCTTCCATCATCTAGTTCATGAACTCCATCCATGAAGATCTTCCTGCCTTGCTTTCCCAGCAACTCATTCAGTGCATAGGTCCTCTAATTTTCCAATTCTCTTCTCTGAGAATCCAACCTCCTATATAACTCAACGACTCCCATAGGAGTAGATTTTGGGAACCTTACACAACCTTTTATGCCTTTGCTTATTCTTGACCAATCCTCTGTTGGCCCTTCTCTCTCAGCTTCAACATTCTGTTGGATATATTCAATTGACCTTTCTGTCTTCATCTCTCCCTGAGATCTCACTATCTCAGCATTGATCTGAACAGATTTCAGATTCAATGTCTTCTTCTCACCAACAAACTATGAAGCTTGTTCATCTTCCAGTGGTGTACCTGCAAACACACAAAACTTTTTAGTTTTCAAATCACAAGACTCTTCAGTCTTGGCTACTCCCTCAAGCACTTCTTCTTGAACAGGTCTGCGCATGGAATCTTCAATTTCCATCATGTTATTACCTAAATCCACCTTGAGAGTGAGTAGGAAGGCGAGATTCGGTAACACCAAACCACGCTCGGTCTGGTAGCTAGCCCTACCGGAACGAGAGAGAGGCTCTCTCCAGGTCAATCTCAGGAAAAATGTATCAATAGGGCTTGAGATGACTGAAATGAGTGCTAATTTTAGGCTAGGTATATGAATCAAGGAGTTTGGAATGATTTTTAAGGGTTTTTGTTGGAAAAAGGGAAAGGCATTTTTGGGCTTGGGGATGAGGCCAATTTCTTGTAGAATTCGAGTTGGGGCAGGGAAGGAAATGGCTTTGACGCCTTAGATTGAATGAATGGATAGAAAATACTGCTAAGGAGCTGAAGAGGGCAATAGGCTACAAGGATCCTCTTCAAACAGATGAAAGCACATAAAACTAAACAAAAGTTTAAGACAGAGCACCAGCAAACTAATGAATTCTACCTTAGTTACTCATTTTTTTAATTTTCAGAAGAAAAGAGAAGGGAAATGGCATACATAAAACATTAATGAACTTACAATTACATGGAGAAAAACATCATCAAAACTCAGAGCCACAAGGATCCCAACAAGTGCTGCAAAACCCTGGTCTTTCCTTTGCCAAAAATGCAGAAGTGTATGTACAATGAAGTGCCAAAATTTTCCCAAGTGTCCAACCCTAAAAATGTCTCAGAAAATACATAATATAAACCAGCCTAACCCATTCCCATGCCTATAGGGGTCGAGCGCATCCTTCTAGGAGCTGTTTCAACCAATTCTAAACTAGGAACTGAAATCTAGGCAATCAAACAACTTGCCTCTATATGGTAGGAAACTGATTCATTCATTTAATTTTCACCTTTTAGTGAATGAATGCTCTAGAACAAGTAAAAATATGCCCAATTTACATCATGGTCATCAAATTACATCAAGGTAGATCAATAGTTACATCAGAAAGTAAAACTAGTCAAAACTGGGCAAAATTCTGAGCTGAAGAGTGAAAATGAGGCCAAATTTCTCTATGTGCCGCACTCAAAATCTGTATGCGTAGCACAAGTTTAGAGCTGATTTTTAGGCACTTCCTGAAGTCAAAATTGAGCTCATTATAGCTCGTTGGAAAGCCCTGGATGTCTACTATCCAACTCAAGTGAAATGTTTGGATTTGGATGTCATTGTCCCCTCCAAAACTGCAATCTCCCGAGACTGGTTCCTGCTGGTGCAAAAAGTGGCAGAAAGGCCATTTTTGGAGTGTTTTTGACCCTTAAGACCACCCAGAACTTGATGAAATCCTTAGGTAATCCATGAGAATGAATAATTTATCATAAAAAATCAAAAAATATCAATTTTTCCTCCAGAAGATGTCCCAATCATAAGCGCGCACAAGGTGGTGCTACGCATAGGGCAGAAAAACCTGTTTTGTGACCAAAAATTCAAAAATGACAAAATTTTCTCCAAATTTGCTGAAATTTGGAGTGAAGGTCCCTCATCCAGTACTATGCTTAGCCAAAGATGTTTCAGCCAAGATTATGTCTTTTCACGCCTCCTCGATGCCTGCAGTTCTGTGGAAGAATCACTGTCTCATTCATAAGATGAATCTGTGTCCGTCATGGTGTTTGCAATGTGTATGAAAATTTTATGTTTTATTGGTTGAAAATGAGAAATTAGGACTTGGTTTCTTTGTCTCCAAATTCCAAATGTGTTTCAAATGGAAATGAGGGACTGTGAGGAATATGGAAAAGTGGGGAAAAGTGGAGTTTCTGTCAAGTGGATTTAAAATGTGGGACAATCACTTGACATGTTTGGGATATGGGATTTGGAGATTTTTTGTAATTGATAGGGAAAGGGATAAGAAAAGGGAGTGAAAGGATTTAGGGATAGGGGTAATGGGAATTTGTTACAAATGATATGGGAGAGGGAAAATGGTAGGAAATGATAGGGTTTAGAAATAGGAAAAATGGGGACAAGTGATATGAGTGATTGTGGAATATAGGGGAATAGGAATGAACTGTAGTTACAGTAGAACTGTGGAGGAAAGGGAAAATATGGTGGCATATGACAGGGGTTCAGCACCAAAACCAAATTTTAAAACTTCAAATATAAACCCTACGGAGCAATTTTCCAATCCAAATGATAGGGTTTACTTTGACATTCAAATTCTTGTATATTCCACTTTCAAAACACACCAAACGCCGTCCAATAGCAATTCACAGCCTTACAAACTTACCTGGAGTGAGGAATTTGAGTTAGTTTGAAATTTTGATGAAGAAGTGGTGAAAAACTGCTTACCAGGCTGCGGCGCCGCACGATCAGCCCAACGCGCCACACGCGCCATGTGCGGCATGCATGTAAGAATTTACCTTTCGCAGTGGTCTATGCGCCGCGCTCCTCCAGTGCGCCGCGCCTACCTCCCAACGCGCCGCGCACTAATATTCAACACAATTTCGGCCTTTCAAACCTTGATTTTTCCCTCCGTGATTTCTCTTGGCTTATTTGATGTTTTGGTATGCAAATAGAGCTTGAACTTGGAAAGATCAATGCATTTTGATTTTTCATTTTGACAAATCCACTTTTGTAGTGTTGCAGACTTTGGAACTTTCATATAACTCTGTTTTTGCTTTCACTGATTTTTGGTTGAAATGATGGCTTCTTGGTTGATTTTTTGCAAGGATGGTGGAATTGTATTTTGGCAAAGGATGACCAGGGCTGCATTTGAAATACTTCATGGCGAAAAACTTTAAAAATTACATATTTATTACAAACAAAAAAATTGACGATTTATTCCTTAAAACAGAGTTTTGAAGAAGAAACATCTTTGAGCATTATTGATGATGAAAATTTTGAAATGAAAACTTGCTTTGAACCTCCCTCTGGCCTGCTGGTATTATTAGCCATTCTGAAGACCAAACCCTAGACCTAGAAACTAAAATGACTCTTGTTCGACCAAAATACCATATATGACTGTAAATGACTGAAATCAACTTTAACGAATTTTGATAAATTTCGACCAACCCAGCAGGTAAAAACATGAGGGAGAATGAGAGAACAAAGCCCTTCTGTGAGATGATGGCATGCCCCTAATGGAATGCAGATGAATGAGCAGAATGAGACACCTAAAAATGAAATGCAATAAGAGAAATGATCTCTGACGGAGGGATGTAAAGACCGACTCTAACATTGGCTCCAATGAGGATGGTAGCTCCTTGGAGGTGCCAAGAACTACAGATCTTTGGAAAGCAGACAGTGCCTTTCATCCATTGGGCAATGGAGTCAAAACACGAAAACTGACGTTATGCAGATTGACTCTAACTCAAGGCTAAAATGGAAAACCACAATGAAACCAAACATGACTAGAACATAACTAACAAACTAGAAAGATGCTCATAATTGAGCTTATTCATCAAACCTACTCTAATTTTTCTTCTCACCACCCGATCAAGTGAAATGGAATAGCCAATGCAACCATGTAAGCATCCTGGCTGTTATTTGTTTTCTTCCCAAACGCTTTCTGATACGCAGGAAAAGAGAAGAATCGAAGGCAACTCCCATGGAAACTTGGAATCAAGTGGACTGCTGATAAACTCACACGGCATGAATTGACTAGATGACTTCAAGAATACTGTGAAAGGATCTTCATAAACATAGCTATTGATTCCCATTAACACATTACTATTCTGGTCCAAGTGATCTTCATAGCTGGATATTAAGATTTTCCTCACATTTGTGCTGGCTTTCTTTGGTGACTACAGCAGGCTACCAAAAGGATCCTGAATTTAATGAATAACCAAACTCTGTTGCTGATTCCAAATAGAACAAAAGTCTCCTTCATCAATCTCCTCATATGACTGCAAACCTTGAAATGGGCTTTGTAATGAAAAATATATTAGACAAGATAATGAAGGCGGCTTTTGAATAAGATTATTATCAACATTATTTTCTGTCACACGGTTGGCCAATGGAGAAGAATTTTCACAGCAAACATCATCCAACACACGAGCAACAGGATCATCAAAAACTTGAGAAGACTGCTGCGACGTATCCATTGAAACTGTATGACATCCTACTGGCTGTTCATCTTTTTCTTGAGAGATATTACGAAGATTCTACTTTATGAACTGGAATGCTTCGAAACAAAAGGGTACAGAATCCTCTTGCATCATTAAATCATGTATTTCGGCCTCCACGCTTTCATCCGCAATCTGCCCTTCAATTTCGTTTGGTGGCTGCAAATCTGATGCTAGGGAAGGTTTTTTATCCAAAATGATTTCATCAGTCATTTCAGGGGAAGATTTCTCATTAACAACTTGCTCAATAATTTCGCTATCTGTCTAATCCTCCACATTAAAACTGAGAGATTGTTGATTTTCTACAAGCTACTCATTTGAAGATTTACTATGCAATTTACCCTTCAACAATTGAAATGATTCAAAACAGAATAGTACAGAGTCATCTTGTATCATTAAATCATATGCGCCAGCTTCCATGTCCTCATCTGTAACTTGAAAATCAATTGCTTTCGGGGACTGCAAATCTGAATATGAGAAGTCTTGAACAAGGTTTTTATTGCCCTCAAGATGGTCCAAATCAAGACTTGTTGACAGTTGATTTCTGATTGCATGGAAGTTATCTCTGATGAACTAAAACGAATCAAAACAAAAAGGCAAAGATCCTTCACTTACTTCAAAATTTGCTGCACTTTCCTCATCATTGTCATAGCTGATATGCATCGGTTGATCACTGTACTTGAGCTGTTGAAAGTGAACTTCCTCCTCGCACAAACTAGCTGCTTCTTTGTCTGCAAGATTATCTTCTGTTTGGAGAACATAATCATCATCATACTGATCAAACTGAGGCAAATCATCGATATAAAGTTCATCATCAAGCATACATATCATATCAACAGCTCTCTCTTCTTCGACATGATCTATAAAGCAATTACTATGACAACTGGGATAAGAAAAAAAAATAATTGGATCAGCAACTTGTTCTTCTTCAATCAACAAGTCATGGGCTTGAATATTATACTCATTCCTTGTGGTTTTATTTTGCATCATCTCTTCTACTGCACTTACCAACATGTCATGATTTACCTCTAGAGATATCGATTTCTCCAAATATATGTTTTTCATCTCTTCTTCCTTCAACCTTGCCCTTCGGATCAGCAAATGAGCCTCTACATTTACTGCACTATTCTGCATCTCGTGAAGTGTTGCAAGATTCCTTTCTCTCAACTGAAACTCCATTTCCAGATCAAAGGCACCCGGGTAGTGCAAGAGAGCAGATCTAGGAGAAGGTCTTATATCAGCTGGCATTGAAAAATATACTTGGTTAAATCTGGCAGAAAACTGTTGTACTGTCTCCCCTGGCAGTCTTTTCAGCTGGTTATACTCTTCTATAATCAAGAAAAGGTTCTGTCTGACCACCCACCTGTCGAGGAAAACTTCGACGAACTGCTGGAAATCTGAGATGCTCGCATCAGGCAAGGTTTTGAACCAACTCTTCACTTGGCCTTGAAAAGAAAGAGAAAAAAGTCTAATACTAACATCTTCTTCATCAACTTCAAAAAGGTCTAGAAAAGTCTCAACATTCTGCACATGTTGCTCAGCGTTGACATTGTTACATTCACCGTCAAATCTTGGTAGATATAGGTCATAATTTTTAGGGAAAGCATGAAGAACAGAAGGTAAAACAAGAGGTTTATACCTATCTGGGACTATACAAGGTGTAGGAGTATATACAAGAGTTACGGGATCAATCTTGTTTTCAGGCTCATCACTTTGAAGAGAGTCATCATAAGATGTGGGAAAAGTAAGGAGGCCAGGATCAAAGGGAAACTCAGTATTTACACTTTTTGAATGGGTCGAGTGAAGATTTTGATCACCTTTATCATACAACAAATTCTGAAAAACTTTCAGGACAGCTTCAAGAACAGCAAAGAAGTAATTTACAAGAAAGCAGACTAGATCCTGAATACCATTCCACTTTGGATACCTGAACTTTGTGTAAGATCCTTCCATTTTCGCAGAGAAAGAGTTAGTCCTCCAGTGGAGTCTCTACATTGAGTTGGAGTCACCAGGTGAATGATTTCAACCTTCTTATGTATGATCGTTGTCCACCATCAACCATCAAATCTTAAATCGATACATGTACTGGGGCAAGACAATCTACAAGTCAAGTGTCACGTTCACAAGCTAGACCGGAGATTGACTGAAGCAGCGTTTATCTACTTCCGCTAATGCAAAGCAAAAGCGTTTCGAAGGCTACCTGGCATAACTTCAGGCTCCGTCTGTAGCTTATGAAACAAATAACACCAACAAGCAAACCATTTTCTTCCCCAGTATGGTCGCCACTATGTTATTGCCTAAATCCACCTTAGGCTGAAGGAAGGCGAGATTCAGGGTAACACCAAACCACGCTCAGTCTGGTAGCTAGCCCTACCAGAACAGGAGAGGGCTCTCTCTGGGTCAATCTCAGGAAAAATGTATCAATAGGGCTTGAGATGACTGAAATGAGTGCTAATTTTAGGCTAGGTATATGAATCAAGGAGTTTGGAATGATTTTTAAGGGTTTTTGTTGGAAAAAGGGAAAGGCAGTTTTGGGCTTGGGGATGAGGCCAATTTCTTGCAGAGTTCGAGTTGGGGCAGGGAAGGCAATGGATTTGATGTCTTAGATTGAATGAATGGATAGAAAAGACTGCTGAGGAGCTGAAGAGGGCAAGAGGCTGCAAGGATCCTCTTCAAACATATGAAAACACATAAAACTAAACAAAATTTTAAGGCAGAGCACCAACAAACTAATGAATTCTACCTTAGTTACTCATTTGTTTAATTTTCAGAAGCAAAGAGAAGGGAAATGGCATACATAAAACATTAATGAACTTAAAATTACATGGAGAAAAACATCATCAAAACTCAGAGCCACAAGGATCCCAACAAGTGCTGCAAAACCCTGGTCTTTCCTTTGCCAAAAATGCAGAAGTGTATGTACAATGAAGTGCCAAACTTTTCCCAAGTATCCAACCCTGAAAATGTCTCATAAAATACAATATATAGACCATCCTAACCCCTTCACATGCCTCTAGGGGTCGATCTCATCCTTGTAGGAGCTGTTTCAACCAATTCTAAACAAGGAACTGAAATCTAGGCAATCAAACAACTTGCCTCTATATGCTAGGAAACTGATCCATTCACTTAATTTTCACCTTTTAGTGAATGAATCCTCTAGAACAAGTAAGTATGAGCCAAAATTACATCATAATCATCAAATTACATCAAGATAGATCAATAGTTACATAAAAAAGTGAAACTAGTCAAAACTGGGCGAATTTCTGAGCTGAAAAGTAAAAATGAAGCCAAATTCCTCTATGCGCCGCGCCCAAAAACTCAATGCGTCGCGCCATTTTGAGCCTGCTTTTGAGGCACTTCCCGAAGTCCAAATTGAGCTCATGATATCACGTTGGAAATCCCTATCTGTCTACTATCCAACCCAAGTGGAATTTCTGGATTTGGTGTCCATTTTCCCCTCCAACAGTTCAATCTCCCAAGACTAGTTCCTGTTGGTGCAAAAAGTGGCAGAAAGGCCATTTTCAAGGTGTTTTTGACCCTTTAAACCACCCAGAACTTGATGAAATATCTCGGCCATTCTTGAGCATGCATAAATTTTCATAAAAAATCCAAAAATTTAAAGTTTTCCTCCAGAAGATCTCTCAAACGTAAGGGCTCGTTTAGTGGTGCGACGCGTCAGGCAGAAAAACCTGTTTTGCGACCAAAATTTAAAAAATGACAACATTTTCTCCAAATTTTCTAAAACCTGGAGTGAAGGTCCCCCATCATGTGCCATGCTCATCCAAAGAAGCTTTGGCCAAGATTTGGAGTGGATCAGGCCTTTTTCACCGTTTCAGTGTCCTCCTGGTGCATGCAGTTCAGTGGCGGAATCACTGTCTTGTTCATAGGATGTATCAGTGTCCGTCATGGTGTTGCAATGTGTATGACAAGTGTATGTTTGATTTGTTGAAAATGAGAAATTTAGGACTCGGTGTCTTCGTTTCCAAGTGCCAAATGTGCCAAAGGGAAATGAGGGACTGTGAGGAATATGGAACAGTGGGGAAAAGTGGAGTTTCTGTCAAGTGGATTTAAAATATGGGACAATCACTTGACATGTTTGGGATATGGGATTTGGAGATTTTTTGTAAATGATAGGGAAAGGGATAAGAAAAGGGAGTGAAAGGATTTAGGGATAGGGGTTATGGGAATTTGTTACAAATGATATGGGAGAGGAAAAATGGTAGGAAATGGTAGGGTTTAGAAATAGGAAAAATGGGGACAAGTGATATGAGTGATTGTGGAATATAGGGGAATAAGAATGAACTGTAGTTACAGTAGAACTGTGGAGGAAAGGGAAAATATGGTGGCATATGACAGGGGTTCAACACCAAAAGCAAGTTTTAAAACTTCAAATATAAACCCTATGGAGCAATTTTCCAATCCAAATGATAGGGTTTACTTTGACATTCAACTTCTTGTATATTCCACTTTCAAAACACACCAAACGCCGTCCAATAGCAATTCACAGCCTTACAAACTTACCTGGAGCGAGGAATTTAAGTTAGTTTGAAATTTTGATGAAGCAGTGGTGAAAAACTGCTTGGAGGCTCTGTGTGCCGCGCAGTCAGCCCAAAGCTCCGCGCGCGCCATGTGCGTCGCGCCTGTGTAAATTTATACTACAGAAAGTGGTCCTATGCGCCGCGCCTACCTCCCAATGCGCTGCGCATGGATCTTCAACACAATTTCGACCTTTCAAACCTTGATTTCGCCCTCCATGATTTCTCTTGGCTTCTTTGATGTTTTGGTATGCAAATGAAATCTTGGAACGTAAAAATGATATATACATAAAGATTTAACTCTTGATTTCCAAAACCCATTTGTCATGTTACAAACTTTGACACTTCACTTTGAAACTACGTTTCTTCATTTCCACTTGACTTTTGGCTGAAATGGTGAAACTCTTGGCAATTTTTTGCAGGGATGATTGGCATGTGATTTCGGAAAAGGAGACCAGGGTTGTGCCTGAAGATTTGTAGAACTTGAAAAACTTTAAAATTACATATTTATTACAAACAATAAATTTGACGATTTCTTCTTCAAAACAGAGTTTTGAAGAAGAATCATTTTTAAGCATTAATGATGATGAAAATTTTGAAATGAAAACTTGCTAGAAACATCCTCATGTGCCCGCATGGCATTATTTGACACTTTTGAAGATGAAACCCTAGACCTAGTGACTGAAAAGACTCTTTGCTGACCAAAAGACCATCCATGACTATGAATGACTGTAAAATTGACCTTGATGAATTTTGATGAACTTTAATGATCAGACACAAGCCAGAAGATACATGAAATGAGGGAAAATGAGAGACAAGACCCTTCCGTCAGACAATCTATGCTTCTAATGGAATTCAAATGATTGGATGAATGAGACACCTTAAAAATGAAATGCAACAAATATTTTTCGATCTCTGATGGAGGTATAACCAAACCGACTTATCACATCCTCTTCAAGAACTATGGGTTCTTCTTCCTCTGTGGAGTCTGTCATCACTTCACATTTGTCAGACTCAAGGACACAAGTCTTCACATCATCTAGACTTGTCCAATAACTCAGGAATTCCTCAATGATTTCCTCCTCAACAAGACAATATTCTTTCCGCCTCAAGTCTTCACTATATCCTACAAGACCTCTTGCAAATCTCCACTCTTCATCTATGCTCTGTTCTGCTTCACAAGAAGAAATTTCTTCTTTCAACTCAGCTGCTCTGAGTTCTTCCCTCAAATGGTTGCACCTTCTTCCTCTAACCCAGTCCGGTTTCCATTTCACCTTCTTCCTCATGAGCCAACCAACTCTCTGGCTTTCTTCTATCCTTCTCTTCAGTTCATTAAACTCTTCCATGATCTCAGCTAATTCTTTCTGCCATTCTTCATCTGTGGATTTCTTCTTTCTCATGCCATTTGCTTTGGCATCTTCACAAAATCTTCTGTTGTGGTTTCTCTCAGAACCTCTGCAATATCTGCAGTCTCTGCTATGGCTCTTAGTAGCCATTCTCTTTTCTAGGAGTTCTTCACTCACAAGCTGCACTAAGCCTCTACAATAGCAAGCTCTCTTGCTACAACTTACCTCACCAAGCTTCTCTCTTGAGCTCCGAATTTTGGCAAGTATTGGTCCCCTCTCCTTGGAACCTTCTGGGCTTCACTCTGCAACTTCTCTCAAGAACACCTCTTCTCTCTGCTCATCCAACCTCGGTTGGGAATCTTCCAGGTTCTGCTACACTTTCCCTTACTCAGAGTCCCTTGTTTGACTCTTCTACCACTTCTCTCAAAGTTGTGATCTACTTCTGCTAAGATGTCTTCAATTGTCTGCACTCTGACTTCTGCAAACAATCCTCCAAATAGAGCTAAACACTGCTCACTTCTCTAGAGAACATTGCAATTTTCCTCTTTTTCCAGCCTCTAGCTGAATACCAGGCTCACTATCTTCACTATCAAACTTTGTCTTCAATTTTTCAGCAACCATAATTCTGCAATGACAAATTCAATTAGATTAAAGTTAATTACCTGCAAGATCATGATCTTGTCCTCCACTCACTCCACAATCCTGTTCACTTCAAATATGTGTGTTGCATGTCATGCTTCCAAATCTGCAATCTTCTGTTAAACATACTTCAACGTTTCTTTCATGTTCAGTACATGTGCATTTCCAAAACAAACTTTTCAACGAGCTAACTAAATTCTAGCTATGATACCACTTGACAGCGAGGCCACCCTTGGCCCCAGTATACCTTGGTCCCAATTGTCAATGTGTGTGTAAATGTATCCAAAATTTCCATGTTCAATCATATTCCCAATCCGGCAATCTCAGTTTTCTCTGATTCTACGCTGGCAAATTCAAACAAACTAGTCTGGTTATTTTAATATCTCAATTCAGAGAATTGAGATATTAATTCAACATTCCTCCATATCTATAACCCGACAGTCCATTACATGTACATGTATTAGACCCGTCCACATATTTCATATTTCATATTGCGCCAACTAACCATTATACGTAATATATACATGTATATATTACGACGCCCTTCAATTATTAACGAAGTCCAACAATAATCGACATACTCGTAAACCTTAATACATATTTGATTGGGCCCCACACATACAATCGCGGAATGCATACACCGTACCTCGTTTATCGTTCGCACACCTCGTTTATTGTTCGCGCATCTATATCAAGCGACCACCGTCCGATGGCTCTTTCCCAGATCAACGACATGTACGCATATCGCTAGGCATCCTGGTATGAACGATAACGTGCGATGGAGCGCTTTAAACGGTGGTTTTCCAATTTCGTTTAGGGACGCGTGTCAGCAGCTCTATGGAATCGCTCCCAACTCCTCAAATACCGCTCACCGTATAAAGGTGGTGCGATGAAAACCGCCTTCAGCTCCAAACCACTTTTACTGCTCATCTGGTCATGGTTCCACTCTCCGCTCCAGGTTCTGCTTAGCTTCTGCTTCTATATAAAAATGTTATTTTCATCTATTTAATCCGACACAGAGTTCCGCCCATACATAACCCTTACGGCTATGTTTCACAGTGCTCCTTGGAAAATTAATCACACTTCCATGATAACTTCAATCGATCCCGGCGAACATGATCAATCACCAGATTCTTAATTGCTATAGATTCAATTACTCTCATCGATAACACACATATAATCAAGGCACATACAATCAAAACACAACACTGACAAGAAAGCCGCTTTCTTCAATGACACACAGTATTCGTTAACCAGAGTTAAAACCCCACCATGATTTCTCAATAGGGTTTCACTTTTAACTTCATACGCAGAGACTCATACTATACATAATTACAGTGAATAATCAACAAACGCACAAACACGCAAGGTATTCCCCACACAGAGTTTAAAAACAAATGCACAATTACACTGAGGTAATCTCCTCCTACGATTCGACCAAGAAGACATAAAATTACACATGGAGCTTATAAAAAGTTCTCCAAAATAGATATATATACATACATATACAAGTGATAAATCTCAGCTGATTCTTACAATTTCACGACAGACCAGATATTCAATTCGGTGGCCATTATCCTCCTACTCTGTTGCTGAAGAGGTTCTCTACCTCTCCAACTCTCTCTCTCTCTCTCTCTCTCTCTCTCCTCTCTCTAGTTCTCCTCTAACCCCTTCAGGGTTACATTTATACAAACAGTTCAGCAACTCTTAGTATTCCAATTCCTGAATCTAGACTCAATAACTGAATTAACCCTAAACTGACTCTTCGTATTCCTATCTCCACCAACTTCTCATGTTCTCAAAATGACTTGAGAACAATTACAATATTCTACCAAATATTCAAAATATTAATATTTACAAGAAATTCAAAGAACATGGGACCCCCTACGTCTACTTTATGTACAAAGTAACTTTTCAGCCTAATGCCCCTGCATCACTCTCACTCCAGATTCAGTAGATCTTGAGGATGAACATCCTACTATTTATTTAGGCCACCATTTCCAAGACCAAAATGATAATAATTCACCTCATTTTTATCTTTCAGTCAATATACATTGTAATATTCCCAATTAGTTGGAATATTATATGTTGCTCTATTTTGCAGGTTAGAGGAACAAATAGGGTAAAGAGACCCTTAAATCTCTTTATTAGGAATAAAACATTCCTTATGTGCAAGGGGTTTGAATAATAAGGCCAAATAAACCACTCTTGTTGTGAAAAGGGGGCAATGCATTTGGACTAGAACCTTGTTGACCAAGTAAATAGTGATGCTAATTGAGGAGGGAAACTAGTGGGAACATTATAGTTCTAAGGGAGGACTCTTTGCAATGAAGCAACCTCATGAATGTGTGGTCCCAAGGTAAGGAGGCTCACCAAGAATAAAGAGGAAGGGATAGCAGCCATGAGAGTCATTCATAATCTTGTCTATGTTTGAGTCTTATGACTTCTTGCATGCTTCAGCTGTTTAGCTGGGTTTGCTGCACTGTTTAGTGCAAGAGATTCTCATGCAGGAGTTCCATTCTCTTTCTTGGTTCAGCTTGTTTAAGGGATCTAAGAGGGGAATTTTGAGCTACATTTCCACCATCTGACTTGGGTTCAAGAAGACACCAACTCCTATAGTGCAGTCTCTTCCAGAAACTACGTCATTTCTGAAGGTGATGCTGTGGTAGGGTTGAATCCCTTGATTTGGAGCTAGTTTCTTGGAGAAGGAGGCTTTTTCTCTCCTAGAAGGCTAGTAGGGAGGCTCTTCAGCCAATTTTATGTACTTTCATGTATTTTTCATCCATTTCATATGAAAATTTGTAGTAAATTGTGTCATTGTATGCAGAGATGTCATTTTGTACTTGTGCTCATGTGAAACCCTTGCCGGGTTGTCTCTATCTTCTATAAAAGAGGCTAAAACCTCCATTTTATTGGCTCTTTTATTAATGAAATCTCTGGACTTGTTATGACATATATTTTTATGTAGAAACCCTTTCATAATTACGTTGTTACATGCTTCAGAATTTCTGTTTGCTAAAGTCATGGGGTTTAGGTGTTTTGACATGGGGAGATCTGTTTAACATAGCTAGAATGATTTTTTTCTACTCCCATTCTATATGTAAGGGTTATTAAGTGTAATCTAAAGGATCGAAGTCCTATTTTGCAGTTCTATAACACAAATTTCTGAAAACAGTGTTTATACTCTCCATACTGCAGAAATTCCTAAAAAGGAACATTACATACATGAAAAATTTTTGCACAATTGTCTATTAGATTCTGGGGCTTCTCAAAATCTAATGCAAAAGAAAGTGATGGATGAATTAGGATTAGAAATCACAAAGAAATACCATGACCTATACACCTTTGATTCAAAAAAAGTTAAGTGTTTAGAAGTAATTAAGGACTTGGTTGTTTCCCTTACCAAGCTTCCTATGAAAAGCTTAGTGATGGACATCGAAGTTGCAGACATACCTTCTAGATTTGGGATGCTGCTTTCCAGATCTTGGTCTAAAAATTGGGAGGCACCCTTTAGATGGATATGTCATATGCCACAATACCAGTTTTTGGAGGTTAATTCAAAAGGTTGTATAAGGAAACCCAAATGGCATACATCATCAGTGATCAGCATAATCCTTCAAATCATCCTATATATGATGAAGAAAAGGAATTGGGGTCATCCATATTACACCTTGTCGCTGATGATAACAATTTTTGGCCTAGAATCAATGAAAAACAACACTTTAAAGGTGCAAATGAGTAGCATTTAGAGGGGGGGAAGATCTGGAAATTCTACTTTGATGAAGCCTCATCAAGGAAAGGATTTGGAGCTGGCATATTCCTCATTTCTCCCACTCAGAAAAGGGTAACTATATCATATAAACTGCAATTTTCTACCACTAATAGCATTGCTAAATATGAGGTGCTTGTGCTCGATATGAAGGCAACAAAAGACTTGGAAGATGAGTATCTAATTGCTTTTGGTGATAATGCAGGTGAGAAACAACTACCAAGTGAAAAGTCCCAAATTGAAGAATTATAAGAATGAAGTGTGGGACTTGATTGAGCATTATTTTTTAGCATTTAATGTGAATTTTGTCACTAGAGAGGAAAATCAAATGGCTGATTCATTATCTATTGCTACTAGTACTTTCAAAGTTCCTCTTGATGTCAAGTCAGCATATGATGTTCAAATAAAAAGCAGACCTTCTTTTCCTAATAACATCAAAATTTGGAAATTTTTTGAGGATGACAAGGAAATTCAAAAAATTTTAGAGTGTGTCAAAGATTTTGCAGACATTCAAATTGATGATGAGCAGGATATTGTTGAAAATCAAAACAACAGACCTTTCAAGAAAACCATGGATGGGAAGGACATTATAGATCTGAAAACTAACTATGTTCCTAAAGGCCTAGTTCCTTTAGAAAGATTGTTTGACAATAATGATGTTTTTCTGAAGCCCAAAAATAAGGTTTATGGAGAGAATACAATTGATTGTAATATTGGTACAGAAGATCAGCCAAAATTATTCAAAGTTTCTAAATTTCTTCCTCTTTGTTAGGGTCCTATAATAATACGATTCATAAAATTTTGAATTGACTTTGATAGTCTTGTAAATATGTACATACCTTGCTTTCTGCAAATTGCTTTCCCATATTTTGAAGAAATGAAAAAATAATGAAAAGCCAAAAATAGGGTAAGAGGTCCTAAAAGAAAGATCAAAGGACTTAGAAAAATATAAACCCTAAAAGAAAAAAGAGAAATAAGACCTAAAAGTGAGCAAGTCCAAATGCCACTACTTTTACTTTTATTGCAAGAATAATGATTATGTGAAAAGTGTCAATAAATGCCATAATCCATGATCAGTTAAATAGTTTAATCTTAACTTTTCATGTTTTCAATTTCATGTTTTAGATAGACAATAAAGCTTTTTCAAACAGTTTAAACTTGACAAATTAGTAGATAGGTAGAGAATAATGAGCTCAATAGTTTAATTTGAGCCCTAGGAAGAAATAACGTAGACTAAGATAGTTTTATGCTTTGAAAGAAAAATGTTTTAAAGTTTCAAGCCTAAATGCACCTATAAATATGAAGAAAAAATGTTAGAAATACATATGGGTAGGTAGAAAGCAGTTGAGCAATCATGTTATAAAGCATCATCGGGAAAAAATCACTAATTTCTCCTCCCCTACAAGTATTCAGTGTTCTAAACTATCAGTCAAAAAGGCTCACAACATTTCTCTAGCTAAAAATATTGAATTCCTACACTAGACCCGCATTCATCAACATTTACCCTTCGTTCATAAATTATTATCCCTTTTTCCTAAGTAAAAACCCATTTTTACTTAGTAAAAGCTAAACCCTAAATAGCTAATCTCATTCCCTTTCAAAAAATCATTTATAAATCCTCAAAATACATTTATCCTAAGTATAAGTGAAATAATAATTAAAAAGAAAACAATGCTTTACTTTGTCTATGATTTACACTTTACTTAGAGATTAACATGTGTTTTGTTTCCATTTCACTACCCTTTTTCATATTAACTTCTAACCAAAACTATTAAATCCCTAAAAATACACCTACCCGTATGATATTAATTCCCTTATAATTAAAATAAACCCCCAAACCCTTTATTTTAAGTTTAGACCAAAGTTTAAAATTCCACATGCTCGATATAAAACCCTGTCCTACAAACCCATTGGTCTAAACCTATCTAAAAAAATTAATCACGCCCCCTATAGTGTTCAAACATATGTCAAAATTTTGAATAAACTATATAATATTTAACAACACCAATACATTGATTGAAACATTGTATAAATGTTTTAATTTAACAATAAACCTTAAACCCCTACCACATATTACATAAATCCTAAGGTTTAAAACTGATTAATACACAGTTTTATAAATATTAAGCCATTTCCGCCGCATATGAAAAACTTTGAGCCCCACTCCATTCTAATGCAACATCCAAAAATATCTGGACTGTTCGCATTTAATCCCGAGATCCAACGGTGAAAACGCAATATCGCGTAGAAAATTTGCACTATCACCCAAGCTCCAAATCTGCGCAAAATGTGTGTTTTCGTAATTCTATCTCTCCTCCACGTGCTCTTTTCTTATTGGATCACGTAGGTTCAAGCTGAAACCACTTACCGCCAAATTGCCACACGATAACCACTATGGTTTTCAATCCTTTGAAGCCCGAAACCGCTGACCCTGCCTGATGTGACAATAATTCAATGTAGAATTAATGTAACCAAAATGCATATTAAACTTTCGAAACATAATTCATTCCTTTCTCTTCTGCATTCACCTTTTGCTCGCGCTTCCCTGACTATAATAACATCCTTTTTTCACCATTTTATGCCTGAAGGGCCTGCAAAATATGCCCTGTTAGCATTGAATACTACCAAGGAGTGTTTACATTACTTCACAGAAGCTGTGTTTCATTCAAAACCTCAGATACATCTTCCGAAGCCCAATACCTGCATACAAAAGGTATTTTTTTGAAATTTGAACCAACAATTGATTTGAAAGACATTTTGAAAAACAAAAATACAATTAGAGTTTAAAAAACAATTATAGAAACTTTCAAAAAGCCCAAAAAACAGGCCAAACCCTGTCAAATTTTTTCCAGAAACCTTGTTTTACTACTGCGCGCTATTGTGAGAGAAAACGGTGAGATTTTCCAATCCTATGAACTGTTTCAAGCTTTAAATCAAACCAGAAAACCTCTGCAGGTATCCTAAGACTTGTAACTTATTTTCAGAATACTTTCAACCCTATTTCTCATTGAGAGACTTAAGAAACCCTTGTTTCTTGTTTTAAACCAGTCAAAAGCCTGTAAACCTCTTTCACAGACCTAATTGGAAAGAAAACCCAAATAAAAAGCTATACTTTGCCAAATTTATCCAAGAAATCCTCTGCTAAAGTAAATTACTTCTGCAAACTGTCTAAACTTGCAGAAGTAGCCCAAAATGCCTAAAAAGAAGAGCTCCAGCAAGCCTGAAGCTTCCAAAGTGCCTAAACCAACCCCTTCCATGACTTCAAATACTGTTATTGTTGTCAATTCTTTACAACCCCCAGTCATAGACATTGAACATATCCCATTAGATGATACTGATTACAAGATAGCAGATCCCATTGTTGAATTTAACCTGCTAGATATCCATAACTAGTGTTATGAGAAGTCATTAGATAATGAAGAAGAAGTCCATATTTGGGAATCCCACTCGCCCAAATATGTTGTCCCTTTAACTCACCCATGCTAAAAAGTCATTAGGTTATGTCAACAACATTATGTACCTGACCAAAGAGCCATAGTCAATGCTAATAAAGAATTGATTTTCACCATTACTACTCAATATATCAATCAAATTTTAAAGCTTTAGCCTGACCCCCAAGTAGTCCCTTTATCCATAGAGGCCTTAAAACAGCTGTACATTGGCCTAGATTTCCCCAAGAGGTTCATGATTTTCCAGACATTCATGCCCACACATGTAGAAATTCCTAAACTAAATCCTCCATATTCTACTGCTAAATTCCCAGAAGGTTCAAGGTAGGTGATTTCCATGCTTTCATTCATCCTAGGGTACTTTACCGATGAACACACTGATGAATCCATCCTGATTTTCTTATCCACTTTCACCCCAAGTCAACCCCCATCTGTAATATTTGATTATGGTGGTTATATTGCAAATAGTATCCATGATCAATTGATCAAATTACCAACTGAAGGAGTGTTCAGATACACTTCTTACCTCTTCCATATGTTTTTTTATTTTCAATCAGATAAATTTCTGTTACTCTCCAAAATATGGACATAGAGGTAAATCCTCTTTCTGTCATTTTATGGACATATTTGCTCAGAAAAAAATGTGCAGATTTCACATATTCAGAATTTTCAGAGTTATTTTTACATCCAAAGGATCACAATGTTAACCATAGAAAAACAACAGAATTATTGGTGAAGAAGAAATATGAAGATATAACAGCTTTGAGGAAACATCTCAAACTTACTCAAAGTGAACATCCTCAAACAAAAGAAATCATACAAGAACATAATGAAAAATATGACATGATGAATTTAATTCTTCAGTTGACAACCCAGGTTAAGGAGATGGAGATTCAAATGGAAAAACTTTTCCAGGAGAAGCAAATAGTGAAAATACCAGAGATTCCTACGGTTATTCCACTAATCACTACAACAGTGCCTTCAACTTTAGATGAAAAGTTGGAACCTAGAGAACCACCGGCTACTGCAGTGCCAGTAACTTCTTCCACAACCTCAGCTACTGAATCATCTACAACAACAGTACAGCCTACAGATGAGGCCAGAAAAATAGTGAAAGCAATGGAAGAAATGTCTTTAAAGAAAAATGAAATTAACAAGTTGATAAAGATGGTAGAAAATCTTCAGAAGTCAAATAAATTAGCTCAGATAAATGCAAAGACACATTAACAAAATTCCATCAGACTGAATGAAGAGTTAAAGAAATTACAAAATTAATTGACATTAAAGGAGCAAACATCATACATCGAAAATCACCTTTGGAACAATGTCACTAAAGCCATCCATGATGTGTGGCCTTCAATTCAGGTAATTTTTTAGCAAAGAGAGTTATTACTAAAAGCATAAGTAGAAATTCAAAAGACTCAAAGTGAACTTGTTGATAAACCATAGAAAGCTTTAAGGTTGATCACCTTCCCTAATAGCAAAAACAGACGGGAGTTAGAAGAACTCAAGATTACAGACAGGACTGAAACTATCCTAGAAATTAGGAAAATTACTACAAAGAAAAATCTGACGAGGCAAATTGAAGAAAAGTGTGAAAGTATGAATACTACCATAACCGAATTTATGGTTAAGTTTACAAATTTAAGGCAAAAAGGACTGCCTGACATTATGGTCATTAATGATAAAATGATGCCTTAGAATGACTATGGCAAGAAAACTAGAGATTTTGCAAAAGAACAGGTAAATAAACCACAAGGTCAAGGCATCCCAACTGGAAAAGTGTTACTCAAGAGTTTTGAAGACTTATTCTATTTGCAACATGAGATAAAACACTTTTTTTTCATCAAGCCAACCTTTGCTAGATACACTGAAGCTGATGAAAACTTTAGGAAATTAAAGAAAATACAAATTCCTAAAGATGAGGATTGGCAAGCACTCACAGATTTATTATGAAGGATAAAAGACAGACAGATGAAAGAAGGAAGAAAATTGTTTTCTAATTTAAAGTCGAAACAGATTTTTACAGCAGTAAATAGTTTTTTATTATGGTTAAAGAGTATCAGAGTTTAGAGAGTATCAGTGAATAAAGAGAATCCATGAAAGAGTATCAAGCAAGGTAGTTCAGATTCCTAATATAATTCCTAGAAGATTTCTAGGATATTTTGTAAATAAATATGTATAAATACTTCATCTTTAGAAGTATTTTGTGTGGAATAAAATTGTTGGGATTGTTATAGTTGTTTCTTCTTGGACTTCAAAGCTTTTGTGTGTCAAATTTTGAGTTAGCAGGCTGGATCAAGCCAATTGGCATCATACATCAGGATTCCTATGATGAGCTATTTCGAGTGAATTATTTCCTCACTTGTCATTGTTATCTTTCTTTGTTACATGCATCCATCTATGTTTTTTCTAAATCTGAATGAATAACTAGGAGCATTACTACAGGATTTGTTAAAAGCACCATGTTTTTAACTAGTTATCATTTATATGTTTTCCTCTGATTTCTAGAGTAGGGAACCCTTAATTTCTCCCTCTCTCGTTTGACCTCTTCCTACTACTTCCTTTTCTAGATCAAAGGATTCTTAAGTGCCCTTTATCCCGATCATACCACCTCATAAAAACAACTTTCCAAGATCTTCAAGGGTTATCTATCTTACCCTGAAAACATTTGAACTTTTAGCCTTGATCCCAGTCCTATTTGCTTGATTTTGACTCCTTAGCCCAATGGAAAAATATATTTCCCACTATCCTTCCTTTCAAGTGACTTTTCCCATCAAATCTACCAAAACAAAACCAAAGCTGCACATTCTTAACTAGCCTAATATTTACAAATCAAAACAAATTTAAATTTTAAAGAGAGGGCCCTCTCTGAACCCTAGGAAGGCTAGATCCTAGAGTTTAAAATTTTTTTTGTGGTTACCTCTAGTATTATTTGACTAAAAACCAAAATCTCACAACTTTAGAATTACCAGAGTGATAAAATTACTGGCGACTATACTGGGGAACCAAACCAATCCTCAGTCATAAAACTAGTCTTAAAGAAAATCATTTTGTTCATCCTTTTACTTTAAGATTGCTTTTATAAGTTGTGGGTATTGAAAACAGTAATTCTGGCTTCTGGGAAAATTTACTATACCAGGTCTAACCCAGATCCTAAACCTGTTGTAATAGTAGATAACCCAGACCGAATTGGTAAAAAGAAAAAACAGATAGAAAATTTAGAAGCTAAAGTCTCATTAAAAAGAAGTAATTCATTACCACAAGAATTAGTAAGTTTGCAAGATATAGATTTTGATCTGAAGTTTGAGCATTCTTTGTTTAGAAGTCAATCTGAAAGTGATCTTTATAATGTTGTTTTAGACCCTGTTTTTATTTCATTCTTAGAAACAAAACAGAAATATATTATAGTAGAATAAAAATCAAAGAAAGTTTAATATCAGACTAAAATTGAAGAACTTAATACTACTATTCTCAAAGATATTGATGAAGTTATTGAATTAGCTCAATTATTAGCTTATACCATTAAGCCTTCAGTTTCATAGTTATATACCACCATAATACCAGTTGTAGATTCATCTATATATGCTACTACATCATATATAATTTCCAATTCTACCACATTTATAGATCCATTTATCCCAAAATTACCTTTATAGCCTAGAGTACTATTTCCACCACTCACTTCATCCACTATATCCACTAGCTCACCTTTTGATTTTTTAAACACATCATCCTTATTCTCTAGTAGTTCCATATACATTCCGGTTTCATTTTCTAGCATTTCAACTACATCTTTTAGTTCATCATCTATCACTTCCAGCACAGCCCCAATCACTTCTACTTTACCTCCTATCCAAGCTAAACTTCAAGCTATGGCTGCTAGGTATGCTCCCCTAGTCTTACTACAACAACTTCATGACATGCCTCAAGATAATCAGAGTAAGATACCATAGTTTGATGCCACTACCCATTATACAGCTCAACAACACATAACTAAAATGAAATATTTCTTTGAACTCCATGAGATTGATGATTCAAATTTTCAAATGAGGTTATTTGCACAAACATTAACAGGAGAAGTTAAGAAGTGGTTTAGAGGTCTTGCTGCTGGTAGTGTAACTGATTTAGCTGTATTTCATAGATTGTTTTTAAATAAATGGGAAAAGAAAAAGAGTCCACTCCAGATATTGTCTGAATTTGATGCCATGAGAAGAGCTCCAAATGAGTCAGTCCAAGACTACCGCATTATATATAACAGTGTTTACAATGTTATCCCTGTAAATATTAAACTTGCTCCCGATTCTAAACTTCTCAAATTACATGATGGATTTGACACTGACATGGCTTATCAGTTGAGGGAAAGAAATGCAAAAACTTTAGAAATAATGCAAATAGATGCTGTTAGTGTAGAAGTAAACATTTTAGCCAAAAAAGCTAGATTGAAAAATGAGAGAAGGGTGACCATTAAAGAAGAAAATTCCAATTCAGACACAAAAATAGACATGTCAACTAAAACTTTAGACAGGATGATGGATAGATAAGACAACATAGAGAGAAGACCTCAATGGGGTAACCAACAGAAAATCATAAATCCCAATTTTAGAAAAAACACAAATTCAGGAAAAGCAAAAGAAACAGCCCCAGACCAAAAAATAAGGCCCCCCTTCCAAGAGAACTATGTTGAAAGTTCTCATAATAATGATGATGATGAGGATGCAATAAATATAATGGGAATATATGATAATAATACTATTTTTCTCACTCAGGAAGATTAGGAATTATTTTAACTCCAACAACTCAAATTAGATTCAAGTGAATCCTTTGATTATAAACAAGGTTATGATTATGCTATAAATGAAATACACAGTCAATATAACCTTAGAAATAAGAAAAAAAATGAGTCTTCTACCAAGAAAACTTCCCAAACTCAGAATAAGAAAATAGTAGAAGCTCCCAAAACAAAAGTTCTACAAATTCTTCGAAGGGAAAATAAGAAAAACTCTAGTTCTTCCCACCACATTTCTAGTCTTAAAAATGCATCAAGCCCTAAAATTGTTGATAGTACTGATGAAGTTGCTAAAGCTACAAAATATTCACAGAAACCTATTGTTGCTAAAGCTTCTATTATGTTAAAACAACAAATTTAGATCCTAAAATACCCTCTGCTGATCCTAAATCAGTGGATCCAAAAACTGCTACTTCAAAAACATCTTCTGATAATTCTAAGTCTGAAAGAACATCTACTGCTTCACAAATAATCCTTGAAAAGAAAATTAGGAGCAGTAAAACACAAGAAACTCAAACAGAGAATTTCAAACCAATTGAAAATGAAAACATAACTGTAGAAAAACAAGACAAACCAACACAAACTACAGTTACCAAAGAAGAATTGATTGAAATCAATAAATCTCAACCTACATTCAACATACAATAAAAAATTGCAAGCTAAAAATACCAATTCCTCTAACATAATTGGTAAAACATGACTTATATAAATCAACCATAACTGAAACATTAAACATGAATGATGGAGAAGATTCCATAAATCTAAATGATGATCAGCCAGAGTTGATTTTTGGCCTAGATATGAATGGAAAACATGCATATGGAGAAGTTCCTCCATTCTATATCAGTCTTACCATTCATAATCAAATTTTACACAATGCCATGCTAGATTCAAGAGCTTCCCATCATCTAATGCCCAAAGCTATAATGGAAACTCTTAATCTAGAAATCACAAGGCCTTACAAAGATTTGATTTCATTTGGTTCAAGTAAAGTTACAGGGATCTCTACAATTGGACATGTCTTATGCTACTATATCAGTTTTTAGTCAGCCTAAGAAGTTATATAGGGAAGCATTGATAAAGTACATGGTTAGTAATGCGGAAAATCCATAAATTACCCAATTTACTCTACACCAACTGACCTTGATTCTTTTATCTTATGTAACTCTGAAACTAATGCAATCCAAACTGAATTAATAGACAAAAAGAAAACACCAAACAATGATAATATCTTTCACGAATATTTATGGCATTTATGTTGGGTATGTGTTATATTCTTTCCACGACTAGCCCCACGTGTTGTACGTTGCGCCAGGGGGTCACAGGGGGGGCGACAACCCCCCCTGTAGGGGTCCGGGGCTGCGCCCCAGAATTTTTTTTTTTGGTATGCGGTCCCACTCATAGGTGGACCCACCCATGTTTTGAGCATGAGTTTGCACATGGTTTTGGGGTACGATGGTTTTCGGCCCATGCTATTTTGTAGATCCGATCAAGGGAACTATGGTTATGTTCTAATCCAGGGTTAATGGATTGGGGTTTATGTATGTTTCGGCATGTATATATATATGTGTTGTAACACTAAAAGGAATATAATGAAAAATCAAGCTGGTCGTCCCGATTTGGGATCTAGGGGAAAATATCTATGTTTATTTGTTTTATGTTTTATGCTCTCGCTATTGTTAATTTTTTGTTATAAGATTCGTGTGTAGATAATTTATGTTCAGGGTTAAAACCTACATTTGGTATCAGAGCTGTTTCAGCTTCAAGGGGATGCCTTTGCTACTGAGGGTTTTTTTTTCTCGGGACTGAGGTAGACCCTGTTCAATGGGAGATCTGCGGGATCGATTCTTGCAGTGAAAGAAGATGGCGAGCGGCGGAAAGATAGAGATCAAAAAATTTAATGGTCAGAGTTTTTATTTGTGGAAGCTCAAGATGGAGGATCTGCTGGTGGATAAAGATCAGTGGATCGCGGTAGATCCAGGTACTAAACCAACAACAATGTCAGATGAAGACTGGAAGAAACTGGATCGGAAGGCTAAGAGCACAATACGGTTGTGTGTCTCAGATTCAGTATTGTTGAATGTATCTGGGGAAGCTACGGCGAAGAATTTGTGGGAAAAACTTGGGACTTTGTACCAATCGAATTCTCTGGTGAATAAGTTGTTCCTGCGGAAAAATGTTTATAACCTGAGGATGAAGGATGGAGACTCGATGACAGAGCATCTAAATGCCTTCAATACTGTGGTAAGTTAGTTTTCATCTGTTGATATTAAAATCTCAGATGAAGATAAGTGCATCAGTTTGTTGTGTTCTCTACCAGACTCGTGGGATATTCTAGTTATTGCAATAGGTAGCAATACAACTACCTTGAATTTTGATGACATTATCTCAGCCTTACTGTCAGAGGAAATGAGACATAGAAATATGGAGGGCCATAATGGAGATGCCTTATTTGTACGAGGAAGGTCACAAAACAAAAACAAGAATAAGGTTTCGAGTGGGAGATCCAAATCTAGAGGGAGATCTAAATCTCCTGGAAAGTTTGTAAAGTTATGCTGGAAATGCAGAAAGGAAGGGCACTACAAAAAGAACTATAGATCTAAAGCTCCTGAGAAATGAAAGGGATCTGATGATGCTCCTTCTGCAGAGGCAAAAACCACCTCGGATGAAGGTGGGGACGTGTATTTTTCTTCTTCTTCAAATACACATGTAGATCATGAGTCATGGTTGATTGACTCATGTGCATCCTTTCACTTCACTCCCCATAGGGAGTGGTTCTACGAGTATGAGAAATATGATGGTGATGTCTTCCTAGGGGATGATAGGAAGGCCAGAATCGTTGGACGTGGAAAGGTCAAGCTGAAGCTGCAAAGTGGAAGGATTAGAACACTTCCTGGTGTTCTGCATATTCCTGCATTGGAGAGAAATCTGATTTATGTAAGCAAGATGGATGATGCAGGTGTAAAAATAGTGTTCGAGAAAGATTCCTGCAAGATGGTTCGGGGAGCACTGGTATTAATGCAAGGAGTTCGGACTGGAACTCTGTACAAGCTACAAGGTAGCACTGTTATTGATGGGTGTAATAGTTATGTGGTTCCTGACAATGGAGTGGAAAGCCTAGCTGTCTCTGGAGAGAATACCATGTTATGGCATCAAAGGCTTGGACATATTGGAGAGAAGGGCCTTCGAATACTGCATAGAAATGGTATGGTAGAAGGTATGTCTAATTTCTCTCTAGATTTTGATTTCTGTGAACATTGTGTATATGGGAAGCAAAATCGGGTGAGTTTTCCTTCTGGTGCTAAGAGGGCAAACAAGATATTAGAACTTGTGCACAGTGATGTGTTTGGACCTGTGTCAGTTCCATCACTGGGAAAGTCTGTGTACTATGTTTCATTTATAGATGACTTCTCAAGGAATACATGGATATATTTCTTGAGGAAGAAATATGAAGCTTTTGACATATTTAAAGAATTTAAGGCTCTGGTGGAAAACCAGACAGAGAAGAAGATAAAGGCGTTGAGGACAGATAATGGTGGGGAGTTCTGCAAGAAGGAATTTGAAGAGTTCTGTAAGAAGTGTGGTATAGCACAGCAGAAGACTACTCCATACACACCTCAACAAAATGGAGTTGCAGAAAGAATGAATAGAACACCGATGGAAAAGGCAAGAAGCATGCTCAGTGGTACCGGGTTAGGACAAGAATTCTGGGCAGAGGCAGTGGAGACTGCATGTTACTTAGTTAACAGATCACCTTCATCAACGTTGGATGATAAGACCCCACATGAGGTATGGACTGGTAAGAAACCCTCTCTTTCACATCTAAGGGTATTTGGATGTGATGCATATGTACATGTTCCAAAGGAGAAAAGTACCAAGTTGGATAATAAATCTGAAAGGTGCATCTTTATTGGGTATAAGGATGGTTTAAAGGGTTACAAGCTTTGGAACCCGGAAACAAGGAAGGTTGTGTACAGTAGAGATGTGGTGTTTAGAGAGGTGAAAGATGTTATTAAAAATGAAATCATACCAAAGGAACTTGAGAAGATAGAGTTTGAGCTAAAGGAGTGTGAATCAGACTCTATAGCAGAAGAAGATTCAGAAGAGGAAGAGCCACAAACTCCAACATTGAGAAGATCAGTTCGAGAAAGAAGGAAACCAGAAAGGTATAGTCCATCTGCTTTCTGTTCAGGTTTTTCCTTAACTATAACTGATGATGATACCAGAACTATTAGGGAGACAGTAGATTCAGAGGATGGAAAACTCTAGAAGGAGGCTATGGTTGATGAAATGGCATCCTTGCACAAAAATGAGGCATGGGATCTGGTGGAGTTTCCAGCTGGAAGGAAGCCCATTGGGAGAAAATGGGTGTTTAAGAAGAAGATGAATGTAGAAGGCAAGGTAGAGAAATACAAAGCTCGATTGGTAGCAAAAGGTTATTCCCAGGTGTCGGGAATTGATTTTGGTGCTATTTTTTCTCTTGTTGCCAAAGTTACTTCTATTAGATTACTTTTATCTGTTGCTGCTACATTTGATTTTGAGATTGAACAGATGGATGTGAAGATAGAATTTCTTCACGGGGATCTAGAAGAGGAGATCTACATGAAGCAACTTGAAGGCTTTATGGTGAAGGGTAAGAAAGAACTAGTATGCAGGTTGAAGAAGTCTCTGTATGGGTTAAAACAGTCACCAAGGATGTGGTATCAGAAATTTGATACCTATATATGGGGACTTGGCTTCACCAGAAGCAAGGAGGATCAATGTGTTTATTTTAAATTAATTGGTGACCATGTTATTTATTTGGTCTTGTATGTGGATGATATGTTGTTGATTGGAAATGACAAAGAAATTATCCAAGATTTGAAGACCCAACTGTTCTCCAAATTCGACATGAAGGATCTTGGTGCTGCAAACTATATTTGGGCATGGAAATTAAGAGAGATCGGGCAAAGAGGAAGCTCTGGTTAAACCAGAGGAAGTATGTCGAGACTATATTGCAGAGGTTCAATATGCAGGATAGTAAACCGGTGAATGTTCCTATTCCTGTAGGTGTAAAGTTGTTTGCTGAACAGTGTCCCAAGACACAAGAAGAAGAGGAGTATATGTCCCGTGTTCCATATGCAAGTGCAGTGGGTAGCCTGATGTATGCAATGGTCTGTACTAGACCAGACATTGCACATGCAGTGGGAGTATTGAGCAGGTTTATGTCAAACCCAGGGAAGGAGCATTGGACAGCAGTGAAGCGGGTTTTGAGATATTTACGTGGCACTAGTGATTATGGCTTGTGCTACCAGGGAAGACCAGGATTGGAAAGAATGTTGGACATTCGTGGTTTTGTTGATGCAGACTGGGCTGGAGATCTGGACCAAAGAAGATCTACAAGTGGGTATGTGTTTAGCCTATTTGGAGGCGCAGTCATTTGGATGAGTAAAAGACAGTCTGTAGTGGCTCTTTCAACTACAGAGGCAGAATACATGGCAGCCACTCATGCAAGCAAGGAAGCAGTTTGGTTGCAGAGATTGTGTTCAAGTATGGGGTTGAGTAAAGCAAGGTATAAGGATGGTGAGTATCTAAAGGTACAATATTCTTCGCTGAAACCACCGCACATTCAAAGACAGAACGACATTGATATTAAATGTCTATTTTATTAGAGATAGTTGAGCTAAAAAAGAGGTGTTTCTTGGTAAAGGTGGACAACATGAAGGAGAATGTGAGATGCATTGACCGAAGTCTGTGAGCGCTCAGAAGTTCTCTTGGTGTAGAGAAACAATGGGTGTTGAAGAATTGGCCCAATGACTAAGCTCTCCTGTGGCCCCCTATGGAAAGAAAAAAGAAAGTGGGAGAATGTTGGGTATGTGTTATATTCTTTCCACGACTAGCCCCCTGTGCTATACGTTGGCAGGGGGTCCTGGAGATGCACCTTCACCCCCCTCTGAAATCGACGACACCACAGCAATATTTTTGGTATGCGGTCCCACTCATAGGTGGACCCACCCATGTTTTGAGCACGATTTTGCACATGGTTTTGGGGTACGATGGTTTTTGGCCCCTGGTATTTCGTAGATCCAGTCAAGGGAACTACGGTTATGTTCTAATCTAGGGTTAATGGATTGGGGTTTATGTATGCTTCGGCATGTATATATATGTGTTGTAACACTAAAAGGAATATAATGAAAAATAAAGTTGGTCGTCTCGATTTGGGATCCAGGGGAAAATCTCTATGTTTATCTATTTTATGTTTTATGCTCTCGCTATTGTTTATTTTCTGTTATAAGATTCGTGTGTAGATAATTTATGTTCAGGGTTAAAACCTACAATTTAGACTTTGATGGTTTAGTAAATAAGTTAGGAGCAGGAGCAGGAGTTTGGATAACCAACATGGAGACTAATCACTTAGAAGGCCATGCTTTCAGGCTCAATTTTAAATGTACCAATAATATGGCTGAGTATGAAGCTGTCGTTCTACGACTCCAAATTATTAGGAACTCAGGAGGTAAAAGAATACTAATCATGGGAGATTCAGAGTTAATCATAAAACAAGTAAATGGAGTATATTCTATTTACAATCCTAGACTAAGCAGATACAGAGACACTGTGATAGATTTAACTAATGATTTATTGGAATGTAAATTTTTTTCTATACCTAGAAAAAAATATATATAGGCTCACTATATAGCAACATTTGCTAGTACATGAAATTTACCATTCCAACCTAATCACAGATATACTACTAAAGTCAAGCATAGGCTAATAACTCCAGACAACCTCAAGTATTGGAAATTTTTTTCTCAAGATGAACAGATTTACAAGTTTATGAACAATGAAGGTGAGTTTCAGAACTGTAAGATAGATACAGATTGTACAATAGATCAAGATTTAGATTGTGAAATAGATTTAAATAACATAGATGTAAATAGAATAAAGTTTTCTAGACCAACTAGATTTAGTCAATCAAATATTTATAGCTTAGAGAAAGTAGAGATTGAAGAAATTATTGATGATGAGTCTGCATATTGAATCTTAAGGATAATTTCTTACCCAAAGGTTTAACTCCTTTAGAAGATCTTTTTGACTCAAATGATGTAGCTAGAAAGCCCAAAATGGAGCCAGTTAGGCCTGATATATAAGAATGCAATATTGGTACAAAGTTAAAACCCAAAATAATCAAACTTTCCAAAATCTTACCTCAACAAGAAAAGGAAAAATATATTACTCTATTAAAGGAATATCAAGATGTTTTTTCCTAGAGTTATGAGGATCTCAAATCTTATGATACGAACATAATTCAACATAAAATTCCAATAAAAGAGGATAAAAATCCCTTTAAACAAAATTTGAGAATAATTAACCATGTTTTATTTCCTTTGATAGAAAAATAAGTGAAAAGAATGTATGATGCACAGATAAATGCACCAATCAAATATTCTGATTGGGTTTCCAACCTAGTTCCAACAAGAAAGAAAACAAGAGAAATAAGATTATGTGTTGACTTTAGGAATCTAAACAAAGTGTCACTGAAAGATAATTACCCTTTACCTAAAATAGATAATATATTAAAAAGGGTAGTTGGTTCTTCTAGGATCTCACTTTTAGATCGTTTTTTAGGAGACAAGCATATCTTAGTCCAAAAAGAAGATCAAACCAAAATAGCATTTACTACTCCTTGAGGCACTTTTATGTATGTAAAAATACCTTTTGGTCTAATGAATTCAGGGGAAACCTTTCAAAGAGCTATGGACATAGCTTTTGCAAAGGAAATACATGATTTCTTAGTAATTTACTTAGATGACATTATTGTGTTTTCCATAACTAAAAATGAACACTTGGATCATTTGAGACAAGTTTTTATTAAATTCAGGAAATATGGCATCTCTTTAAACCCTAAGAAAAGTTTATTTGGATTAGAAGAAGGCAAGTTACTTGGACACATAATTTCTAAAGAAGGAATCAGAATATATCCTGCTAGGATAGAAGAAATTCTTAACATCAGTCCACCAAGAAACATCAAAGAGTTACAAGCCTTTCTAGGTAAGATTAATTTTTGAAGAAGATTCATATCCAGTTTAGTTGAGATAATTAGAGAACTAAATAACATGCTTAAAAAATATTCAATTCTTAAATGGACTATTGAGGCTAAAAAATCATTTGATTCCATCAAACAAGCCTTAAATAAAACTCCAGTCCTAATAAGTCCTGACTTTAAGAAAGATTTCATAATTTTTTCATTTGCTTCAGAACACACCATTGTTGCAGTTTTACTGCAGGAAAATGACCAAGGCATTGAATAGCCCATAGATTTCTTTAGTAAGATCCTTAGCGATTCCCCTTTGAAGTAAAACATCATGGATAAACAAGCCTTAGCTTTGGTAAAGGCAATTAAAGACTTCAGAGTTTATATTGTATACTCTCATATCATTGCCTATGTCCCAAATTCTGTAGTAAAAGACATTCTTAGTCAGGATGGTCCTGATGGAAGAAGAGGTAAGTGGATTGCCACTACCTTAAAATATGACATAGAGATAAAACCCACAAATCTCATCAAAGTTCAAGGATTAGCTAGACTTATGGCTGAATCTAACTGTAATGCCCTAGACATACATTTTATTGCCCAAGTAGATGATCAGAAAGAGATGGCGACTCCAACGATTAGTGAAGCCTTCTCAGACTCACCTTGGTATACAGATATCATATTTGTACTCCTAAACTTACAATATCCTCCTGGATTGTCAAGAACCAAAGCCATATTTTTAAAACTAAAGGAAGTAAGATTTTGTATTTTAGATAATGTACTTTTTTGGAGAGATCATAGTGGGATTTTATTAAATTGTTTATTAAAGGAAGAAGCTGACAAAATACTTGAAGAATTTCGTGCAGGTGACTGTGGAGGACATTTCTATTGGAAAAATATTGTAGACAATATTATGAGAGCTGGTTTTTACTGGCCTACTCTATTTGCTGATGTCAAAAAGTATGTAACTTCCTGACACAAGTGCCAAATTTTTTAGGGTAAGAAAAAATTATTACCCCTCCCATTATAGCCTATTTCAACTGAAATGTCATTTCAATAATGGGGTTTAGACTTCATTGGTGAAATTCACCCTCCATATTCAAGTCAACATAAGTGTATTTTTACAGCCACTGACTATTTTACCAAGTGGATTGAAGCCATGCCCTCCAGACAAGCCACAGATATTGTCATTATCTCCTTCCTAGAAAATAAAATTCTTTCAACATTTGGATGTCCCCAAAAGATAATTATTGACAATGCAGTAGCATTCAAATCCAATAAAATGATTGACTTTTGCCACAAATACCATATTACCTTAGGTAGTTCTACTGCATATTACCCCCAAGGTAATGGCCTAGCTGAATCCTCAAACAAGAGCCTTGTAAACATCATCAAAAAGTTACTTGAAGACAATAAAAAGACTTGGAATAAGAAGTTATTCAATGCCTTATGGGAAGATATACTTACTACTAAAAAATCCATTGGTGTTTCCCCTTACCAACTTTTTTATGGAATGGATGATGTTTTTCCATCCTCCCTAGGTATACCAGTGATGAAAATTATTCAAGAGTCACAAGTTGAAACAAATAACATTCAAAGAAGGATCAATCAAACTATTCACTTGAAACAAACAAGGGAAGAAGTTTATATCAAATCTCACTTCATTCAGGATAATATCAAGAAAAGTTTTGATAAAAAGAGTAAAGAGGGTGATTTCTACATTGGAGATAAAGTGTTAAAGTGGGATTCTAGAAGAGAAGACAAAGGAAAACATGGAAATTTTGATTTTATGTGGAAAGGACCTTATGTGATTTATGGATATAGAGGTAATAATTCTTTCTTTTTGAGAGAAATGGATGGAATATATCTTCTGTAATATTCCTAATTAGCCCAAGCTAATAGGAATATTTAAATTTTGCTTTATTTTCCATTTATGAATAAATGACTAATGGAGGACATGTAAAACTCCTTAGATCAGTGAATAAATCAATGCTCAATGTAAACAAAGCTATATATGAGCCATTTACATAAAATCCACTTGCATGTGAAACCAGATTGAGCTATTTGACTGGGTCAACAGGACCAAATCACAACATAGTCTAGGTGCATTGAACCTCCTAGATGAACAACGTAGTTCTAGAAGGGGGTCCTTATGTGAAAGGGGTTTGGGCAAGCCCTCATCTTTTAAAAGGAAGGAGAAGGCAGCTAGAGGAAGTTGTCGAATGTATTATGATTTTGGAGAATTATGTCTACTTAGACAAATTCTAGTTCTCTGGGCTTTTTAGCAAGAGACTAGTGAGGATCTCCTGTTAGGGGTTCTCCATCCTTCCATTGACTAGCTCTTGGAGGGTTTTGTGATTCTTTTCCACTATCTAGCATATGGCCAAGCCCCATCTCTCTTTAGCAGTGTAAATACAGTGATGGTTTCATTGTCTAAGTGATTTGTAGCAAGTTGAACTCTAGATCTGCAAAGATCTAGCCTATATTGGAACCTCTTTTCAGTGAGTGTGTCTTTTAACCTCCTGGAAGAGTGCATCCACAGCTTGAGCTTCAGTATCAGATCTTGGCATCAGGCCAAAGTGTATATTATCATCAACTGCATAGTTTCTCTCACTGATCTATGTAATTCTTGAAGAGCAGAGTTTCAGGGGTTTGGAATTCTCCTGGAGGAGAGATCTCTAGTGGAAAGGATCCTTCCTTTCACTGTGGTGATCCATGGATTGGCCAACCAATCCATGTACCCTTCAGATCTGATTTATTTTCTGATGTATTTACTACATAATTTCTGAATAATACTACAGAACTGTGACTTAGAACTTAGATCTACTCACTGTTGTTGATCATTTGCTGAGATCCCCAAGGGGAGTGTATTCTAAAGTCCCTTTTGTATACAAATCTGCAATAGATCTACAAATTTGTATGCAGAAATGTTATAGATCTGAAATTTAATAAAAATAAGCTTCAGCCTCCTAAAATTTATGCTAATAAGCTTTCCTGGTTCAATACTTTTTTGCAGCACCTATTTGAGGCTTGTATTTCATGTAAATGTTTGTATTTCTCTTGTATATTGCATAAGCCATAACATATATGAGATTTCATATTTCTCACACTCTATTACAAATTTCACCCTCATAAATTACACTATCCATTTTTCAGTAAAATTCTGCATACTTCAAGTCATGGGGAATCAAGGTTTTTAAGCCTAGTCGGGATTGGAGGAACTGTTTAATATAGATAGGATCATTTTTTTGACCTGAAATTTGATATGGGAATCCTACATGACCTAATATAAAATAAAATACGGCCATTTCCCTTATTTTTACATAGATTGCTGAATACACTCATTTTAGGGCCAAAATCACCGCTTTTCCCCATCCTTTGTCAATAGAATTAATCTCTCTTCTTGCTGCTATACATAAAATTGATGCTGAGGTGTTTCTAAACACATTTCAGAGTTATTAGCTCACTGCTTCTCAAGTATTTTTTTTTTATACTACTGCAACCCTTCATTGGGCAATTTTCTGAAGATAACTAGGTATGGGAGATCTGTTTAACCCGCCTAGAGTGATTTATTTTGAGCCTCCCCTTGGATTTCGGTCTTATATATTCTAATATAAAATATCCAAGGGCTGGTCCTAGTTTTTGAATCACACATCCCTGAAAAATGCATTTTTCAAGCCTGTTTTGCTGAGAAGTCCAGATTTGGAATATTACAGTGGTATCAAAGCATGATCTCTGGCTCAGCCTACGAGGTAAAACTATCAGAAGCATCAAGAGGAGAAGAAGAGATCGGGATGGCCAGATTGATAGAAGAAGAGATCTCCTTACTTCTCTTTCAAACTATAAAAGGCATCGAAGAAGATCTTGAAGAGATGGAGGAAGAAAGATGTAAGGAAACTCCTAGACAGTTTCAAAGAGAAGAAAGATGCAGTGAGTTCTAGAAATCAGAGATTATAAATCTGGAGAAGATAATCTTTGCCTCATCATGTTTCAAATCCATGAAGGACCTCCCCAAGGAGGATGAGCAGATAGAAGAGGAAGGCCCCTGCATTTCCTATTCTCATCAAGGAGACAAAGAAAGAAGCGGGAGAAAGACTCCATATTTTGGAGGAAAGAAGGAGGAGAGGCTCTCAAAGCTTCTTCCTAGATCTGAAAAGAACATCAATGAAGATCTCAAGAATATCAGGAGGGATATGTATATATAATTTCCAAATAAGTTTGAAGATGCATCAAACTCTAGATTTTCACACAGTGAGTGTGAGCATGCAGCCACACACTGTGATGTACATCACAATTAGAAGCTCATATCTGCCATGAAGAAGATGGGAGAGAAAGAATAAATGAATAGGAGGAAAAATCTTAGTTATTTCTTGAAAGAAGAAGAGTCTCAAGCCCTGAAACTCAGAAATCAATTCCGTTTTTCAGAGTATTGCAAGGCCAAGGTGAAGAGAAGAAAGCAGAGTGATACATTTACTCTATATACCTTTGAAGGATCACCTACAAGATCAGCCAAAGAATGGGTGGAAGAGCTAGATACCTTCCTGCAGCTGCACCAATTCCCTGAAAAAGAAGCCATCAAAGTTGCAGCACTACACTTGAAAGGTAAGGCCTATGCTTGGTTGAAATTTGAGTTCCTTCCTTTCAAAAATATAAATACTTCATCTTACATAAGTTTCACTAAGGCATTAGTGAAAAAGTTTGATAAGGGAGTTCGTGGGACACCTATGGTGAAGTTAAATGAGAAGACTCAAATAAAAGCCCTGCATAAAAACGCAAATCCATTTCAGAGGCCCATGGAAGAGGCTGAAAATCTGCATCATGCCTTGTTAGAGGCAAGATTTCCCTCCCACACCTTTGAACAAAAGAACGGAGAGATCTCTTCTTCAAAGGTGGATCCTATCAATGGTAGGTTGCCCAATTTTGTTGCAAATATAAAGGGCAACAATGCTATCAAATCTAGACTTGATCTAGCACCTCAAGCAGAGGAAGGAGGAGCTTTTGCTCCAGCAAGAGGGATTCTTGTGGCATGGCAAGAAAATCCCCAAGATCTCATGTATGGAGATCAAGGCACATTTCATGATCAACATGTGTCATTGATGAGAAGGTGTAGAACCATGGAGACACAAGGAGGAGATAGGAAAGAGAACCAACCTCATTCCTATCCATTGTAGAAGGTTGATGCACCTAAGAAGGTGATTGGATTGTGCAGTGGAAGCATGGAAATTTTTTTCCATTCATATATTCAGTCATCTTATGTTGAGGATGTCTCATTTCATGGAGACATTACACCATGGAGACCACTGGATCAGCAAAGGAGGATGAGTGCTTCACCTGTTGAGGCACCAATCATTGATTTTAGAAGAGTGGAGACCTTGGAAGGTCTTGATACAATGCTGAGAGTCTGTTGAACCCTTGGTTAAACTGAGAGGGGGGGGGGGGGGTGAATCAGTTTAATGTAGTCATGTTCTTATTAAACTTTCTTTTATACTCATTCACATCCTCATTTTGTGATCAACTTAATATACAATGGAACAAAAATCTTAATAAGTGAGCAGCAGGTATTAAGCAGAATAAATAAAAAGTATCAACACATAATCATCATGCATATAGACAACAGATATAAGTGGAAACCCATAAGGTAGAAAACCACATCTTATTATTGTTGTGATGCAAAGGCAAGCTCCAACTCCCTCTCACCACTACTTTTCTGTAGGCTCCTACCTACAGGAGGCTACAACCTCAATTCTGCAAGCTACTACTTGTAAGGAAGCTCCAACTCCCATCTATTTTCTGCAAGCTACAACCTACAGGAGGCTACTACCTCAGCCAACTACAACTGACATCTATCAAGCTACAACTTGATATGGAAACACCAACTTCCTCACTCTTTCATAAAAAACACATGCTGATTTACCTGGATATCAACTCTATTATGTTCCTTCTTCACTGTTGTCCACCAGCCTTCATATTTGCCTTATATCATCTCTGAATCTTCACAGCTTCTCTATCCGCTCCTCCTTCTTCTTACCCTCTCTGCCTCATTTCTTCATTCTCTCTTCTTCTTTTACATATCTATGTGACATCATTTATAGAGATTACCTTATGACTGTTTGTATTCCACAGGGAATTCGAAGTGAATAGGTATGACTCTTTGCCTTCCACCTTCTCGTTTTCTTGCCTAGCACATTCAGAAAAATATAACAATATGTATACATTTCAATATTATAGTGGGGTATTTCTTTGCCCACGGAGACTTGCCTTTGCATCACAAACAATTTGCAACAAATATATCTCATTCAACCCTTTCAGTTCTTGGCTCACTGTATGTTTGTCTTTTCTGTTGCTGTAGTGTAACAGTTCATTCGGCATATATTATGTTCTGGACCCACAGCATCTGGAAATTTAAATAAATAAGTGCGGGAGCTTTAATATCTCAAATCACAGATTTGAGATATTAAAATAGTATTCTTTGTGGTTATAAAACAACACAACCCAGATTTCCTGTGTGAAGGCTTTACCTTTCCACTCTTTAATTTACAATCAACCCCAATTCAAAATATTAACTTGCGAAAGCTACTTTCTTCAAATCTTTGATTTAAAACCTTGTAAATAAAACCCTCTTCAATTTTTATATGCGGAGTTCTACTTTACATACCATACTTGGTCTCAACTCCATTTTAGACCAAATCTGAGTTTGAGTTCTCACACCGTATGGCACCTCGAATTAATATTCGATTTTCATTTAAACTCAAACATATATATGATATTCATAGAACATTCTCCTTTTATTTAAAATTGGAATTTGAATCGATGAACTTCGATCTCACTACATACATTAATATTTGTTCATGCATCTATTCAACGTTTTGTCGAGACTCACTTCACATATGGTTCAACCCCACAATGCATATACAATTCTCTTCCATACTCTATCAACAACATTAGGTCCGTCTGGATCCCACAACTCATTCAACGCATAAACTGAATATCAACATATTAGAGTTCTATCATCAATGTTTACTCTCTCCCTTGGGCCCACATGTCAAATAATTAATAATGAATTAAATGCTTACCATGCCTGCGTTAAAAAACCAACAAATTTTCTGTGCAAACACCCTTGGATCTTCTTCCCTTGAGATCAGACGAAAATTGAATTTTTTCCATCACTGAGATTTAACGCGAAAATAATTTGCGAAATGGGTGGTAATTGAATACCACTCCAAGCTACGTGTTAAACTCTGAATGCTATTGCACTTTTTTTTGGATTCCGCTTACCATTTAGAAATTATGCGAAAACCGTAAATGGTTTTCGATTTCCGCCTTTACTGTTTACACAGTTCTAGTTCCACTTTAACTCGTGGTTCCATCCAAAACTCCACCCTTGCTCCTGCAATTCGAAGTCTCACTCTCCATTTGTAGATTTCATTAACCTTCATCTTTCTCCAACATTTTACGTAAACTCAGTCCTTCGGTTCTGCTTCTAAATGCAGTAACTAATCTTCATTTCAACTTCATTCTGCATCCCATTTCAATTCGTCCTCTGCACATATATTCATGGATGTAATGCTGCTCCTATTCATCATTTGACTACCATTGAATCACGATTTGTTTCCACATCGGATCCGCTTCAACTTTGTTGTTGATCCGCTTCAAACTTTGTTGTTCCTCAATGCTATTAACACATAGCATCAACACACTGTCTCTTCAATCCATATAATTTGATCTTTTTTTTTATTAAACCCTTAATGTGATTCAACGCTCCATCATTGAATTATAATTCTGCACTATCGACTAATCCTCTACTATTATTCCCCTTTTCTACCTGAATGCCCTTCTTAAGATCTAATATATTTGGTTTTCAACTTTGTATTAAAACTCAATTTCGCTCCATGTCATCGACCCTTACAGTGGTCGATGACTACAACCCTTCCTCATCTTCTCATCATATACAGAATCTCATCTCAGAGATCTGTTACAAAGTTTCTCATACAATTACCCATAGAATTCAAACATCTTCACACAGAATTCGATCCAAGAATACACATATATTTCATAACCAATTTCCACATTATATGTATGAAGTCAAATACAAAAGCATTCACTTACAAACTTCTTGTTTGGCTCGATCTTCAATTCGATGGCCCTTCTACCTCACTACTCTGTACCTGAACCGTTATTCTGGTTCAATTCACTGCCTTTGCTTCCTCTGCTCCTTGTCTGTCTCCTTTGTCTTATTTTTGGTTCTTCTTTGTTCTTTTTCCTTAGTGATAGTTCAGGTGCTACTCCTTTCTTCTCCTTTGCCATTAATGACAATATTTCCAACAGTCTCCCCCTTTGGAATTGATGGCAATACTTTAATACTCTTCTTTTGCTTTCTTTTCCTCCCCCTTTGACATCAATGGAAAAGGGTTGCACATTTCCTAGTGTGGTTTCCAAATCTTGTCCATAATACTCTCATCTTGAGGACCTGTTCCATGCACTGCTCACTTGCTCTGGCTCTTTTGTGACAATATTTGTTGACTGCTCTCCCCCTGGAATGATGCTTTATTTTTTGATCTCCCCCTGGAATGATGCTTTCTTTTCATGTCAAAGAGTAACATCTGCAGACACTACCCCTAGTTTGTCTCTTAGATATTCGAATGGCCTTTTAGCAAGAGGTTTTGTGAATATGTCTTTTGTTTTTTCCTTTGTTGGTACATATTCCACCTTCACTACTTTCTGTGCTACTTGTTCTCTGAGGAAATGGTACTTAATTTGGATGTGCTTTGTTTTTGAATGAAATACAGGTTTTTTTTATATACTTATTGCACTTGTATTGTCACATTTGTTAGAAATAGGTTCATCAATGCTTACCTTCATGTCTTGGAGAGTTTGTTTCATCCACATTACTTGTGTGAAACATGTTGTTGCTGCTATGTATTCTGCTTCTGTTGTAGATAGAGAGATAGAAGTTTGCTTCTAGCTTAGCCATGCCACCAGAATTTTTCCCAAATAGAATGCACCTCCACTTGTGATTTTCCTTTCATCCATGTAATTGGGCCAATCTGCATCTGTATATGCTATCAAAGTGAAGCTTTTTTTTTTGGATACCATAGCCCATAATGTGCAGTTCCTTGTAGATATCTGAATATTCTCTTGATTGCTAGTAAGTGATTTTGTTTTGGTGTTGCTTGATATATTTCCACAAGTCCTACTGCCAACATAATGTCTGGTCTAGAAGCTGTTAGGTATAGCAAACTTCCTATCATGGATGTGTAAATTTTTTGATCTAGATTTGTTGATCCATCATTTGCACATAGTTTGCATCTAGTGATCATGGGAGTTGACACAGGTTTGCAGTCTTCCATTTGGAACCTTTTCAACATCTCTCTTAAGTATTTTTCTTGTGAGGTGAATGTTCCTATGTTTTTTTGTTGAATTTGAAGTCCTAAATAGAAGGTGAGCTCTCCAATCATAGACATCTCAAATTCTGATTTCATTTCTTCAGCAAATTATTTTCTTAACTTCTTTTTGTTGCTACCAAACAAGATGTCATCTACATATACTATGACAATTAGGAGTTCATTTTCATTAGCCTTTATGTACAAATTGTTGTCTACTCCTCCTTTCTTGAACCCTTGTTTTTGCAAGTATTTGTCCAGCCTTGAATACCATGCACGAGGAGCTTGTTTTAGACCATATAAGGCTTTCTTTAATCTGCACACATAGTCATGTTTATCTGTTAATGAGAATCCTTCAGGTTGTTCCATGTAGACTTCTTCCTCTAGATCTCCATTTAGGAAGGCAGACTTCACATCCATTTGATATACCTTGAAATCATGATAACATGCAAAGGCCAAAAACATTTTGATTGCTTCCATTCTGGCTACAGGCGCAAAGGTTTCATCAAAATCAAGACCTTCAATTTGTGAATATCCCTTGCATACAAGTCTACCTTTATTTCTGATTACCTGCCCTTCTTCATTCATCTTATTCTTGAATATCCATTTTGTGCCAATGACATTTTTCCCAGTGGGTCTTGGAATTAATTCCCAGGTATTGTTCTTCTCAATTTGGTCCAGTTCTTCATTCATAGCATTTACCCAGTTTTTATCTTTGCTGGCTTCTTCGAACTTCTTTGGCTCTATTTTAGATAACATGACTAGGTATACTTCTTTTGTTTGTTCAACAAGTTGTCTTCTTGTCTGGACTCCCACACTCTTTTCCCCAATGATTTGATCTTCTGGATGCTTCTTTTGAGTGTGTCTTGAGGGACCTTTTGAGTTTAATTCAATATCTTCTATTGTCTTGCTCAGTTCATCATTATCTTGGTTCTCTTCTTCATGATCATCTGGAGGATTGCTGCATCTTGTGCTTCTTGTTCTGTTTGGTAGATCTTCATCAAATCTTACATCAATGCTTTCCACAATTTTGTGTAGTGTTTTGTTGTAGCACTTGTAACCCTTACTCTTGGATGCATATCCTAAAAATATTCCTTCATCAGCTCTTGCATCAAACTTCCCCAGTTTTTCATCATTATTTTTTATGAAACACTTGCTTCCAAAGACTCTAAAGTGCTTGATTGATGCTGGTTTACCATGCCATAATTCGTAAGGAGTCTTGTCACAGTTTGGTCTTAAATGAGCTTTGTTAAGAATGTGAACAGCTGTGTGTATTGCTTCTGCCCAGAAGGTTTGGGGAATGTTACTTTCTTGCATCATTGCTCTGGCAATCTGTTGTACTGACCTGTTTTGTCTCTCTGCCACTCCATTCTGTTAAGGTGTACCTGCAATTGTAAACTATTGTTTTATCCCATGCTCATTGCATAGGTCTGCAAAATCATAGTCTGTGAATTCACCTTCTCTGTCTGATCTGATGCACTTTAGCTTGCATCCTGTTTTATTTTCTGCCAATGCCTTGAATATCTTGAATTTCTCAAGTGCTTCAGATTTTTATTTGAGAAATGCTACCCAGTTCATTCTGGAAAAATCATCTATTATCAGCATGAAATAAGATTCTCCACTTGGTGTTTTGGTTCTTGAAGGTCCACACAGGTCCATGTGTACAAGTTGAAGAGGCTTACTTGTAGATAATTTCTCTTTGGTCTTGAAAGATGTGCGGGTCTGCTTGCCCAGTTGGCAGGCTTTACATATGGTATTTGAAGGCTTCTTTATTGCTGGCATATCTCTGACTGCATTCTTCTTGCTCAGACTTATGATGTGGTCAAAGTTTAGGTGTCCCAATCTTCTATGCCATAACCATGATTCATCAAGTTTTCTTAGGTGACATGCTTCGTCCTCTTCTTTCACTATGTAGACACTACTTTTTGTTCGAACACCTTTGATCAAGGACTTTCCGGTGGTGCTTGATCTTACTTCACAATCTTGGGCTCTAAAAATGACTTCACAGCCTTTATCACACATTTGACTAACACTTAGCAAATTTGTTTTCAACCCATCCACAAATAGTACATCTTGGGCCTTTCCTCTTCCATTATCCAGATTGACTGAGCCTTTTCCTTTGATTTTTCCTGCTTTATCATTGCCGAATGTTACATTCCCAGATTTCTTTTCATCAAAGGTTACAAATTTGCTGCGATCTCCAGTCATATGCTTTGAGCATCCACTGTCCAAATACCATTGGTTTTTATGATCTTGAGCTATTAGAGCCAGGTCACACTTATTCAACTTCTTTTTCCATTGCATGCATCCTTTTGTTTGGTACCTTTCCTGAGAGGATGGACCACATTCTCTGAGAGGACATTTGTGACACTTGGGCCCAATTTGATGGCAGTCAAAGCATTTGATTATGTTTCTGAATGAATTATGTACACGAGTGAATTCTCCATTGTTCATCCATCGCCTTGAGTATCCATACATCGGTATTTTTCCATTCGTTCTATGCTCCTTATCTTTATGGCCGAACTCCTTACAGTAAAAACAATACCCATAAAAACAATTAGTGTACCTGATGAAGGGTTGTCTTCTCCATTTGTTTGCTTGAGGTAGTCTTTTCACTTTGCATCATGTGGTTGGAGATACGTTGTGTGGATTAATACATCTTATGAGACAGACCGATCTCCCTAGTACTAAAAGTATCCCAACATTGAATAAACTAATCACTGTAAAGCATGTATGACCTACGAAATCTCTGCAGAGGGTGCAAAATAAAGAGTTGCCATATTTCCAACGCTTGCCGAAGTACGTTTTTGTCCCTGCGATGCCATGAAGGGTTTTCCTGGGCAGACACTGTGGTCACAAACAGAAAAATATTACATAGCCTTTTAATAGAAATCATCATAAACCATGCTTATCATAGTGATCAGGAATCTATAAACAGCCATTAATGAAAGCTTATTGAAAAATAGGTATATTTTGTATTAATTTCAAAAGAAGGAAAACCTTACAACCTGAGCCTTGATGTTGCACAGGCCTTCCCAGGGTCCGAAGCAGGAGTCTCCTCTACTTTGATAAGCTCTGCACTCCTCCAACCAAGACGAATAGAGGTATGTAATCTCTCCTCACAAAATTCTTAGTTAACTCAGTCTAAATCTTAACAGCACTTAACCTAAAATATTCTTAAGCTTGAACTCCCCTTGAGGCTACCCAATGCCTCTTTTTATAGTGGAAAAGAGGAGGTTTTATGTTCCAACTATGAAGGGATAGAATCCTCCTTCAAAGGGATAAGCTTCTCACATCAAGGGGTTAGCTCCATAAGGTAAGGGATACATGCACCTCATAAGAGTGGTTCTGCCACCGCAAGATTCTTTCCAAAGGCTTCTAGAATTTAATTTTATTGAGCTTTTTGGAATTTACTTGCACCTTTTTTATCTTACAGGGGTCCGCACCTTTAACATAGATAAAGTGCGTTCAGGTATGCAAGAGAGCTGAACATTAGGTGCGGGACCGCAGGCAAGATAGAGATAAAGTGCGACACCAAAGTTTAGGAGATTTTTAGGAACTTTTCTCTGATTTTCAAGGCTTGACATGAGGAACTGATATGTTAGATTTGCAAAGGGAGAAGTATGAGTAATAATGAGCTCATACACATAGCATAATGTCAGGATGAAAATTTTTCAGTGTAACAGAATCGATTCTCCTTTTATGACAGTATGCAGTAATATGTCCCAGTTTGTGGCAAGCATAACAAGTGACCATTTTCATAGGGTGGAAGAATCTCCTTTGATAGCTTCCAAATTTTATATATTCAGGAGTATATGAGCCTTTTTCAATTGAATGTTTATTTATTTCATTCTTTTTCATTTGAGGTTCCTTCTTGTTTCTTTACTTCATTGCAGGCTTCTACTTTTGTAGGAACCTTTTGGGCTGCTTCATTGTCCTTAACAGCTTTTACAAAAATGATATTTCTGTAATCTTCTTCCTTGGACTTAATTGTTTCTCCTTTGTAGCCTATCCCAGTTTTTATCAGGGGAGATATTTGAGCATATAGTATTTTATTCAACTTATCAGAGCTTGTCATTTGAGGAGTGTTTATTGACACTTTCCTTTGGGTGTTTTCTAATTTCTTCCTCAAGCATACTACTTCTTCTTCCAATTTCTCTTGCTTCTGAATTTTATCCTCAATTTTTTGTTGGAATATTGTCATTGATGGCAAAGGATGTGGCAAAGGACTTGGCAAAGGCATGGGCAATGAAGAAGAACCGCAGAAATGCAGAGATTAACGATCAGCAGGATCAGCAGCAAAGAACAGAGGAAGAATGCATTTACAGAAACAAGCAGTGAATTGAAGGATATTTTCTTAAAAACAGGGTTGATTTGAATTAACGGATATCAGAACATCTATGTATGGTTGAGTTTCGGTAATGCTCTGAGCAATTGGGGTATTGATTGGTTCAATTCTTGTACGAAATTCCCTGCAACCCTGTGTGATGATCTATGGTTAGTTTCGATATCAGGTTGCTAAGGTCACGGCACAGTAAAGTGAATCTGCATACTGGAGGGATTAATGGTGCTCTGGTTCTGTAAGTTGTTCGAGAAACCAATACAATCAACAGTGGAGTAATACGCCTCTGCCTCTGTGTAGGTATGGAAGGTCCATGAGTCTCGGCGTTGTATGTGTAATAGAACCTGGAGTATGAATAAATCGATTATATAAAGAAAACACTGAAGCGGATTTTTAATCGTTTAAAAAATAAGTCTGACGGAACCATGTGCTAAGACGGAACCGTGACCGAGAGGAACAGTGACGGCGGTGTGGAGCGAAACCGTGGTATTTTTCGCACCACCTTTCGACGATACGCGGTATTTTCTGGATGGGGAGTGATTCCATACAGGTGTTGACACGCATCCCTACAAAACCGCCAAGTGCACGATAACTATCGTCCATCGCATGTTAACAATCGACCCAGGATGGCCAGCAAAATTGCTTATGCGTCGTCGATCTGTAAATAAGCCATCGGACGGTGATCGCTTGATGAAGAAGCACGGACGATAATGAAGATACACGAAGAATAATACAAGTACGACGCGCCATCGCGCGTTATTCCTCATCCAAGTTGCCAAGTGATATCCATCGATCTTGGAGGCACGCGATCTAACGGTGATCGGGCAATGGACTTGCACGAAGTTTATTTTGGTACGGAGGGGCGCATATGTGGGCTAGGTATCAAAGTTTTATTTGTATTAAACTATTCGAAAGCATTGGATTTTTATATATAAAGCCCGGATTAAAAGTTCATTGAATTTTTTAATTAAAAATAATATTACGGGGGCAGTGTAAAGATTTTAAAAAAATTCAGAAGGGGTACCCCTGCAGTTGAACAAGCAATCAAGCGTTGACCGGAAATCGACGGTGGAGATTAAGTGCGGGGGCACCAGCCAAAAATTTTCATCCGTACCGCAAGAACCCCCGCATTGATGTAATGATGACTATGCAATATTTTTTTATCAATTGATAAATATTTTAATAAGAATTAAAAACCCCGAGGGCCAAACTATTGGAAATATTACCATTTGCGGTTGAAATGGTTTTTGTCTCATGGTTTTAATAAAGGTGAGAACTGTATAAATGAAAAAGATTATTATTCGAAGGTGGGGGTGTGAGGGTCAATAAAGAAGGATTTCCTCTAAGGAATATCTGTATGGACAGACGATGTGCTTAATCGATGATTCTGAGTCCAAGATGCGCCCATCGAGATATTGATCTAAAGATGATGAGTCTTGAGATTATTCAACAGAAGAAAATGATGAAGAGCTAGTGCATGTATTCTGAAGATCACATATGGATCCAGTTGGAATTTCTGAAGACTAATATACATAGAAGGATACACGCGATGATGAATGCATATATTCTCTGAAGTCTGGATCACTTCTGATGTTTAGGGTACAGTGGTCAGCAGTGAGTCTGAGGGTTGAAGCCTTCAGTTTGGAAGTAGAAATTTTCTGCCAGTAGAAACGTGTGTTATATTCAGGGGGTTGAAGCTCCCTTCCAGGAGAGGCTGGTAAACGAGAGAAGGTTATAGCCTTCCACAGGTGGGTGCCTGCGTGATGGTTTAAGACTGCACCAGCATATATTGTAAGAAGTTTTCTCTATAATAAAATATTGAAGACTGAGATTGCAGCAGCGGTGGTTTTCTCCCGAATTGGGTTTCCACCTTAAATCCTGGTGTCCATATGTGTAGTTCAGGTTTGATGGTTTGTTCTTTTACTTCTATTCATACTTAATAAAGACATAATAAAAAATCTGGATATACATGTTGGATGCAATACTGTAACATATGGTTTTAAGAGAAAAGAAAGAAAAATTGTTCAAGTTTTAAATATTGATTCACCCCCCCCCCCCCCTCTCAGTATTTTTCCAACAATTGGTATCAGAGGGAGGTCCTTCTGAAAAAGCTTAGTCACTAGAAGGAAGATCAAGCAAGATGAGCAATCAAGATAGAATAGCATCTATCAGGCCTCCACTCTTTAATGGAAACAATTTAATCTTCTGGAAAACAAGGATGAGATCCTATCTTCAGTCTCTAGGAGCAGAGGTATGGGCAATTGTTGAACAAGGATATCAATATCCAGCTGTTGTACCAACAGATCCAACGAAAAGAAAGAATTATGAAACAAATGAAAAGGCAGTCAATGCTCTATTGGGAAGTCTAACTGAATCAAAATTTGTCAAAGTCATGCAAATGAATACAGCAAAGGCAATATGGGAAAAAATCATTCTAAGCTATGAAGGTGATGCAAAGGTAAAAAGTGCTAAACTTCAAACTCTCAGAATCCAATATGAGAATCTTAAAATGCTTAATGAAGAAAGCATTGCAAATTTATTTCTACGTCTGGATGATATTGTAAATCGCATGAGAAATCTGGGAGAAACAATTACTGAGTCCACTTTGGTTGAGAAAATTTTAAGATCTCTAACAACGAAATTTGAGTCAAAAGTTTCAGCTCTTGAAGAAAAGCAGGATCTTCAAAATCTTACTGTGGTACAACTTCATGGCATACTAAATGCATATGAAATGAGAAGAGGAGGACCATCTGAAGTCAAAGAAGCAGTCTTTAGAACTTCTACAAAAGGAAAGGAAGTACAAATAACAGAAGGATCAGGATATATCTCAGAAGAAGATGAGATAAACTTCGTAAAGAAACTTCAACTTGGCACAGGACGATTTAGAGGTAAGCTTCCTTTCAAATGTTTTGATTGTGGAAGAGCTGGTCATTATGCTGCTAAGTGTCCTTATAAAGAAACAAATAAAAAGGGGAAGGAAGTAGCAAGAAGGAATAAGAATCATTTTAGCTCTAAAAAGAGTTTCTATACTCATGAAGATAGTGATGGGTTATCTGATAGTGAGGAAGAATGTGAACAAGATCTGAGACTTCTCATGGTATTTGAAAAATAATCTAGAGAAGAAAAGGATACTTTTGTGGACGCTCTAGAAGACAATGATTTTCTTAATGAAAACAATAAACTCAAAATTTGCTTAGAAGAGAGCAAAATAATCATAGAAACTCTGAAAAATCAGCTTGAAGATAAAGAGAAACACAATGAGAAATTAGAATGTGAAGTAGTAGATCTAAGAAAAGAACTTGAGAAAGTAAAGACTCTGAATCTTAGATTTTCTAAAGGATCTAAAATCTTAGATGAGATTATCAAGATACAACGTTCTCCTCTTATAAAGACAGGTCTTGGATATATTGGAGAATCTTCTCAAGCTTCAGCACCAAATTATCTAAAAGAAGTTACAACTGGTTTACAACATGTTGCCACTCAGCAAGGGAATAAATAATCTTTACAAGTAAAGCATGATCATCTCAATTCAAGGAACACTAACAAGAATGTCTTTCAAAGAAACACCAATCAACAGATAAATTCATATAGAAGATCTTATGATCGCAAAAATTTCTTCTTCAATGGACAATGTTTCTCATGTCACAATTTTGGTCATAAAGCTATTCAATGTGTAGCATATAAAACTATTATGACAAGAGAAGCAAGAAAAGAAGAAAGGGATTGATGTGAAGCAAATGGGAATGTATAACAACACATACCCAAAATGCAAGTTGAATGCACTTGTAATACCAATAACTTTGATATGAAGAATGAATGTGGAGCAAATTCAATAAAGAACATAATTTATTAGCTCCAAAGTATGTGGAAAAGGAAAATTTCAATTGATGACAGCACCATTATTTGGAAGATGGAAAACCAATGGTACGACGATGATGGATTCTCAGTGCAGCAGGTGACAAGAATGACTTCTGCACACTCATTATAGAAAAGAAGAAAGATAGTGAAATGATATCACCATGATAATTAGGGTAAAAGATTATGTTTTCCTAAAGATGAGGTAGAAAACTAATGAAATTATTGTGGATGGATTAAAGCATAACCTTGTTAAGTGTAAAGTCAAATGTATGATTAATTTGAATTTGTCTGTGAGATAAAAAAAGAATGTGTGGTACGTGATCTTGATACGGGTAAAGCAATTATAAAAGGGAAAAGAACTCCAAACAACCTATATATATTGAATAACTGCAAAGAATAATGCTATTTGAGTAAATCTTCAGAAAATTGGCTATGGCATAGAAGGTTGGGGCATCTGAGCTTCTCTCAAATCAACAAATCAAGAAGACTTAAAGCTGTTCGTGATCTTCCCAATATTACTCTACCTGAAAATATCATATGCAAATCTTGCCAATTCGGTAAGCAAACCAAGGTACAATTTAATGCCAAGGAAGGATCATCAAGTAAGCCTCTTGAACTCATTCATACTGACATATGTGGACCTATGAGGAAAAATTCACCCCATGGTGAAGAATACTATATCTTATTCATTGATGATTTCTCTAGAATGTGTTGGATTGGGCTGCTTAAACACAAAGATGAAGCATTTGAGAAATTTCAGATTTTCAAAGCACTAGTGGAGAATGAATTAGACTTAAAAATCAAGTGTCTTAGATCTGATCGAGGAGGAGAATATACATCCAAAGAATTTCTTGAATTATGTGAGCAACATAGCATAAAAAGACAGTTCTCTATAGCTGGAACTCCACAACAGAATGGTGTTGCAGAGAGAATGAACAGAAAAATTCAACAAATGGCCAGAGCTATTCTTGATGATTCCAGAACACCTGACACATTTTGGGGAGAAGCAGCACATACAGTAGCAAACATTCTCAACAAAGCACATGTTCGTGTAAATAGTGATAAAACTCCATATGAACTCTGGTATGGTAATCCTCCCACTATAAAGCATTTTAGAATTTTTGGGAGAAAATGCTTTATCAAGAATAATGATGAAAAACTTGGCAAGTTTGAACCCAAAGCAGATGAAGGAATATTTCTTGGTTACTCCTCTAGGAGTAGGGCATATAAATGTTACAATAAAAGACTTCGGAAGATTGTTGAATGTATAGATGTTGTTATTGATGAGTCTCTAGCAGCTCTAAAAGAAGAAAAATAAACAACAATTGAAGACAATGATGATGACATATATCCTTCTACATCAAATAGTAATGATACAAACAGTGAACCCAATGATTTGTCTGAAAAGGCTCCATCCATATATGTTCAAAAGAATCATCCAGAATCTCAAATTTTGGGAGAAAAGGGATCAGGTGTACAAACAAGAAGGACTCTTGTGGGATCTTCTAGCAATCTGGCATTTTTGTCCACTATTGAACCTCACAATGTCAGTCAAGCTAGAAAAGATGAATGTTGGATTCAAGCCATGAATGAAGAGCTTGATCAAATTGAAAAGAATCACACTTGGGAATTATTACCAAGACCTCATGACAAAAATATCATTGGAACTAAATGGATATTCAAAAATAAGTTAAATGAGAATGGGGATGTTATAAGAAATAAAGCTAGAATTGTTTGCAAGGGGTATGCTCAACAAGAAGGTATATACTTTGAAGAAACTTTTGCTCCTGTAGCTAGAATTGAAGCCATAAGAATTTTTCTTGCTTTTTCAAGCTTCCAACAAATCAAAGTTTATCAAATGGATGTTAAATCTGCTTTTCTCAATGGTGATCTAGAAGAAGAAGTTTATATAGAACAACCAGAAGGATTCATTTTGGGAAATGATGAAAAACTTGTTTGTAGACTTAGAAAGGCTCTATATGGTCTCAAACAAGCTCCAAGGGCATGGTACTATCGTCTTGACAAATATCTTCATCAACAAGGATTTTCAAAGGGATTTGTTGATAGCAACTTGTACACAAAAACTGAAGATGACAAACTTTTGATTGTAGTTGTATATGTTGATGATATCATTTTTGGAAGTAATAAAGAGTCTATGAGTCAAAAATTTGCTTCTAATATGCAGCAAGAATTTGAAATGTCTTTACTTGGGGAACTAACATTCTTTCTTGGCCTACAAGTGCAACAAGCAACAGATGGTATATTCTTATCACAAGCAAATTATCTCAAGCAAATCCTGAAGAAGTACGGCATGGAAGATTGCAAACCTGTAAGTACACCAATGATAACCGGATGCAATCTCAGTTCTAATGATGATTCCCCCACCGTAAATCAACTAGAATACATATCTATGATAGGAATTCTACTCTATCTCACTGGGACAAGACCAGACATCATGCATGCAGTTGGGATTGTTGGACGATTTCAAGCCAATCCAAAAGAGTCTCATCTTCAGGCTGTGAAAATAATATTCAAATATCTACAGGGAAATTAAGACTTTAGACTATGGTATCCAAATAATGTTGATCTTACTCTTCATGTATACAGTGATGCAGATTGGGCTGGAAGTGTTGATGATCGAAAAAGCACTAGTGGTGGTGCATTCTTTATGGGGCCCCGGTTAGTGTCTTGGTTCAGCAAGAAGCAAAGCTCCATTGCCTTATCTACAGCAAAAGCGGAATATGTGGATGCAGCATCATGTTGCACTCAACTTCTTTGGATGATGCAAACCCTACAAGATTTTCAAATCAAATGTTCACCCCTATCTCCATTATGTGTGATAATACAAGTGCCATCAGTATCTCAAAGAATTCTGTTATGCATTCCAAGACCAAGCACATTCCCATCAAATATCACTTCTTACGAGAACAAGTGCTTGAGAAAAAGGTGAAATTCGAATATGTTTCCTCCAAAGAACAAGTTGCTGGTATATTTACCAAACCGCTACCCAGGGAAGCATTCGAATATCTCAGACAGAAACTGGGAGTAGTCTCTGCCATGCAGAGGATCAAGTCTACTTAATTACAGAAGACTAAACTGGTTGTGAGGTGTTGTCAAGCATCTCTGAATGCACAGGCTCCGAGGGAGCATTGGTCATGTGAAAAGGATGAATTTTTGGTCATATTATGTTTGAAGATGCAGCATGATCTCAGGGGGAGCATGGGACTGTCGGTTCAACGATTATTGATCAAACCCTTTGCCATTGATGTCAAAGGGGGAGGAAAAGAAACAAAGGGTGTCTATAAGGTCATCAAAGGAAGAGTATTTCCATCAATGCCAAAGGGGGAGATTGTTGGAATATTGTCATTGATGGCAAAGTATGTGGCAAAGGACTTGGAAAAGGCATGGGCAATGACGAAGAACCGCAGAATTGCAGAGATTAACGATCAGCAGGATTAGCAGCAAAGAACAGAGGAAGAATGCATTTACGGAAACAAGCAGTGAATTGAAGGAGATTTGTCTAAAAATAGGGTTGATTTGAATTAACGGATATCAGAACATCTATGTATGGTTGAGTTTTGGTAATACTCTGAGCAATTGGGGTATTGATTGGTTCAATTCTCGTACGAAATTCCCTGCAACCCTGTGTGATGATCTATGGTTAGTTTCGATATCGGGTTGCTAAGGTCATGGCACAGTAAAGTGAATCTGCATAGTAGAGGGATTAATGGTGCTATGGTTCTGTAAGTTGTTCGAGGAACCAATACGATCGACAGTGGAGTAATACGCCTCTGCCTCTGTGTAGGTATGGAAGGTCCACGAGTCTCGGTGTTGTCTGTGTAATAGAACCTAGAGTATGAATAAATCGATTATATATAGAAAAAACTGAAGCGGAGTTTTAATCGTTTAAACAATAAGTCTGACGGAACCATGTGCTAAGACAGAACCGTGACCGAGAGGAACAGTGACGGCAGTGTGGAGCGAAACCGTGGTCTTTTTCGCACCACCTTTCGACGATACGCGGTATTTTCTGGATGGGGAGCGATTCCATACAGGTTTTGACACGCGTCCCTACAAAACCGCCAAGCGCACGATAACTATCGTCCATCACACGTTAACAGTCGACCCAGGATGGCCAGCGAAATTGCTTATGCGCCGTCGATCTGTAAAGAAGCCATCGGACGGTGATCGCTTGATGAAGAAGCGCAGACGATAATGAAGATACACGACGAATAACACAAGTACGATGCGCCATCGTGCATTATTGCTCGTGCAAGTTGCCCAAGCGATATCCATCGATCTTCGAGGCACGCGATCTAACGGTGATCGGGCAATGGACTTGCACGAAGTTTATTTTGGTACGGAGGGGCGCATATCTGGGCCAGGGATCAAAGTTTTATTTGTATTAAACTATTCGAAAGCATTGGATTTTTATATATATAGCCCGGATTAAAAGTTCATTGAATTTTTTAATTAAAAATAATATTACGGGGGCAGTGTAAAGATTTAAAAAAAATTCAGAAGGGGTACCCCCGCAGTTGAATAAGCAATCAAGCGTTGACCAAAAATCGACGGTGGAGATTAAGTGCGGGGGCACCAGCCAAAAATTTTCATCTGTACCGCAAGAACCCCCGTAGTGATGTAATGATGACTATGCAATATTTGTTTATCAATTGATAAATATTTTAATAAGAATTAAAAACCCCGAGGGCCAAGCTATTGGAAATATTACCATTTGCGGTTGAAATGGTTTTTATCTCATGGTTTTAATAAAGGTGAGAACTATATAAATGAAAAAGATTATTATTCGAAGGTGGGGGTGTGAGGGTCGATAAAGAAGGATTTCCTCTAAGGAATATCTTTATGGACAGACGACGTGCTTAATCGATGATTCTGATCCCAAGATGCGCCCATCGAGATATTGATCTAAAGATGATGAGTCTTGAGATTATTCAACAGAAGAAAATGATGAAGAGCTAGCGCATGTCTGCTAAAGATCACATATGGATCTGGTTGGAATTTCTGAAGACTAATATACACAGAAGGATACACGCGATGATGAATGCATATATTCTCTGAAGTCTGGATCACCTCTGATGTTTAGGGTACAGTGGTCAGCAGTGAGTCTGAGGGTTGAAGCCTTCAGTTTGGAAGTAGAAATTTTCTGCTAGTAGAAACGTGTGTTATATTCAGGGGGTTGAAGCTCCCTTCCAGGAGAGGCTAGTAAACAAGAGAAGGTTATAGCCTTCCACAGGTGGGTGCCTGTGTGCTAGTTTAAGACTGCACCAACATATATTGTAAGAAGTTTTCTCTATAATAAAATATTGAAGACTGAGATTGCAGCAGCGGTGGTTTTCTCCCAAATTGGGTTTCCACCTTAAATCCTGGTGTCCATATGTGTAGTTCAGGTTTGATGGTTTGTTTTGTTACTTTTGTTCATACTTAATAAAGACATAATAATAAATCTAGATATACATGTTGGATGCAATACTGTAACATATGGTTTTAAGAGAAAAGAAAGAAAAATTGTTCAAGTTTTAAATACTGATTCACCCCCCCCCCCACTCTCATTATTTTTCCAACATTTTCTTAAGTAGAGTGTCTTCTACCTTCTTGGCTTCTTCAAACTCTACTTTCAACTGAATGAGGTCTTCTGAATTTTTTTCTTCTCTTACATATTTGAGGAGAATGTCTTTTTGTTTTCTGCATTTTAGTTTAAGTTTGTCTACTTCCTCTAGGGCACTTCTTAGCTCCCCCTCAAGATCTACTTCACCTTCTTCCTCATCTTCTAGAAGGAATCCTTCAAGCTATTCCTTGGCCATCAATACAAATTCAGAATTTCCTTCTTCATTTGAGGTTTCATCTGAGTTTTCAGATGCACTGATATCTTGCTAAGCATAAAATGATTTTCTCCTGTATCTATTCCCTTTCTGCCAATTCTTTGATATGGTTTGCTCTGTTTCTTGAGTCTGATTCTTTTTTTTATTATGAAGACACTTAGAAGCATAGTTCCCAACTCTTCCATAGTTAAAGCATTTAAATGGTATTTTACCTTTATATTTTCCAGAGCCTCTATCCAATCTTCTGAAAAATTTGGCCTCTTATTCATCAGAGCAAGATCATATATCTTCTTTTTATTCTTTGTTATTTTATATCGTAAAGGCTACCTCCCTCACATTTGACTTCCTCTGTGGTAGTCTCATCTCATAGGCTGTTAGGTTTCCAAGTTATTGGTTCATGGTCAGAGTTTCCCAATCAATTGTTTCTTCTATGGCAGAAACCTTGGGGTTGAAGCTGGATGGTAAAGATCTTAGAATCTTTTAAACAATTACACAATATTTTATGGTTTCTCCTAGAGCTTTCATGTTATTCACAATTTCTGCAACCCTTAATAAGAAGCTGGCAATGTCTTCATCATCATTCATTTTTATATTTTCAAACTGAGCTCTATAGACTTGTAGTTTGGCTATCTTCACCTTTTTGTCTCCCTCGTGGATGCTTTCTAATGTATCCCATATTTCTTTGGTAGTCTTGTTGTGCATTACTTTGATAAATTATGCCTCACACAGTCCAATTAAGAGAGCTTTCATGGCTTTGGCATTAGCTACAAAATCTAGTTTGGCATCTTTCTCTGAGTCAGACTCCTTTGGGGCATATCCCAATTCCACAGCAGCCCATACTTCTATTCCTAGAGACATTATGTATGTCCTCATTCTTATTTTCTAGAAGGCATAATTTTTACCAGTGAAGAAAGGGGCTTTATTAGTTCAGCGTCCTTCTAGACTAGCCATCCTGGGGACCTAGGATCTCCTTCCAGTTGTTAAACTGATACAGAAGGAACCCGCTCTGATACCAATTGTTGAACCCTTGGTTAAACTGAGAGGGGGGTGTGAATCAGTTTAATGCATTCATGTTCTTATTAATCTTTCTTTTATACTCATTCACATCCTCATTTTGTGATCAACTTAATATACAATGGAACAACAATCTTGATAAGTGAGCAGTAGGTATTAAGCAGAATAAATACTGAGTATCAACACATAATCATCATGCATATAGGCAACATATATAAGTGGAAACCAATAAGGGAGAAAACCATATCTTATTATAGTTTTGATGCAAAGGAAAGCTCCAACTCCCTCTCACCACTGATTTTATGTAGGCCCCTACCTACAGGAGGCTACAACCTCAATTCTACAAGCTACTACTTGTAAGGAAGCTCCGACTCCCATCTATTTTCTGCAGGCTACAACCTACAGGAGGCTCCTACCTCAGCCAGCTACAACTGACATCTATCAAGCTACAACTTGATATGGAAGAACCAACTTCCTCACTCTTTCATTAAAAACACATGATGATTTACCTGGATATCAGCTTTGTTCTATTCCTTATTCATTGTTGTCCACCAGCCTTCATATCTACCTTATATCATCTCTGAATATTCACAGCTTCTCTATCTACTCCTCCTTCTTCTTACCCTCTCTGCCTCATTTCTTCATTCTCTCTTCTTCTTTTGCATATCTATGTGACATCATTTATAGAGATTATCTTATGACTGTTTGTATTCCACAGGGAATTCGAAGTGAATAGGTATGACTCTTTGCCTTCCACCTTCTCGTTTTCTTGCTTAGCACTTTCAGAAAAATATAACAATATGTATACATTTCAATATTGCAGTTGGGTATTTCTTTGCCCACGGAGACTTGCCTTTGCATCAAAAACAATATAAAATTAATTAAAACATTTACATTTACATTTGTGACAGATATATCTCATTCAACCCTTTCAGTTCTTGGTTCACTGTATGTTTGTATTTTTTGCTGTTGTAGTGTAACAGTTCATTCAAAATATATTATGTTCTGGACCCATAGCATATGGAAATTTAAGTAAATAAGTGCGGGAGCTTTAATATCTCAAATCACAGATTTGAGATATTAAAATAGTATTCTTTGTGGTTATAAAACCACACAACCCAGATTTCCTGTGTGAAGGCTTTACCTTTCCACTCTTTGATTTACAATCAACCCCAATTCAAAATATTAACTTGCGGAAGCTACTTTCTTCAAATCTCTGATTTAAAACCTTGTAAATAAAACCCCCTTCAATTTTTATATGCGGAGTTCTACTTTACATACCATACTTGGTCTCAACTCCATTTTAGACCAAATCTAAGTTTGAGTTCTCACACCATATGGCACCTTGAATTAATATTTGATTTTCATTTACACTCAAACATATATACAGTCTTCACAGAACATTCTCCTTTCATTTACAATTGGCATTTGAATCGAAGTATGAACTTCGATCTCACTACATACATTAATATGTGTTCATGCATCTATTCAATGTTTTGTCGAGACTCACTTCACATATGGTTCAACCCCACAACGCATATACAATGCTCTTCCATACTCTATCAACAACATTAGGTCTGTCCAGGTCCCACAACACATTCAACGCATAAAATTAATATCAACACATTAGAGTTCTATCATCAAAGTTTACTCTTTCCCTCGGGCCCACATGTCAAATAATTAATAATGAATTAAATGCTTACCATGCCTGCATTAGCAAACCAACAACTTTCTTGTGCGAACGCCCTTGGATCTTCTTCCCTCGAGATCGGACGAAAATCACATTTTTTCGATCACTAAACTTTAACGCGAAAATAATTTGCGAAATGGGTGGTAATTGAATACCACTCCACGCTAAGTGTCAAACATCGAATGCTATCGCAATTTTTTTTGGATTCCACTTACCATTTAGAAATTATGCGAAAACCATAAATGGTTTTCGATTTCTGCCTTTACTATTTACACAGTTCTGGTTTCACTTTAACTCGTGGTTCCATCCAAAACTCTGCCCTCGCTCCTACAATTCGAAGTCTCACTCTCCATTTGTAGATTTCATTAACCTTCATCTTTCTCCAATGTTTTACGTAAACTTGGTCCTTCGGTTCTGCTTCTAAATGCAGCAACTAATCTTCATTTCGACTTCATTCTGCATCCCGTTTCAATTTGTCCTCTGCACATATCTTCATGGATGTAATGCTGCTCCTCTTCATCGTTTTACTACCATCGAATCACGATTTTTTTCCACATCAGATCTACTTCAAATTTTTTGTTGATCCGTTAAAAACTTTGTTGTTCCTCAATGCTATTAACACATCATCAACGCACTGTCTCTTCAATCCATATAATTTGATCTTTATTTTGATTAAACCCGTAATGTGATTCAACGCTCTATCATTGACTTATAATTCTGCACTATTGACTAATCCTCTAATATGATTCCCCCTTTCTACCTGAATGCCCTTCTTAAGATCTGATATATTTGGTTGTCAACTCTATATTAAAACTTAATTTCACTCCATGTCATCGACCCTTGCAGTGGTCGATGACTGCAACCCTTCCTCTTCTGCTCATCATGTACAGAGTCTCATCTCAGAGATCTGTTACAGAGTTTCTCATACAATTACCCATAGAATTCAAACATCTTCACACAAAATTCGATCCAAGAATACACATATATTTTAGAACCAATTTCCTCATTATATGTATGAAGTCAAATACAAAAGCATTCACTTACAAACTTCTTGTTTGGCTAGATATTCAATTCGATGGCCCTTCTACCTCACTACTTTGTACCTGAACCGCTATTCTGCTTCAATTCGCTGCCTTTGCTTCCTCTGCTCCTTATTTGTCTCCTTTGTCTTATTGTTGGTTCCTCTTTGTTCTTTTGCCTTAGTGATAGTTCAGGTGCTGCTCCTTTCTTCTCCTTTGCCATCAATGAAAATATTTCCAATAGAGTCTTGGGTAGGCTCAAGGAGGAGAGAAGCATTCTCTCAACATCATCCACACCCACTCTCATTTTAGTTTCTTCGTTGTGGCAGGGGAAGCAAGGGAAGGATAGCAGCCTTCCCACTCACACATTTGGCATGGGAGTTGTCTATGCACATAACTCTTTGGAAGAGTTAATACAGTCATCTCTCTTCTCTACAAGGATGGAAGGGGACTCATCTATGAGCTTCTCCCTTTGCATGAGAAAAACTTATGTAAAGGGCATTGATTATTTTTATTTATCTAATGTATGTATGCATCCCTTAACCATATATGTGCAGGATGTTGCTCCAAGGGGGAGAATTCCTTCTTTGAGGATGCATGGTCTACTTGAGGCCATAAGAATTGTTGGTGACCACTCCCTAAGAGGACTTGGGGAGGAATTTTGTTTTGGAGGACATACTCACATTGCCTCATCCATCATTCACTTCCTCCAAACTTATGAGGAGATTGGGGCAGCAAGAAAGTGGTTGAGAGACCACACATTTTTTCAGTCTCTATTGCAGTGGAGAGTCAAGCTGCATTGGTTACACATGAGGGACCATTGTCCTTCACATTTGCTACATAGGGAAGCTAGCATGATTCTCATTTTGGCTCCTTATGCTGCTATTGTTCCTATTCCCAAGAGGAGCATGTGTGGGAGAGAGACACATTGGCTGGGTGTGTCCCTTGGGGGAGAGAATCCCCATATTTTTTGTAGTGCATGCTCTAAAGGGAGCATGAGAGTTGATATGGCTGCCACAATCACACATTTTTTTCTTCAAGAGGCAAGCCATATGAGCTGGGATATGCCTCTCACTGATATTGGGGAGGAGTCTTTCTATGAATTACCAAGCTGGGAAGTGATTCATTTCATGTGAATGATAGCATGGATACCCCAAGAAGAAGGGGAGATTTTGAAGCACTCACCTTGTCAGTTTCTTGAGGGAAAGCAACACTTTTGGAGGGGGGGACTTAATAGTCCTAATTAGCCCAAGCTAATAGGAATATTTCAATTTTTCTTTATTTTCCATTTATGAATAAATGACTGATGGAGGACATGTAAAACTCCTTAGATAAGTGAATAAATCAATGCTCAATGTAAACAAAGTTGTATCTGATCCATTTACATAAAATCCACTTGCATGTGAAACTGGATTGAGTTATTTGACTGGGTCAACAAGACCAAATCACAACACAATCCAGGTGCATTGAACCTCCTAGATGAACAATGCAGTTTTAGAAGGAGGACCTCATGTGAAAGGGTTTAAGTGATTCAAGGTGGTTTAGGGTTTGGGCAAGCCCTCATCTTATAAAAGGAAGGAGAAGGCAGCTAGAGGAGGTTGTCGAATGCATTATGATTTTGGAGAATTATGTCTGCTTAGACAAATTCTAGTTCTTTGGGCTTTTTAGCAAGAGACTAGTGAGGATCTCCTATTGGGGGTTCTCCATCCTTCCATTGAGTAGCTCTTGGAGGGTTTTGTGATTCTTTTCCACTATCTGGCATATGGCCAAGCCCCATCTCTCTTTGGCAGCGTAAATCCAGTGAGGGTTTCATTTTCTAAGTGATTTTCAGCAAGTGGACTCTAGATCTACAAATATCTAGCTTATATTGGAACCTCTTCTCAGTGAGTGTGTCTTTTAACCTCCTGGAAGAGTGCATCCACATCTTGAGCTTCAGTATCAGATCTTGGCATCAGGCCAAAGTGTATATTATCATAAACTGCATATTTTCTCTCCCTGATCTTCGTAATTCTTGAAGAGAAAAGTTGCAGGGGTTTGGAATTCTCCTAGAGGAGAGATCTCTAGTGGAAAGGATCCTTCCTTTCACTGTGGTGATCCATGGATTGGCCAACCAATCCATGTGCCCTTTAGATCTAATTTATTTTATGATGTATTTACTACAAAATTTCTAAATATTACTGTGGAACTGTGACTTAGATCTCAGATCTACTCACTGTTGTTGATCATTTGCTGAGATCCCCAAGGGGAGTGTATTCTAAAGTCCCTTTTGTATACAGATCTATAATAGATCTACCATTTTGTATGCAGATATGTTATATATCTGAAATTTAATAAAAATCAGCTTCATCCTCCTGAAATTTACACTGATAATCTTTCCTAGTTCAATACTCTGTTGCAACACCTATTTGAGGCTTGTATTTCAAGTAAATGCCTGTATTTCTCTTGTATATTGCATAAGCCATAGCATAGATGAGATTTCATATTTCTCACACTCTATTATAGCTTTCACCTTTAGAAATTATTCTATCCATGCTTCAGTAAAATTCTGCATACTTCAAGTTATGGGGAATCAGGGTTTTTAAGCCTAGTTTGGATTGAAGGAATTGTTTAATATAGCTAGGATAATTTTTTTGACCTAAAATTATATATCGGATTCCTAAATGACCTAAGCTAAAATAAAATATATCCATTTCCCTTATATTTACGCATATTGCTGAATACACTCATTTTAGGGCCAAAATCGCCACTTTTCCCCATCCTTTGTCAATAGAATTAATATCTCTTCTTGTTGATGTACATTAAATTTCTTCTGAGGTGTTTCTAAACACATTTCAGAGTTATTAGCTCATTTCTGCTCCAGTATTTTTTTTTATACTGTTGCAACCCTTCATTGGGTAATTTTCTGAAGATAACTAGGTGTGGGAGATCTGTTTAACCCACCTAGAGTGATTTATTTGAGCCTCCTCTTGGATTTCGGTCTTATATATTCTGATATAAGGGATCCAAGGGCTGGTCTTGGTTTCTGAAGCACACAACCCTGAAAAATGTGTTTTTCAGGCTTGTTTTGCTAAGTAGTCCAGATTTGGAATATTACTTCTGCAAGGACCAGTAAATGGCAGAATGTTGAAGCACTACTACTCTCCTAAGTTAAAAAATAGTTATTTTTTATTCACTTTGATCATTTTACATATACATTGCATAGTTTAGATTAGATTGGATGTTTCCCTAACAAATTTGAAGCCCGGGGAGAAGGCCCTAAGATTTGAGAGGTAAATATCATAAGTATGAATAAATTTCAGATATCTGAAGACATTTACAGGTCATTACAATCAAATTCCAAAGGCTACTAGTCTTAAAGTTCTTGACATTTCACCAAGAAATTCCATCCCCATGTGAAGCCACTGTTAGGGTCCTATAATAATAGGGTTCGTAAAATTTTGAATTGAATTTGATAGTCTTGTAAATATGTACATACATTGCTTTCTGCAAGTTGTTTTCCCATATTTTGAAGAAATGAAAAAATAATAAAAATCCAAAAAGAGGGTAAAAATTCCTAAAAGAAAGATCAAAGGACTTAGAAAAATATAGACCCCAAAATGAAAAAGAGAAATAAGACCTGAAAGTGAGCAAGTCCAAATGCCACTAATTTTACTTTTACTGCAAGAATAATGATTATGTGGAGAGTGTCAATAAATGCCATAATCCATGATCAGTTAAACAGTTTAATATTAAATTTCCATGCTTTCAATTTCATGTTTTAGATAGAGAATAAAGATTTGTCAAATAGTTTAAACTTGACAAATCAGTAGATAGGTAGAGAATAATGAGGAGCTCAACAGTTTAATCTGAGCCCTCGAAAGAAATAAGGTAGAATTAGATAGTTTTATGCTTTGAAAGAAAAATGTTTTAAAGTTGCAAGCCTAAATGCACCTATAAAGATGAAGAAAAAATGTTAGAAATAAATATGGGTAGGTAGAAAGCAGTTGAGAAATCATGTAATAAAGCATCATCAGGAAAAAATCACTAATTTCCCCTCCCCTACAAGTATTCAATATTCTAAACTATTAGTCAAAAAGGCTCAGAGCATTTCTCTGACTTTTGTTGGGGCTGAACCCAAGGCTCGATGAGTGGCTAGCTAAAAATATTGAATTCCCACACTAGACCCACATTCATCAACATTTACCCTTCATTCATAAATCATGATCCCTTTTTCCTAAGTAAAAACCCATTTTTAATTAGTAAAATCTAAACCCTAAATAGCTAATCTCATTCCCTTTCAAAAAATCATTCATAAATCCTCAAAATACAATTATCCTAATTATAAGTGAAATAATAATTAAAAAGACAACAATGCTTTACTTTGTCTATGATTTACACTTTACTTAAAGATAAACATGTGTTTTGTTTCCATTCCACTATCCTTTTTCATATTAACTTCTAACCAAAACTATTAAATCCCTAAAAATACACCTACCCGTATCACATTAATTCCCTTATATTTAAAATAAACCCCCAAACCCTTTATTTTAAGTTTAGACCAAAGTTTAATATTCCACATGTGCAATATAAAACCCTGCCCTACAAACCCATTGGTCTAAACCTATCTATAAAAATTAATCCCACCCCCTATAGTGTTCAAACATATGTCAAAAGTTTGAATAAACTATATAATGTTTAACAGTGCCAATACATTGATTGAAACATTGTATAAATGTTTTAATTTAACAATAAACCTTAAACCCCCGCCACATATTACATAAAGCCTAAGGTTTAAACTTTATTAAAACACAATTTTATAAATATTAAGCCATTTATGCTGCATATAACAAACTCTGGCCCCACTCCATTCCGATGCAACTTCCAAAAAGATCTGTACCATTCGCATTTAATCCCGAGATCCAACGGTGAAAATGCAATATCGTGTAGAAACTTTTCGCTATCACCCAAGCTCCAAATCTATGTGAAATGGGTGGTTTCATAATTATATATCTCATCCACGTGCCCTTTTCTTATTGGATCGCATGGGTTCAAGATGAAACCACTTACCACCAAATTTCCACGTGATAACCACTATGGTTTTCAATCCTTTGAAGCTTGAAACTGTTGCCCCTACTTGATGTGACAATCATTCAATGGAGAAGTAATGTAACCAAAATCCATATTAAACCTTTGAAACTTAATTCATTCCTTTCTCTTATGCATTAACCTTTTACTCGTGCCTCCCTAACTGTAATAACATCTTTTGTTTTCCATTTTATGCCTGAAGAGCTTGCAAAATCTGCCCTGTGAGCATTGAAGACCGCCAAGGAGTGTTTGCATTGCTTCACAGAAGCTGTGTTTCATTCAAAACCTCAGATACATATTTTGAAGCCCAATACCTGCATACAAAAGGTATTTTTTTTTAATTTGAACCAGCAATTGATTTGAAAGACATTTTAAAAAACAAAAACACAATTAGAGTTTAAAAACCAATTATAGAAACTTTCAAAAAGCGCAAAAACAGGCCAAAATCTGTTAAATGTTTCCTAGAAACCTTGTTTTACTGTTGCGCGCTATTGTGAGAGAAAACTGTGAGTTTTTCCAATCCTATGAAATGTTTCAAGCTTTAAATCAAACCAGAAAACCTCTTCAGGTATCCTAAGCCTTTGTAACTTATTGTCAAAATACTTTCAGCCTATTTCTCAATGGGAGACTCAAGAAACCCTTGTTTCTTGTTTTAAACCAGTCAAAAGCCTATAAACCTCTTTCACATACCTAATTGGAAATAAAACCCAAAGAAAGATCTATACTTTGCCAAATTTATCCAAGAAATCCTCTGCTAAAGTAAATTACTTCTGAAACTTTCTAAACTTGCAGAAGTAGCCCAAAATTCCTAAAAAGCAAAGCTCTAGCAAGCCTGAAGCTTCCAATGTGCCTAAAATAACCCCTGCCATGACTTCAAATACTGTTATTGTTGTCAATCCTTTACAACCCCCTATCATAGGCATTGAACATATCCCATTAGCTAATATTGATTACAATATAGCGGAACCCATTGTTGAATTTAACCTGCTAGATATCCATAACTGGTGCTATGAGAAGTCACTAGATAATGAAGAAGAAGTCCATATTTGGGAATCCCACTTGTCGAAATATGTTGTTCCTTTAACTCACCCATGCTAGGAAGTCATTAGGTTATGTCAACAACATTATGTCCCTGATCAAAGAGCCATATTCAATGCTAATAAAGAATTTATTTTCACCATTACTACTCAATCTATCAATCAAATGTTAAAGCTTCGGCTTGACCCCCAAGCAGTCCCTTTATCCATAGAGACCTTAACCCAGCTATACATTGGCCTAGATTTCCCCAAGAAGTTCATGATTTTCCAGACATTCATTCCCTCACATGTAGAAATTCCTAAACTAAATCCTCCATATTCTACTGCTAAATTCCCAGAAGGTTCAAGGCAGGTGATTTCCATGCTTTCATTCATCCTAGGGTACTTAACTGATGAACACACTGATGAATCCATCCTAGGTTTCTTACCCACTTTCACCCTAGGTCAATCCCCATCTGTAATATTTGATTATGCTAGTTATATTGCAGATAGTATCCATGATAAATTTATCAAATTACCAACTAAAGGATTGTTCAGATACACTTCTTACCTCTTCCATATGTTTTTTTTTATTTTCAATTAGATAAATTTCCAGTTACTCTCCAAAAGATGGACATAGAGGGAAATCCTCTTTCTGTCATTTTCTGGACATCTTTGCTCAGAAAAGAATGTGCAAACTTCACATATTCAGAATTTTCAGAGTTATTTTTATATCCAGTGATCACAATGTTAACCAAAGAAGAGCACCAAAATTATTGGTGAAGAAGAAAAATGAAGATATAGCAGCTTTAAGGAAACAACTCAAACTTCCTCAAAGTGAACATCCTCAAACAAAAGAAACCATACAAGAACAGAATGAAAAACATGACATGATGAATTTAATTCTTTAGTTGACAACCCAAGTTAAAGAGATGGAGATTTAGATGGAAAAATTTTTACAGGAGAAGGAAATAGTGAAAATATAAGAGATTCTTACAGTTATTCCAGTAATCACTACAACAGTTCCTTCAAATTTAGCTGAAAAGTTGGCACCCAAAGAACCACTAGGTACTGCAGTGCCAGTAACTTCTTCCACAACCTCAACTACTGAATCATCTACAACTATAGTACAACCTACAGATGAGGCCAACAAAATATTGAAATTAATGGAAGAAATGTCTTTAAAGACAAATGAAATTAACAGGTTGACAAAGATGGTAGAAAACCTTGAGAAGTCAAATAAATTAGCTCAGATAAATGCAAAGACACGTGAAAAAAATGCCATCAGACTGAATGAAGAGTTAAAGAAATTACAGAAGGAATTGACATTAAAGGGGCAAATATCATACATCAAAAATCACCTTTGGAACAATGTCATTGAAGCCATCCATGATGTGTGGCCTTTAATTGAGGTAATTTTTTAGCAAAGAGAGTTATTACTAAAAGCACAAGCAGAAATTCAAAAGAATCAAAGTGAACTAGCTGATAAACCAGAGCAATCTTTAAGGCTGATCAACTTCCTTAACAGAAAAAACATACAGGAGTTAGAAGAAATCAAGATTACAGACAGGACTGAAACTATCCTAGAAATTAGGAAAGTTACTACAAAGAAAAATTTGATGAGGCAACTTGAAGAAAAGTGTGAAAGTATGAATACTACCATAACCATATTTATGGTTAAGTTTACAAATTTGAGGAAAAAAGGACGGCCTGACATTATGGTCATTAATGATAAATTGATGCCTCATAATGACTATGATAAGAAAATTAGAGAGTTTGCAAAAGAATAGGTAAATAAACCACAAGGTCAAGGCATCCCAACTGGAAAAGTGTTACTCAAGAGTTTTGAAGAATTATTCTATCTACAACATGAGATAAAACACTTGTTTTTCATCAAGCCAACCTTTGCTAGATACATTGAAGTTGATGAAAATTTAGGAAATTAAAGAAAATACAAATTCCTAAAGATAAGGATTGGCAAGCACTCACAAATTTATTATGAAGGATAAAAGACAGACAGATGAAAGAAGGGAGAAAATTGTTTTCTGATTTACAGTCAAAACATATTTTTACAGTAGTAAATAGTTTTTTATTATGGTTAAAGAGTATCAAAGTTTAGAGAGTATCAGTGAATAAAGAGAATCTGAGAAAGACTATCATACAAGGCAGATCAGATTCCAAAAAATATCTAAGAGCTAGCAAGGAGGACACCAAGGCAACCAGTTGCATCTTATCCTCAAAACGGTTTTATTTATTTTGGATAAATAGGATATCCTGCTGATTAGTTAAGCAGTTGTCTCTATTATTGTTGTAAAGATATTTTATTTTTCCTAAGATAATTCCTAGAAGCTTTCTAGGATATTTTGTAAAGAAATATGTATAAATACTTCATCTTTAGAAGTATCTTGTGTGGAATAAAATTGTTTGGATTGTTATAGTCTTTTATTCTTGGACTTCAAAGCTTTTGTGTATCAAATTTCGAGTTAGCAGGCTGGATGAAACCAATTGGCATCATACTTTAGGCTTCCTGTGATGAGCTATTTGGAGTGAAGTATTTCCTCACTTGTCATTGTTATCTTTCTTTGTTACATGCATCCACCTATGTTTTTTCTAAATCTGAATGAATAACTAGAAGCATTACTACATGATTTGTTAAAAGCACCTTGTTTTTAATTATTTATCATTTATATGTTTTCCTCTAATTTCCGTTGTAGGGAACCCTTAATTTCTCCCTCTCTCGTTTGACCTCTTCCTACTACTTCCTTTTCCGGATCAAAGGATTCTTAAGTGCCCTTTATCCCGATCATACCACCTCATAAAAACAACTTTCCAAGATTTTCAAGGGTTATCTATCTTGCCCTGAAAACATTTGAACTTTTAGCCTTGATCCCAGTCCTATTTTCTTTATTTTGACTCCTTAGCCCAATGGACAAATAGATTTCCCACTATCCTTCCTTTCAATTTATTTTTCCCACCAAATCTACCAAAAAAAACCAAAGCTGCACATTCATAACTAGCCTAATATTTACAGATTAAAACAAAGTTAAATTTTAAAGAGAGAGCCCTCTCTGAACCCTAGGAAGGCTAGATCCTAGAGTTTAAAAGTTGGTTTGTGGTTATCTCTAGTATTCTTTGACTAAAAACCAAAATCTCACAACTTTAGAATTACTAGAGTGACAACACTCTTGAAACTAGAACAAAATATATCAAGTTGTTGAAACAATATGAAAATATTTTTGCATGGTCATATATTGAGTTGAAAACCTATGATAGAGGTATAATGGAGGACAAAATTCCTTTGAAATCAAACGCAAAGCCTGTGGAAAAAAAAATTAGGCATATTAGTCCCATGTTCCTCCCTATCATTGAGAAAGAAATCAGAAAATAATGGGAATCAAAAATAATTTTTTCTTTGAGATTTTCTAATTGGGTAGCTAATATAGTCCCGGTTCGGAAAAAGAATGGAGAAATAAGAATTTGTGTCAGTTTTCACAATCTGAACCGGTGTTCATTGAAGGATAACTATCCATTACCCAAGATGGATTATATTTTGCAATAAATTGTAGGATCCAAAATATTGTCAATGATTGATGGATTTTCAAGCTATAATCATATTTCATTTGACAGACAAGATAGAGAAAAGACAACATTTACTACACCCTGGGGAGCATTCATGTACAACAAAATGCCATTTGGTTTAATGAATGCAGGCGCAACATTTCAGCGGGAAATGGATATTGCCTTTTTGGGAGAAAAAGACAGATTTGTAGTCATCTACTTGGATGACATTACAATTTATTCAAGATCTGATGAAGACTACTTGAGACATTTGAAACATGTTTTTGACAAATGTAGAACGTTTGGTTTTTCCTTGAACCCAAAGAAGTCATCCTTTGTTGTTCAAGAAGGGAAATTATTGTGACATATTGTGACAGAAAGTGGTATATGTATTGATCCAGGGAAAGTTGAAGCTATTCAGAAGATTGGTTTGCCAAGGAATAAAAAATAATTGCAATCATTTTGGGGGAAAATCAATATTCTGAGGCACTTTGTTCCTAACTTTGCAGAGCTGATCAAACAGATAAATTTCTTGCTAACTAAAGATGCAGAATTCAAGTGGCGAGATGAAGCAAAAAATACTTTTTTCAGCAATCACGTATGCCTTGACTGAAGCTCCAGTTTTGATTAGTCCCGATTTTGAAAAATATTTTCTGATTTATTCATATGCTTCAAAAGAGACAATTGCAATTATCTTGTTACAGAAGAAGAAAGAAGGTTTAGAACATCCTTTTTCATTTTTTAGTCCTTCTTTAAGAGATGTTGAATTAAAGTACAACTTGACTGAAAAATAAGCATATGCACTAGTTAAGGCTTTAAAGTCTTTTCGAGTTTATGTGTTACATTAAAAAATTGTTGTTTCGTGCCAAATATCATTGTCAAAGATGTGTTGTTGCAGCGAGACACATATGGTAGGAGGGGAAGATGGCTGAGCAAAATTCTGGAATTTTATATTGAGATCAGACCTACTAAATTGATAAAAGGACAAGGCTTGGCTCGCTTGATGGCTGAATATAATTGCAAGGCTCTAAAAATAAATATGGAGGCAGTTGAAGGAAAAGATGGAAAAGTTATATCTGATTATCTGGAAATATTTCATTCAAATTAGTATAAGGATATAGTATACTTTTTGTTGAATTTCAACTGTCCCCCTGAAATGGAGAAGTCAAAAAGGAGAGATTTTAAATTGAAAGTTGTTAAGTATTGCATTGTATAAGACCATATTTACTGGAAATACGTTGTGGGAGTCTTATTAATATGTGTTAGTGAAGCTGAGTCACAGGAGATTATGATAGAAATACATGCAGGAGTGTGTGGAGGATAGTTGTATTGGAAAGCCACTTCAAAAAAAATCTTAAGAGCTGGCTATTATTGGCCAACTCTTTTCACTAATGTTTTTTCCAAAGTCAAAGCTTGTGTTGAATGTCATAGGTTTGTTGGTAAATATAAATTTCTACCATTACCTCTTATTCCTATTTTAGCAGATGTTCCTTTCCAGCAGTGGGGGCTAGATTTCATCAGTGAAATCCATCCGCCTTCATTAGGAAAACATAGATGGATTCTTACAGCTACAGATTATTTTACTAAGTGGATTGAATTTTTTCCAACAAGGAATGCTACCGATATGGTAATAATCAAATTTATGTTGGAAAACATTTTGTCCAGATTTCGTTGTCCACAAAAATTAGTGACTGGTAATGCAATGGCTTTCAAGTCTACTAAGATGTATAACTTATGTTAGCAATATGGTATCGAATCGACTCATTCCATGCCTTATTACCCTCAAGGTAATGGATTAACTGATTCATCCAATAAGATTTTGGTGAGGATCATTAAGAAATTGTTGCCTGAAAATAAGAGAAACTGGGACACTCAGCTGGTGCATGCTATTTGGACAGATAGGGTAAGTGGTAAAATATCAATTATAATGTCTCCCTTTCAGTGTGTATATGGTATTGATGTTGTAATGCCTATGCAATTAGTTCTTCCTATTATGAAGTTTCTTCAAGATGAAGTTGATGATGAAAATACAATTCAAAGGAGAATGATGCAACTGATAGAGGCACATCAAATCAGAGAATCATTGATGGACAAAGTATAGAAATATTAGACTAAAGTCAAATATGTTTTTGACAAAAGAGAAAATCAGCAATTATTTCAGGAGAATGGTTGTGTGTTGTGCTGGGATGTCAGGAGGGAAGACCACGGAAAGCATGGTAAGTTTGACAATTTGTGGTTTGGGGAAATTAGAAGTTCTCAAGTTCTGGAAAACAATACTTTTCTGCTCAAGCATCTAGATGATGATCAGTTGACGGGAGGTCCAGATAATGGTCATTTTCTTAAAAATTTATTTCTTGAATAAGTCAATTGAGTCATTTCATTATAAATTTATGGTGTGATGTGCCAATAAAACTCCATGCCCAATGGTATTTGTGTCTGTATATGATTAATCTTGAGTCCAGTCAGTCAGAAGTCAGTCCTAGTCATAATTTCCAAGAATTGTTCTAAATTTGAAAATTGTAAGGCACTGAGTCTACAGTCCTTAAAGCCTCACAAGGAGGACTTCATCCCCAATAGGAGACTTTGTTAGCACTGAAAATGTTAATAGCATGACTGCCATTGCATCGCCATTTTCAAATTTTTCTTATGTCCTAGCTTATGTCAAAGTTTGAGTCATTTTCAATAAAGATAAAAAAAAAGATTTTTAAAATAAAAATACTTTTAAGTTTATAGGTATTATTAGTGTCTTAGGTTCATAAAATAAGTTAAAACCATTGTTTTAACTTGGGTTAGTGTCGAAGGCTATTGGCCACGTTGGTAATAAAATTGAAGTTACTCTTTCTAGGATAATAACTACCTTTGTTTAAGTTTCATTGTTAACACATCGATATGATGGAGGGCAGCTATTTCTTCAAATTGAAGGTCACATCACTAACACAGTGAAAAGAGTCATTATTTCTTTAGGAACCTTTTTCAATTGATAACACAATGAAAAGTGTAGCTATTTTGCTGAAAAATAGTTATATTACAATACAGAGGCCAAGCAACTATTTATCAAGCATATAGGAGCAAAAAAAAATATCTTTAAAGAAAGGACCATTCATGTTTGAAGATTATTGAAGACCTCTTATGTTATAAACATGATTATTCTTTAAATAAGATTAGTTTTTGTTTTGACCTAGGAGAATTATTATAGGTGAGTGGTTACATTATCTATGAAACTAACATATAGCTATCCTACTAAAATGAAGCAGAAATCATAGTACGAGGTATCAGTCATTTAATGATGCTATGGAGTATTAAGAATTATGGGGTGACTTGGTGCTTGTATTCAAATTATTTCAAATCATTCCATTAATCCATACCATTATTAGGGGCACAGAATCAAAGGGTTAAGTTCAGTGTTCTCTTGACCGAGGTTCATTGTGCAAGCTACAGCGAACATAAGTCACCTCTTCCAGCAAAACAGTTTAGTATTTCAAACCAAGAAAACAAGGCTCCATGTAGGTTTTTTGCATCCAGAATCAAACAACTATGTGTTTGTAAGTATCCTAGTTGTTGAAAGATATGGGAAATGGTGGTAAGGTCAATAGGTCCGAGCCAGAAAACACTAGGTTCGTTGATGCTAGGGCCAAACCACAGTTTAATTTTTCTGGCTGGTATAGGTTTTTACAAAATTTTCTGGAGAAAATGTGGCTTTAGATGAGGCCTTTTCCAAGAGCTTTGATGGTGAAAAGGTCAAGTTGGGAAGCCAAACTTTTAAGATTTATGAAGCCATCATAGCCCATGCTACTCAAGCCTCTGCCACTGGTGAACACTGGTTCAAGAAAAAAATGATGCCCACAGAAGAAAGTCTCCACCTTAAACCTAAACATGTCAATTTTAAATGGAATCTGACTCCACATATTTCTTGTTTTAAGGAAAAATGGCAGCATGTTATCATCACAGTGCAACGATACATTACATGTGAGGGTAGTTTCTCCTATTTCCACCATTATCAAATGATATTTCTTTCTCATATTTCAGGAGATAAACCTACGAAATTTCCCTATTTCCTATACAAATCCCTACTCAAGATGTCCTTAAAACTACAGAATATCCCTAAATATCATTTTCACAACCTTTATCATAGGGGTCTAATTAAAATTCTAATTTTTTACCATCTTAAAAGTAAGAGGACCACTTGGGATAAGTTCCTGATAGTGGAAGGGTTTGGTGGCATAAACTCTAGGAGAAGGGTAGGGAGCCCTAAGCGAGATACTCATGAACAAGATAGAGCAAATCCTGTCTCAAATATTTCACAACCAAACCCGATCCATTCATAAACTTTCTGTCAAGTTGACGCTCCCTCCATGTCAATTAGAAGGCCAACTAGAAGCTCAACTAAGAAAGTTGGAGACCCTACACCTATGCCAACAGCACAACCAGTCAATGAAGCCCATGTCAGCAGTTCACCAGTGAGTAGTTCACCTAGGGAACCTCAGACCTTAAGGTAATTTATGGAGCAATATAAGAAGAAATTGAAGCAAAAAGGTACTATGCCTCCTAAAAATTCTATGTCAAAAGGTAGGGAACCTACAACTTCCTCTTCAAAAGGAAAACCTAGAAAAAATCTCATCATTGCAGAAGAACTTCCAGAGGAAGTAAACCCTGGAGTTCCAACTGCTAAGTCTGCTTTGCCTCCAGAGGAAGTCAACCCTGGAACAAAGAGATTAAGCCATGTTTCTAAAACAACTCAGCAAGCTCAACCAAGCAGTGGTACTTCACTCACATAGTCCACTCTCTCACAGGTTTTTCTATCTCTTAACAAAGGCAAAAATAAAATATCAGAGGTTGTCATAGAAGAAGAGCTTACTTTAGCCCAACTAGTCTCCTCCATTGGATCTTCAGTCAAGAAGGGAAGAAGATTGTGATATACTCATACTCCGTTTATGAAGATAGAAGTGACCCTAAATATACAGAATCGGAGTATGAGGAAGGATAATCTAGTAGATTCATGCATGGAGGTAAAATATCTAAGTTCATTCTGAATCCATACATCTAGAGGCCACGTACCAAGACCAAAAATAAACTTATACTAACCAGTGATTTGATTTCTAATCCTACATTGAGAGATGAGATTATTAATATTGATGAGAGTCCAGAAGATAAAAGCAAGAAGAAAAATGCTCAGCCAAATAGTCAAACACAAAGGAAGAGGTTAGACAAGAGAGTGACTAAAGCTAAGGCCATTAGGATTTTTGCCTCTGTCTTGGACCTCTGAAGAATAAAATAACAGGGTTGCCTTTGGAGAAAATTTTCATTTGTGTGTTAACTTTCTATGTTTTCAGATATAGCTACTTTTTCTACAGAGGTAGCTATTATTTCCGAATATTAGTACATGATGGAAAGGAGTTGCTTTTTGGTTTATTATCATAATGGTGACATCAAAGCAAGTGAAGTTGAGGAGATTTTTGTTATGAAAGACTTTGTCAAGTGGTATTGATCAAATCCTTCTCCTAACTTTCAGGGTTCTGTTTTTCACTTTTTGAGGAAAGCAGCTACATGTCACTTTCTCTATTGTTTACACTTTTTATGGAGGTGGTTGCACCAAAAAAGAGGAGTAGTCTTCCAAAATATTGCCACATCATTCAACCACATCGAATTTCTAGCCATCATGTTGTTTACTTTTTTTGTTTAAGAACTTTGTATTAAAGTTTAAGGATAAGCCTCATCTTTGTATGAGATTGTAATAACTTTTTGGAACAGATTCACTCCTTTTGTGGAGAAGCCAATATTTTGTTTTTTTTATATGTGGCAAAATGCTATGATAAAAAGGTTTGTGGTTTTAGAATCCTTGGCTCATAAGATCAGTGCATTTTTCAGTGAATGAAATTGAAAGAAACTTATGAGAACTTATTATCTACTTGATGTGTGTATTGTTAATTTTCACATGTGTTTCCATATCTTACCTTCTTCAGAGAATTTTGTAATTTCAGAATTTTGTAATTTCAGATGTTGTTATATGTTTTTATCAGTCTGTTGATATGCTTATGTGTTTTATCAAGTTTTATTAGTCTCACATAGTGAGCTTTCTTGATGAAATATGCATAATGACAGTGTAAAGAGCATCACTTATGACAGTTACCTTCCATGATATTTCAGTAAGAATATTGTAAGTCTAGACATATCTTTCTCTTGTTGAAATATTTTCAAATTTATCCTTGTGTTATTTTCTACTAAAAGATAGTGGATTTATGCCCTTCAGACCCAAAGTCTCTTCTTCTATTTCACACTCTCTTCTACTCATAGGTTACAAACTTACTCTTCTGTTACCACATCAGGATCCAATAGCCTCATTATTAGGATAGTGAACTTCACTATAATTCATTTTCAGTGATTAAGAGTTTAAACCACATACCAATATTATAAACCAAATCATTATATTTCCTTAGAGTTTAAGATGTGTCTGGTCAGGAACTTGAAGTAGTTCAAGTGTTGATTCTAGCACTAACAGACCATATGGGAAACATCCACAATATCCTCAATATTTCCCTCAATATCCTCCATACCCAATGCCATGATATCCCTATCATCCACCTCCACCACACCCACAACCTCAACCACATCCATCTCATAGATCCAGTCCCACTCAACTACATGTACCACCATTTCCAAGCCCACACAATGAAGTATCTCAACCCACTTACAATGTTGAGGTACAATACTACCAAACATATCCTCTTGATCTAAATGGTATTCATCTTAGTTCAAGCAAGGTATTGCAAAAAATAGATTTTCTTGATGTCATTGAAGGAAAACATATAGAAGAAGAAGATTCATGTAATATTCCAAAAATTTAGCTTTCAACTAAATGGAATATTATAGATTATTTTGTCACTAGGTAGGTGAATAAGTGGGTAGAAAGGCCCATAGATCTCCTTAGCAACAATAAAAACACTTCAAGTGTGAAAAGAGACCCTCTAAGGATCTGAATAAAGCACCTTTGAGTATGAACAGGGGTTGCAACATGTTGAATAGTTCAACTTTGACCAAATCAACAACGTTGTTATGGAGGAGTGGACATTTAATGAGGAATAACATAGTTTTGGAGGGAGATTGATTGCATGGAGGTAGTGACCTAATTGAGTGGGGCCAAGGGTATGGAAGCTCATAACTTATATAAGGAAGAGGATGGCAGCCATATTGGTCATGGTTTGGCTTATTATTTTGTATATGGTATGTTTAGAATTCTGGCATTCTTCAGTTGTTTAGTTGAGTTTGCAGTGATGTTTAGCACAGGGTATTCCCGAGCAGGAATCCCATATATTTCCTTGAGAGGCCTCTTGGAGGATTATTTTACTAAAATTACACACTCAGGCTGAATGCCAAGCTACAGCTTTCTTCATCAGTGCATTTTCTGCAGAATATTGTGTTGTGTTGCATGGTGCAACAATGGAGAATTATATTGGGTGTCTTCAGAGTTAGTTTTGCAGTGGAGGAAGGTTTCCATCCATTGGAAGGCCTGTAAAGAAGAACCTTGGGATTTATTGACATATTTTTCATCAGGCCAAGGTGCATTTATACCCTACAGCACAGTTTCAACCCAGATCTGTGTTATTTTAGGGAGGAGTTGCAGGGGTGGTTGCAATGGTTGTTTTGAGAGGTGATTTCTTCAGTGGAGGAGCCATTCTTTCATCCGTAGGATATATTGGAGAAGATATTTAGGTTTCTACATTAGCTTCAGCCATATCTTCTCATTTATTTATTTTCAACATACCTTCATCCCTAGGGTTGCAGCTTACATTGGCACATTCTATGCATTTTCCGGAAACCCTCTTGGGTTGTCTTGGAAAGCTGATCTAGTGCCCAGATTTATATGTATAGAATCTATTGGGACCTATATCAGTATTTTTATATCATTGTATCATCTCCATCTATAGTTATTCTTAGTATGACTGCGTTGTAGCCGCCTCTCCGACATTTTTTATAGCAGCAACATCTCACTTTTGAGAGGATTTATGTATTGGAGGCTTGTGTAATCACATTCTATGATTTGTGCCTCATTTTTTTGTACTTATTTTTTGCATATATGATCAATAATATGGCTCCATATTGGTCTCATGGTTTCATGTGTTAAATATTTGTTGCTTCTTTCATTTTATGCACTATATTCTTGCTTTTTCCGTTTGGGAATATTACAATGGTTTCAAAGCATAATCTTGGCTTAGCCTGTGCATTCAACCAATATGTCACCATAAGGAGAAGCTTATCACAAGAAGAGGAGATTTACACAAGAAAAAAATACAAGACTCCATTATTTGGAGGAAGGGAGGAAGAGGGGCTCTCAAAGGTCAAGAAGATGAGAAGGGAGATGTGTAGGGAATCTCCATGGGGGTTTGAATATGAAGCAAACCCTATATTTTTACATGATGGGTGTGAGCATTCAGCCACACAATATAATCCACAATGTAGTATTATGCCCATATTTACAGCAAGAAAGATAGAGGAAGAAGATGCACCAAAGGAGGAAACTTTGAGTGGCTATCTTTAGGAGTATGAATCTCAATCTTGGAGACTCAAGGAGCACTTGAGTTTCCAAGGGTTTTTCCAACTCAAGGAGAATGTAAGGCCCATCAATCACAACACAAATAGAAGAGGTATATTCTTTCCACCAAATTTTTATGGGTCATCTAAAGGCACAGCCAAGGATTGGATAGAGCAGCTAGACTCATATTTGCATCTACATCAAGTTTTAGAAGAGGAAGCCCTTAGGATAGAAATGCTACATCTTGAAGGTAAGGCTCATACTTGGTGGTTTTATGAATCATCTTAATTTAATCATGCAAATATAGCTACTTATGCAAGATTCACTAAGAGGTTAGTGAAGAGATTTGATGAAAAATAACTTGAAACATCTATGATTGAGCTAGCCAAACATAAACATTCAAAACCTTTGCATGAGTTGGAAAGATATATTGCACCAACTCCACTTCATATTTATATTGAGGGGGATGAAAAATTGTATGATACCTTTCCAAGGGCAATACCCCCATTGTAGGAAGAGTTTTATTATCAAAAGGAAAGCATGAAGATTCCTCCTTCAAGGGAATACCAAGATCTAGGGTCCCTCATTGTTGATGAGGTATTCTCAAATATTGATGAGGAGCAAGAGTAGAAAGGAAGTAACAATGATGTCACTTTGGGAGGAGAACCATCACCACATGGAGATGGGCATGAAGCTATTGCTTCAAATCGAGGATTTTTTGCATCTTTGCAAAAATTTCCCAAGGAGCATCATGTGACAGTATTGATGGGCAGTAAGGCCTTGATCAAAGGAGGAGAAGGAAAGGTGGATTAGCATCAAAATATGGGGAGCATGCACCCTTGTTTATTTCAAGGGTTTTATATACAGAATAAGGAGATTGTTTTGCACAGTGAAAGGAGGGACAAATCATTCCACTCACCTATACATTCTACTTCAGATTTTGATGTCTCATTACATGGGGGCATTAAACCTAGGGGACCACCATATCAAGAGATGAGAGACATCTCACATCAAGTTGCATCACTCATTGATTTAGGGGGGGTGAGAACCTTAGGAGGATTTGGCATAGCGTAGAGAGTCTTGGGTAGGCTGAAGGAGGAGGAATACATTCTCTCAATATCATCGTTACCCACTCTCATCAGCTATTCTACGCTGGGAGAAGATGTTTTTAGGATGGAAGATGGCACCATCATGGTGCAAGGAGACCACTCCATGGCTTTGGAGGAATGGAGGATACTTCCACATAGGAAGGAATATTCCCTATTTGGTAGAGGATGGTGGCCACTCATGCATGCATTGGCCAGACTGAGGGGATTTTTGAGAGGTGAAAGCTTCCTATGAAAGACTAGCCTCCAAAAGCTTCAACCTTCACTTGAGCATGAGCAACTACAAGGGGGAGCAGCGGGAACATGTCTGTAGCATACCGGTTCTTGACTTTGGCATGGGAGATATCAAGGAAGAGGGCATCCACATGGCAAGAGTTACACAGTATAAATCAACAGCGTTGTCATTAGATATTTTAGACCCTTATTGGAGATCCCAACTATTGGTGGAATACTCCAAGGACCTCCTTACATGCAGGATTCTCGATGACCAGTTTTCAAATGGGAGATATACAGTGAGAGATGGGGTCATCTTTTATCCGAATAGGAAATTTTTGGCTAGAGCCTCAAATCTCAAGGATAAAATACTACATGCAGCCTATGAGATCTTTCTTTCCAATCCCACTGGTTTCATTAGAGCATACCATACTATCTTGGAGGGATTCATATGGGAGGACTTCAAAGGGGAGATGCACTATCATATGAGGAAGTGCATAGATTGTTTGGAGGGTGAGAAGAAACATAACTCTTGGGAAGAGTTATCATCACCACCTCCTTACTCATTGGGTGTGAGAGGGAGTTCATCCATGAGCTACCTCACTAGTTTGAACCAAGTGCATGGTAAGGATTGTATTTCTGAGCATCATGATTTATTTACTATATAATTGAGATCATGAGCACTAATGATGTTGATCACTCCCTGGGATATTTTGGGGAGATGATGTATTCTTCATGGTGTGCTTCATTGATACCAAGCATCATACACCTTTTCCAAGCATGCAAGAAGAATGGGGCAGCAAACAAGTGGTGGAGGGAACACTTGTTATATCATATTCTATGGAAGCTAGGAGTAAAACTGTGTTGGTTGCACTTGAGGGACCATTTCCCTTCCCCCTTACTACACATGGCAATGAGCATGACCTTGATTGTGATTCCACATGTTGATGATGTTCTTATATTTGTTGGGAACATGATTGGAGAGAAGGCACATTGGTTGGATGTGTCCATTGGGAATGAAATTTCCCACACTTTTTATGCTTCATACTTCAAGGGGAGCATGGGAGATGATGTGACCACTATTTTATATCACATGTTTCTTTATGAGGTGAGCCATATGATTGTTTGGAGCCCTTGTGATGCCTCTCATGAACATTTAGCAGGAACTTTTCTATGAATTACCATGCTGGAAGGTGATTCATTTCATTTAGATGATAGCATGGAGATGGGAGTCTCTCATTGTAAATGAGATCCCCTATGTTTGTCACCACTCCTACCTTGAAGATGCCATTAGACAGCAAGAAGGTTTCTATATAGACCTTCCATTTTCTCATGATGAGAACCATTTGGTTTATCCACCAAAATCCAACTTGCACATTTGGGAGGAACCATTGGGAGACAGAATTGTTGTAGAATATCTGAAGCAATGGTGGAGATTATTTGATGAGGAAGCCACAAGAGGAGGAGGGGAGAATTTTTCTCAACCCTTACAGTTTCTTGAGGACAAGCAACATTTTGGAGGGGAGGATTGTAATATTCCAAAAATTTAGATTTTAGCTAAATGGAATAATATTATAGTTTATTTTGTCACTAGGTACGTGAATAAGTGGGTAGGGAGGCCCATAGATCTCCTTAGAAACAATAAAAACACTTCAGTTGTGAAAGGAGACCCTCTAAGCAGCTAAATAAAGCACCTTTGAGTATGAACAGGGGTTGGAACATGTTTAATAGGTCAACTTTGACCAAATCAACATCTCTATTATGGAGGAGTGGACATTTAATGAGGAATAACGCAGTTTTGGAGGGAGATTGATTGCATGGAGGTAGTGACCTAGTTGAGTGGGGCAAAGGGTAAGGAAGCTCATAACTTATATAAGGAAGAGGATGGCAGCCATATTGGTCATGTTTTGGCTTATTATTTTTTATATGTTCTATTTAAACTTATGGCATTCTTCAGTTGTTTAGTTGAGTTTGTAGTGATGTTTAGCACAGGGTGTTCCCGAGCGGGAATCCCATCTCTTTCCTTTAGAGGCCTCTTGGAGGATTATTTTACTAAAATTCCACACTCATGCTTAAGGACAAGCTACAACTTTCTTCATCGGCGCATTTTCTTCATAATATTGTGCTATGTTGCACAGTGCAACAATGGAGAATTATATGGGGTGTCTTCAGAGCTAGTTTTGCAGTGGAGGAAGGTTTCCATCCATTCGAAGGCCTGCAAAGAAGCCCCTTAGGATTTATTGACATATTTGTCATTAGGACAAGGTGAATTTATCCCCTACAACGCAGTTTCAGCCTAGATCTGCGTTATTTTAGGGAGGAGTTGCAGGGGTGTTGCAGTGGTTGTTTTGAGAGGTGATTTGTTATGTGGAGGAGCCATTCTTTCATCTGGAGGATCTATTGGAAAAGATTTGTAGGTTTCTACATCAGCTTTAGCCATATCTTCTCATTTCTCTTGTTGCAGCATACCTTCAGCCCTAGGGCTGCAGCTTACATTGGCACATTGTTTGCATTTTCCGGAAACCCTCTTGGGTTGTCTTGGAAAGTTGATCTAGTGCCCAGATCTATATGTATAGAATCTATTGGGGCCTATATCAGTATTTTTATATCATTGTATCATCTCCAGCTGTAGTTATGCTTAGTATGAATATGTTGTAGCAGCATCTCTAGCATTTTTTATAGCAACAACAACTCACTTTTGAGAGGATTTATGTATTGGAGGCTTGTGTAATCACATTATATGATTTGTGCCTCATTTTTTTGTACTTATTTGCTGCATATATGATCAATAATATGGCTCCATATTGGTCTCATGGTTTCATGTGTTAAATGTTTGCTACTGCTTTCATTTTATGCACTATATTCTTTCTTTTCCCATTTGGGAATATTACAATTCAAGTGAGGATATCAAAGAATCAGGGGTTGCACTTGATGAAGAGAAGACATCATAATTATATATTGAGAAATTCCCATCATGTTTACCATCATATCCTCCAAGTGTTCAAAATGATAGTTAAAAGAAAGAGGAAGATTTGAATTTCATGGTAGATGAAAACATGAAGAATGATCCCAACGAGAAAGCAAACCAAGGGCATCAAAGCTATATTGAAATATGGTTCCAAACAATCATTAATCTGTAGCAACACACTCTTCTTCAACAGTACTTGATATAATCTCAGTCAAGGAAATTCATCTCCCGTATTCAGGTACATGCCAAAGAATGTATTTCAAGCATACACATGATTTTATCTGTCATATTGATGTGCACATGGCTCCATTGGAAGTATTACTATACTTGAAAGAATTTTTTTTTTTCAAGTAGAGTAGGATAGGGAAAAAAAATTTAAAAATGGAAAAAGAGAAAAAAAAAAGGAATAAAATCTCATGTGAAAACCTCTTATGAGGCGCATGATATTGGCTCACTGATTGAAAATCTACATGAGGAAGTCAATGGGTTGGAAAAAAAAGGAAAATAAGAGAAAAATAAAATATTCTAGGTGAAAACCTCCTTTGAGGTGCCTAGGGAGACCTACTAGATGAAAACCTCATTGAGGCAGCTAGTAGGCCTAAAGAAAAAGAAAAAATAAAGTGAAAAAGTGAAAATAAAACAAATGTTTTTGCTCCATGTATCTCTCTCTAATGAATGCATGCAAGCAGCAAAAAAAAATTGGCACCAAAAGAAAGAGTTGGCCAAAACCCTAGTCAAAGGAAGTCAAACTTGGGCTTCGTCCTCCTTTGCTTGGATGCTCCAAAAGGACCTAGGTCATGCCAATCCATCACCCTAATAAATTTCCAACATCCACCCATCATTTCCAATCTTTTATCATTCATTTTCTTCATTTTCCTAAAATACTACAGGAAACCTTGTTTTTGCTATAGGAAACTCCTAGTTTTTAGCATAAAAATAATTATTATATCTCAAAAATTGTGTATCCATTTTCTGACATGTTTCATGGGGAGATTTGTATATATTATGGTAACATGTTCAAGAAATTTCATCACATTTTGATGCACATTTTGTGATAAATCGACCTCCATCACCTACAACCATTTTTAATATTTCTCGAGATTCATGCATCCAATGGTTGAGATGTTTTATGGGGAGGTGAATAAGGATGGTAGTAATATGCTCAAAATATTTTAGGTCAATCTAGTCTACCATTTGAGAGATATGTCTAAAACAAGTCTGTTACAAGGGGTTGTCCTCAATTTCTACAAGAAACTTTGTAATTACTACAGGAAGTTACAACAAGCTACATGCAGGTGGATCAAGGACAAAAAAAAAAAACACAAAGGGTATTGATATGTAAAAAATCGATTAAGAGAGTATTACCATAATTTCTTGTGACCTCCTCATCACTCCTCCATCTCAAGGGCAATGGTTTTTCACTCAAACCCTACACTTTGTCACTTCTGTAACAAACAAACAAACAAAAAAAATCTGCAAAAACACAGATTTCCTTCACATCATTCTTCCAAGACCACAATACTCCTCTTTAGCCTTACCACACTCTCCCTCATCACCCCATGCATATTGGAAGTCAAACAAATACAAAGAAGGCCTTTTACAAGAAGGAAACATGTTCCTCTAGCAAACCTGTGTAATCACCAGAAAGCATTATGAGTGGTTTAATCAATTATCCAAGAATACATGAAAATCCGTGAGGTGAATATGAAGAGCCTATGGCACTCCAAGGAGGAATTTAACCAGTAGCATCAACCTAGACATCAGAGAGGCACCTAAAAACATACAATAAATGTATCAGTAAAGCATGCAAACATCAAGTCAATCATCAACTTCAACACTCACATCATGAGCATCTTAGCAACAAAATTTAAGTCAGGGATGTGAAGGTGTAGCAAAAACAACAAAAGAAACCCTAGAAGACCTCCAGATTCAAGGCTATTAGCAATAGGACCTCCAACAGATTATCACATGCAGCTTCAGTAACAACTTTAGAACCACCAAAGAGTACTTCAACAGTCATATCAGCAACTTCAACATCACCTGCAAAAACAAATCAAGGGTAAGGCTCAAGTATGCAATCATCTAAACCTTTCTTTGAAACTATTCTAGCTTAAGAAAACATTAAAATCGTGAGAAGGAAAGTTTTTTATAGCCAAAATCAGTAGCAGAGCAGCCTCGGTCTTATCTTGCAATTAGCTTCACTTTTCCACCAAGACACACACACGTGTGGGGGAGGAATAAGAAAAAAGTAAAGAGGACCTGAGAAAGTGGGTAGTAAGAAGTTAGTTGCGATGGAAGACAAGGAGTGCCAACTCAGTTAACTAAAAAATAACTCTTAGTTTATTTTGCATGCAATTAAAAAAATAAAAATAAATAAAAGAGAAAATAATTTGAAAAGAAAAAGAAAAAATAAAAGGTGGACCCACCACCTCTTGGCATGCAAAATATAATTTCTACATGTGAAATGGGGCTACTACAGGCACAAAATTTTCTATAGGAAGATCCAATAGGAAGTTAACCATGAAATTTTTTGTTGATCAAAGGTGGTTTTAGACCCAGAGGAGTAGTTTCATTCTTCTCTTATCTCTCTCCTATGCTTACACACTCCATGGAAAACTCCAACATGCACCCATTCACTCATTTCACCTTTCAAGTAGGCAGAAAAATCCATTTCTACTCTTGACTGTAATTTCTACAGAAAAATCCTAACAGCTACAATATTCCTACAACACTATAGGAAACCCTATAAATGCTACAGGAAACTTATTTACAAGGAAATTAGCTCTCTCAAAGGTTTCTAAACTTCAAAAAGAGCATAATAATTTATTTTTTGGCTATACCTACCATTCCTAACCCTCACTTCACTCCATGCACAAGGATTCACTCCCTAAACCCTATGTTTTGCCACTAGAAGCTAGATCACCTATACCTTGGAATTAGACCTCTCCCCTTACCTCTCCATCACTCCATCTCTAACCTACCTAAACCATTTCCCTTAATCGCTAAGCAATTTGGAGCCCCAAGAAGTAGAGAGAAGATTGCTACAAGAAGTTGAAAAGTTTCTTGTAGCAATTCTTTCTATGGCACAACAAGGTCAAAATCTGAGGGTAGTTTGATGAAGATGGCTTCAAAGTACCACCAGCAGACTCCAAGAGGATGAACACACCATCAAAGGTACTTTAGGACCTCCACGCAACACTTGTAAGAAGAAAAAAAACAAATAAAAAGGTTAAGCAACTCACTCAGAAACAAGCTCCTAACTCAGAAAATACATAATAATAAAAAACACAGCAAGAAAAAGATATCCATGGATATCACCAAACTCCAGCTCCCTACACCAGATAATGTTTGCAACTCCTCAACAACAGGTACAAACAAGGTCTTGAATTTTCACACCATTACAGTTGAAGAATGACTTGAGAAAAAGAAGCAGCATGAAACTACATTAGAAGATTAATGGGAAACTAAGATAGGGGAAGAAATGCTATCAGCAGGAGGAGAAACACATGGACCAATAAACAGATAATGAAATAGGCCATTATACATGAAGAACCACAAGGCAAGGAGGATGAATAGGTTTCTCATAGGATGAGCATCATTTTCAATAGGGAGGTATGATGGGCCTCTAAATTAGACATAGCCCTCTTGCACAATTTCTTTATGTTCTTGTCACTTCTTATTCACGTGCATCTCTTATTTTTGTTTTTCATATCTTGGTATTTAGTATTGTTTATTTTCTTGTTTTAGGATTGAGTTAAATGATTTAAGTGAGTTATTTTACAGGTTTTTTATAGGTTCAAAATCAGTATTCATCATTAGAATAAATTTGGAAGGTCATATAAATCATTAAGCTACTTGAATTTGGTTACTAGTTCACGAATATAAGATTTATGGAAATGCCTTGTAGCGAAATAGTAGTAATTTTCTTCTATTTTTTAGAAGTGGTTAATGAGACCCATTTGACTTGATTCCACTTGGATTAGGTCATAATAAGGTTAAATTTAATAATAAAAAATTACCCCATTTCATTTTCACTTGATTAAGTTAGGCATTTGATAGATCAACTAGCTCACTAGTTCTTGAATTTCCATATTTTAGAGTAGTAATTTTCTGTTATTTTTTAGCACATGTGAACAGGGGTATTTTGGAGTGATTCCACTTGGAATGGAGACCTAAGACATCCTACTTACTAAAAAAAATTGTCCCATCCAATTTTCATTTTATTTACTTATTCATTCAGTGATTTATCTCCAAAACATAGTTTCTTGTAGAAAAAACAGAGTGTCTTGTAACACTCTTGTATCATGTGTAAACTCGACCAAATTTGCTCCCAAAGGTTGGTTTTTTTTATCTTAGGCTTTAATCATGATCCCTATGATCTAAATACATGATTGAGGAAGAATAAACACCACTTAGGACATTCATTTTTGAAAATTATATTAGGCATTTTTATTTGAATTCATGCTCTTAGGATTTCAATTACAAATTGTTGTTCTTTCCTAGGATTAATTTATTTTCAAAGCAACACTTCCATTTCTGCAATTATTTTAGGCTTTGATTTCATGACATTCACTCCATTAAATCATAACAAAATAATGACACACTGTATGCTACAAATATATTGTCGATAGCTCTTAAGTTTGTACGAACCCCAGGTTGATAATTTAATTTGGTAGCTCGGTAGTTGTAACATTCTTATTGCAATACTAAGGCTCACCAGTCTTGTTAGAGTTTTGGAAAATACAATTATTTCTATAGCATGACCACAATTTTCTCCACACTGAAGTGTCTTGAAACTCGACTGTAGTGCGCCTCCAAAATAATTTTTTCATGCTCACTTAAAGGAACACAAAGGTAGCCCAGGTAGCATAATAATGCATCCTAGAGGTGTAAATATGGAACTTGTTTTCCATCTACTAGTATCTGGTAAGTGGTGGCGAACTCTAGATCATTATTGTATTGGTGTGCCCATCCAAAGGTCTCCTGGCCACAAGAGTCGAGAACAATAGTTAGTGCTGCAACTAGGGGTATACTGAGGCAATATGCAACAATATTGGTGTTTCCCCTATTGTACTAAATGTTCAAGTGGAATTTTTGTAGATATGTAGACCACTTCTGATAGTGATAATTTTGCAACTTCCCTTGTATCTGTATTAACTGAAGAGAATAGTGATTTGTTTGCATGATTGTCTCCTTCCCCTGAGTGTAATGTTTTCATTTATGACAAGTCTACATGATAGAATACCTCTATTTATCACAGGGGGGGTACTTTCGAATTGTATCAGAAGTGTCTCACTATGATATGCCTCTTGATGCCCTTGCTAGGTGAGAAATTCACACATAGTATATTCAGAGGTGTTTGTCTTGTTTCAAATGGTTGCTACAAGTTTGGAAATGTGAGTACATGTGCATAGTAGAGGACGTGGTTCTTTATCTCAACAAACACCTTTTGTTGGGACTCAAACTAGGAAAATTTTGATTTTTCTCCACCCTTGGTAACCTGAGTCAAATGCCAAATGATATTGGAGAATCCCAACACAAACCTATGATAAAAATTGGCAAGACCCAAAAAGTTACAAAGATCTATTAGAGTGGTCGGGGTTGGAAAATCCCAAATGACTTGGATCTTAGTTGGATCCACATGCAACCCAGATATTGGACCTGGATCATGACAAAGGTGCATTTCACGAGGTTGGCACATAGTTTGTGATACTGTAGGATTTTAAGGACCTGTTGAATATGTTACAAGTGCTCTTCCCAACTCTTGCTAAATAAAATAATTTTGTATAGATATACAACCACGAACGAGTTGTTGGAGGGTTGAAAGATGTTGTCTATCAACCTCATAAAAGTTGCAGGATAATTTTTCAACCTAAAATGCATGACCAACCATTCAAAGAGGCCCTCCTTATATTTGAAGGAAATCTTCCATACACTTTTGGGCTCTATTGGAACCTGGTGATAGCCAGACTTCAGATCAATTTTGTTGAAATACTTGCCCCCCTTGAGACGGTTAATAAGGTCATCTATTCAGGGGATTGAATACTTGTTCCTCAAAGTGATTTTGTTCAGTGCCTGGTAATCAATGCAGAGCCTCAAGGTCACATCCTTCTTTTGTACAAGTATAATTGGACACCCACAAGATGAGGAACTTGGTCAGATGTGCCCTTTTTGTAGCTACTCTCAGATCTGACACTTGATCTCTTCATTTTCCATAATGAAGTGGTGGTATATCAGGCCATTGGGTAGAGGTTCTCTAGGGGTCAAATCGATCAAATGCTTGACCTAACAACGTAAGGGTACTCTTGTGGGTGAGGAGAATATTTACCTATATTCTTCCACAACCTTATCCATCTACTTCTTCTATGTGGAGGAACCTTTCCTAGGGGCCATGGATGTGGCCACGATATTCCCCTTAATTTGAGAGTAAATAAAAAAGAAAGAAAAAAATTTCCGGTCTGAGAGATGATATTTTTGTATTTATTAGTAAATATCAAATATATGGTGGTAGGCGGGGCTACCTGTGGTATCCTATATAACTTATTGTACAAATTAATAGTAAGAGTGTGATGTCTAGACTCATTCATAACATGATGCTTCCAAAAGTATGGTTGGCCTAATAATACATCAGAAAATTCAAGAGGAGCAACATCACACAATACCTTACACGTGAAGGGCTTGATGTTGTAGGGAAGGCAACACTGTTGGCTGACGCAGAGATATTGTCCTTAGTGAAGCCACCTAATGGTGTACGTTTGTGGGTGTGGTGTGGTCAGTAGGCCCAATTGTGTCACTACCTCTGCTGAAATAAGGTTCTTTTGGCTCCCATTATCAACAATCAACTGCAGCAGTTGACCCTTCACCCACATCTGTGAGTCAAAGATATGCTCCCCATTCTTTGGATCTTCAAGCTCAATATTCTAGATCTTGGTGGTGGAAATGGTGGCACTGGGTTCCACATCAATAATTTTCTTCCCTTTTTCATTCCCTTTGTCAAGTTCTGACTAAAATTTAGAGAATTAATCTGACTCTAAAGATTTCATCTTGGCTATCAACGAACTACTTGGTGTGACACTCATTTGTGTTGTGAGGGGGGCCTTATGGAACTCCCACCACTTTCCTATTTCCTTATTTGTCTCTGTGGTGTTCGTATTTTCTTGTGGCTTCGACGGGTTGTCATGGGTCACCCTACCTTGGAATTTTCCTTTGTTTTTCATTTTGGGGACGTTGTTGCCTTACTTATGATTCATAGATCCAAAGTCTCGCTTATTTTGTTTAAATTTTTGTTCAATATCGACATAATACCAATATGTTGCACTAAGCGAGGAGATGTCAAGGAAATCAATTTCTTCCTTAATGTATTTGTGCAGATAGTTGCAGTGCTTGAGCACCAGATGCCTCTCAGAGTCTTTGATACCCAAATTTGTGCATATAGTATGAAAAATATTTGTGAGCTCATGCACATATTTCTCCATTTATTTTTGTAGTTTGGTACACTATATGTACTTCTCCTCATATCTCCCCATTAGGTAATATTTCTCCTTGCAAGTGTCTAAAAAAGAGTTCCAAGTGTTGATCAGCGATTTTCATTGATGTCAACCCAAGCAGCACCAGGGGCTAACCCAATATTGCATGGGAATTTTGACCTACCAAATTAATATATTATGGGTCAATAATTCTTTTGATGGTTTCTCTTGTCGAGATGTTTCCGTTGATATAGGCACGCCATGTAATTCTTCACGGTTTGAGAGATATTCATGTTTGAAGTTTGTACCCCCAGTTAGTGGGCTAAAACCCCATGGGGTTGGGGCATGGGTCATTTAAAAGTCATAATTAATATTTTTTAAGCTCCTAAAATCCCTCCCACGTTCACTTGTTGAAGCCCCTCTCAACCTAAGCATTCATATAAATTGTGATCTTCATTTCCTCCTTAGGCAAGGGATTTCACCATCTGAAACAGGTCATCTTGGAATTTTCGCTCTAAATTTTTTTCTAAGAAGGTTCAGAAGATGAAATTTTTATGAGTTGAAGCCAAAATCCTGAGGAATCTGCAGTAAAAATTTTAGATCAAGGTGCTCAATATTTTTGGAGATATGATCTGTAGAAGTCAGGGTTTTTGCAGGATTATGAAATTCATCTCAAAGACGTGACCATGGTAAAATATTCATAACTCTCTCTCTGAGTATCAGATTTGAATTTCGTAAAAAGTGGAAGATAGTGCACAGCTTTTACTTTTCTCTCTTTCAATTTCAGAGCCAAATGAAGAAACAGTGACATGTGGCACGCCATATAAGTGTACTCTGCTGAAACAGTCCATAATTAGGGCATTGTGAGAGATTGGGCATAACTCTCTCTTGAAGAATCCAAATTGGGTCAGACCTGTGGAATTGGAAAGAAGACTCAAAGGGCTACTGTAGGACTAAAAATCATATATTGAGGTTCTGAAATAATATATATACACCAGATTCAATATCGAGCTCTTGGAAGGCAAGAAAAAGCTAGATCATGTGTTGTCAAGGGTTACAAAGGACCAGACTTTCTATGGCAGCAAAGCAAAGCAAGGTGTAGCAGAGGGTAGCATGACAAGAGCAGCATCAAAGGTGCATAAAAATAGCAAGAAGTTCATCATATGAAGTCTTCAAGTGGGCATCACTGCATACAATCATTGTAAAGGTATCATTGTACTTAGTCATTGTAAATACATTATTGTACAAATTGTACTAGTGTCTATCTGCCAAGGGTTGAAGAGGCAATGTTGGGAGGTCTAGGATCATCATTAGGTGGTTGTGTCAAATTTGGGGTTATGGTCTAGTAAATCTTCTTCTTCTACATCATTCTATATCATTGTAAAGTGGACCATTTTCCCTGGTATGGGAGTCCATTCTTCTTTTATTCTTCTATAGGGTGGTAGGGTGGTGCTAGGGTGAGTTGTAGCTCATTGGGTGTTGGGGCATCCATTCAGTTGATTACTGAGAATCTTGGGCATTGGAGCATCCATCCAGTGGGAGCTAGAGAAGAATGCTTTTCTAGATTCTAGGAAGTTGGAGCTTTATTTTCAATTGGAGTTGAATATTAAAGAATTACTAGAAAATCATTGGGTGGGTTATAATTGAAGATTAACTAATGCTATAATTAAAATAAATATTGATTCACCCCCCCCCCCTCCCTTCTCAGTATTTGCAACACCAAGAGGGGGTGGATGTAATTAGAGAGGGTTCCTCGACCATTTTCTCACAATAAGTTTCTCGCTAGTTCTTGACATGTGAAGCAACCTTAAGCAGTGCAAAAGTAATCTTCTCCTTATTGGAGAAACTATGGACTGAAAAGTATCCTTCTAACATATTCAACCATTTATCTAAAACATCTGCATCTGTTTGAACTTCGAATATAGGTATATCAAGTTTTAATTGTAACTTGAAGGGGAATGCAATAGCCCTGTTGAAAATTCCATGTAATAAAATTCAATAAAGGAAAAATAATAACCACAGTTATGGAACACTTATTCCACACTGAATGTTAGGAAAAAACATCCTAGTGTGGGTGTTCATTTTGATTATTATGGCTAAGGAATTGGTAAAGGAAATGGAAAAGGATTAGGAAAGGAAAAATGGAATTTTTGGAAATGTATTTATGAAAATAATAGAAATTGAGAGAAAAGGAAGGTGAAAGGTAACATGTTGCATGTGAGGACGAAAATGAAGGAAAATAATGCAAAATGAAGAAAATAGAGGCCTCATTAATAAAAATTATTCTGATGATCAGTTGGTACCTTTTTCCAGTTCATTTTTGGAGATCTCTCTTTATTCTCTCTCTACTCGCACTCTTCAACACTTAGATTTTTCTTGGAGCACTTAAAATTTGGATCAAAAAAGGGAAAGAAAGCAAAGAGGAAGCATAGATCAAGAAAGGAATAACAGGATCAGGTAGCTTCATCAGGTTTACTTATAGGTATCGAACTGCATATGTGATTCCTTTGCTAGATTTGGCATGCATGGTTATGCATGTGTGTTCTTGGTTCTCTTTTTGTCATTTGCATGGTTTTTCTAGGTGTGATAGTGTTCTTCAACTTGCATTTCCATTTCCGAATAACCATGGTGTGATGAGGTTATCATATTTTTGTTTAGCTAGATTTCTAGATGGATTCTAAACTGAATGAGGTATATCTCTGAATGAAATAACACATGGCCTAGTTATCCATGAACTAGAGTGTGGATTACGGTAAATACACTAGCCTAGTAACCCTTGAACCAGACTATGGGTTGTAGTAAAGCCAAGTATTTTGTGCCTTGGTGGGCCTATTAATCCTCAACTGGTGTATGGTGTGATATATGGCAAATCCTATAGTTGGGTGCTCTCCATTGGGACTAAGTATCTCAGGATGGGATATCCAGTAAATCCTAGAGGGTGGAGTCTCGGTTAGGGCCTAGTCAACCTGTGTGGATTGTGGTAAAGCCCAGAGACTGGTGTCCAGGTTATGGCCTAGTGACCCCTGGATAAAAATATTTATTGCAGTAAATCCTAAATACTAGGAGATAGGAAAATGCCTCACGATGTCGGTTGAGAAATCTATTGGAATCCATGCTTGTTTATGGCCTAGTGATACGGTGAGGATTGCGGTAAAGCACAACTCTATTGATGAGGGTGTGGTGGTTTAGCCTCGGGAAGCCCCATTTGATTCTTTTTGTTTTGAGTCCCACATTCATGCTTGGAATATGGCACATGGGTGATTGGAGGAAGATATATTTTTCTTAGCCAATCTATGGTTGGGTGGAACGTGGTGGTCCAATACCGGGTAGGATCTTGCATTTCATTAATAAGAGTTATTTTCCATGGTATTTTATGTGCAAATGTACTGGCTCACATTTGGAATTTATGGTTATTGTATCCTTATTATTTTTTGTTTATATTCTAGTTATGAATATGTTTTATTATAGTGATGATGTATGGTTTCCATCATGTTTTGATTTATAAATGAATGAACAATGAATATATGACCTAATAGATGATAATGCAACTAATGTGATAAGGCATCAATGCTTCTTAGTGATTCTCAGATAATTATAAGACCCCTATGCTCAGATATATTATTATTACTTGTAGAATTCATATTTGTGACATGATTGACGAAATTCATGCCATGGCTAGTAGGGATCCAGTCAAGTTGTTTTTCCAGAATTTGCATTGGCATCATTGTCTCTATGTTATTTTTCATTTTTATAAATTCCATAAAGTTATGGGTAGTGACTGGGTCCTAGCCTTATAAATTAGCCTTAAATCTTGTAGTTGATAGCATAGCACTGGCATAAAGAGGCTACAATCACACTTAGGCATGCTCATGGGAGGAACTAGGGCTCTCAATCGCATGCATGCCTTGGAAAGGGAGTGATTGGGGGTTTAATTCCTTGAAATGTTGAGTTCCCTTAGGGTTTGGTCACTTGAAAGGGTGGGTTAGCTCTTGGAGGTTATGTATAATGTGTAGAAGGCCATATTGGTTGTGTTGTGTTAGTTTCACTTCCTTAAATATACATGGGGAGTTGAATCAAATCATAGTAGTCTCTCGTCACATGTTTACACCGGTTGGCCAGTTACTTGGGTAGATGTGGGAGGATTGTGTTACAAATTGGTATCAGATCATGTTTCACCCCTTGGACTAATGGGTGATGTGTTTGTAAGTCATTCATGTCATTTGCATATGTGTTCTTATGTTTGTGGTCTATGTATTTCCCCTTTATGCATGGTGTTAGTTATGGTTGCAGTGGTGTCGCCATGTAAAATTTAATGGAATTATTATTTGATGTGTTTATCATGATTTTATGTATGTTATGAACTAGATATACATGTTAAGTGTTTGTGTGTATTTTGTATGCATCCATTTCATGCATATATTTTTATGCATGCATTGTGTCTAGTTGGTGTTATCGTTGTGGCATCATTCATGGTAATTGGACAATGGTTGGAATGTTGATTATATGTTGATTTCATTATGCTAATATATATGTGCATTGTGATAATCTGTTCGATCTTGCAGACGAGATATCCTCCCCGAATTACACTAAGGTATGTTGGTTTTTTTATGATTTGGTTTAGCTGAAATAGTATGCCTTGTAGGAAGAGATCAAGATGACTAGCAAGATGGTAGACTACAGATATTATCCCTATGAATCAAATGAGCAACATGGTGTTGGGAAATATTCTGAATTAGAAGACACATTGAGGAGTTTGAAGGAAGAAATAAGGAGTTACAAACTAGATAATGAAAGAATCATGAAGGCACAAAAGAAACAAGTAGAATTCAATGTAGTAATTCTTCAAAGCTTTTCAGAATTGCAATGACAGGGACCACTTTGGATCAGCTATGGATAGGAGGATGGGACTAATGGGGCATTTGGAAGTAGGTCTCATGGTGGTCACAAGTCATATAGATATGACACGATCAAATATTGTAGATTCTTCGATACTTCGGATAGGAGAGTTGATGGACACATTTTCTATTCTAGTTCTTGTTCTGACAGGCACTATGATCATCATCGTTATCACTCTTACTAGAGGAGTGATAGGGGACACTTTCCAGATGAGTTTAAGAAAGCGAAGCTACCTACTTTTGATCGATATTTGAAGAAACCTGAGGATGCAGAGGCCTGGTTACTTGGAATGAATAAGTTCTTTGAATTTCATGAGTACATAAAGAATATGAAGGCCAAAATAAAGATCTCCAATCTCAAAAGGAAAGCAGATATCTAGTAGGAAGATGTAAAATGGGTCAGAGACAACAGGACAGAGGAGTTGAGTTGTCATGAATTCAAAAGAATCTTCAGAAAGAAGTACTTATTAGAAAGTACAATGATAGAAAATCCAAGGAATTCTATGAGCTTAAAATGGGATCGATGACATATGAGGAGTAAACGACAAATTTCCTAGAGCTATTGAGGTATGTACCGTATCTTAAAGATGAAAATGATCAAGTTCAGCTATTTTTCAGTGTATTTCCATTAGCATTTAGAGATCATATTGAGTATGATTAACCTCATTTACTTGAGGAACTTATTAGGAAACTTAAGCATTGTTATGAGGAGTCAAAGCTTAAAAATGAATGTCAACAAGGATGGAAAGGGAAATATAAATATAAAGGTAAATGGAAGCCAAAATGAACAAGTCCTCAGAATATATAAGAGAAAGAGAATTTTGAACCACATAATAATTTCAATGCAACTACATAGGGACATGGGTCACAACATTAGAATAGAGGTGATGATACAGGATAGTTGGAGTGTTGGGCATGTGGTAAGGGGCATCTTAAAAGGATTTTTCCACATAATCATGGTCATGGGCCTCATATCTATAGTGCACAAGAGGCGTATATTGTTGGGGATGTTGGGCAGAGCATTCCTTGTATCTATTCGGTGTTGGATAATAGGCAGGATAATCATCATGAATCTATCATTGAGATGGACGGTAAGATTTGTGTTGAATTTATTTCTATTTTGATTGACCCTGGATCTAATTATATTTATGTTAACCCTAACTTGGTGGATAATTGTAGTTTGAATAAAAAGTGCATGTATAATCTTGGTTAGTATAGTTGGCTACATGTACCAAGAAGAGAGTTCATCATTGGGTAAGATCTTTTGCATTTGAGTTGAATGGTATGCCTATATCAACACATCTGAATGTATTACCGATGGGGTCATATAGTATTATTTTGGGTATGGACTGGATATATCTTCATAGGATCAAAGTGGATTGTTATGACAAAGCCATTGAATGTTGGGATGACAATGGAGAACATATAATATTACATGTTAAGAAGAAAGCAACATTAGTTAGGATGGTGACATCTATGCAGGAAAAGCGCAGTCGCAAAAAAGGGTGTGTGTTATTTGAAGTACACATTTCTAGTGATAAAGGTAAAGAGGATGAGGATGCAGAGATATTTAGCTAGTACCTGATCCTACAATGGTTTTAGGATGTGTTTCCAGCATATATCTCAGAGTTTTCACCTCATAGAGAAGTGGAATTTTCTATTGAGTTGGTACCAGGTTCAACACAACCATCAAAGGCACCATACATGATAAGAACTCTATAGTTATTAGAGATGAAGTGGTAGTTGAAGAAAATTCTTGAAAAAGGTTACATTAGGTAGTGTATCGTCGTGCGGTGCACCAGTATTTTTTTTTTAAGAAGGATGGTAATATTAGGTTATGCATTGATTATAGATAGTTGAACAAGGTGACCATCAAGAACAACTATATGTTGCCAATGATTGATGAATTATTTGATTATTTGAAGGGAGAAGTAGTTTTCTCAAACTTTTCTCAAGATAGAAAGAATAAATAAACCCAAAGTAATGATTAAATCACTTATCACTTTGAACAATTAGCCAATGATTCTCAAGACAATGTACCAATGATGACTATTATATTAGATATCAAAGAGAAAGGATGAAACTTATATATTTCAAACACAATATCAATATCCAATGAGCAACTCAAATTATTCTCTTAGGAAATCAAGCTTATTAGATTATGAGATGAATGTGCTTTTAGAAGCCTTAAGAGGTAACACAAGGGAAGAATGAGTCAATGTCCTTGAGACGATAGAAGCAATGCAAGAATAATCCAACAATAAGCTCATTTTAATGCTAGTTGTCCCTTAACATGAACCAACGATAGCCTTTATGTCGCTTGTTTTCCAATGTTATAACAGTAGTGGATAAATTTTTATGACAACATAGAGTTATTTATGTTCCAATAATAATTTTATGACAATAGTGTATTATAGTGAGAAATTCTTATGTCAAAATGTCAAAATATTCCAGATTGCTTATTTATTTTTCTTTGCTTAGATTAGAGAGAAAACATTAAAAAATGTATGTGTTCCACTATTGTATTTCAGACCTTATGATGCAATGATTACAGTCACCTAAAACTTGCAAACTTAATCCAAATTAAAGCCCAAATTATCCAATAGAATTATTAACATATTTAACTATGTATGAGTAATTTTTGTGTTAATTAGATAAACCGAATTCCACTGTTTATATCAGACTTTAGTAAGCATTCAAAATAGAGATAGATATTGAAAATTTATGCCAAACAAAGAATGCTCCACAAATGCAATTAATTCCTTGGGTTTTTAAACAATTTATCAATTAATTTTTAGGGCAATTTTGTAAGGATTTTATCACTGTTATGAAATAATTTACTAGTTGTAGATAGGAAGTAAGGAAAGAAATGGTTGGAGGGTGCAAATCGGTGAGCCCTTTGGGCTTGTGCATGCTAAGTGAAAATTCCCATAAATTCTCCAGTATCTTAAACCACTTGTAAACATGAGAATTTTTTGTATATCTCTATAAAATTCAACAAACTTTAGCCCAAAAATCAGTCTATTACCAAACAGTGGGAATAAGAGGGAAAAAATGCGCAATTAGACCCATGGCTAGGGCTATAGAGGCCTTAAGGCCTACCATGTAGGGAAATGGGGGCTTGTCACCTTGAAAAATGGGTGATAGGACTTGCTGAAGGGGAAAAAGGGAGCTTGAGGGCAGAAAAAATGAAAAGAGGGGTTGTGTTGATGATAGAGGGTAGAGGAGAGGGTTAGGAATATACAACAGGAAAGGCAGGAGCCTATAGGGTCTGCAACCAAGATTGAATAGGGTTGACAGCAGAGGACAAGGTCCAGAATATCCTGAAACTAGGGTCTGAAGCAGCCAAAGGCTCATGGTGAGAAAAGATAGGTCACAGCCAGGTCAGAGGAGGCATTTTTTTAGGCCTACGGTACTGGAAGGCAAAAGGAAAGGAGAAAATAAGCCACAGTAGGGAAAGGATGAGCTATTTTGGGCCTAGATGCCCTAAAATTTCTTGAAACCCTCGAAAAATTCAAAAAAATTCTTCAGATCTTGAAATTTCTCTGCAAATGATAACAAAAACTCCCTTGAAGGTTAAATTTTTCTCCTTAGGCTTTAAATTTGAGATTCGAGGAGCAATAGATGGTGTATATTGTCTTCCTAGGACTAGATCCACCTCTAGAAACCCTCTAAAAATTTTATAAGACCTACGACCCTTGAAACCCTCGAAAAAATTGCAAATCTAGCTTGAATTTTACCTGCACAAATAAAATTACAAGATCCCAAAACCCCAAAACCCGACTGCAAACAAGGGTTTGAAAATAAATTTATTTAATTATTTTACAATATTCACAATTATGTATGTCTCTTATAAGCATATCTATTCATTTAACGCACAAAAGATAAAGATAGATGAGTGAAATAATTTAAAAGGGTGAGCAATGGCCAAGATCTCTGCAAAATCAATCATTAGATAAGCCTTGAAATTTAACAATTCTAGCTCTTAAGCTTTCTTGTCTTGGGAGTTGGCTAGTTTAGCCGAAGACTTCCCCTCATGCGCAAGATCTGAATAACAGAAGTCTCTACACACTTAAAGCCAAATTATTAGATCAATAAAGGAATAGATAACAAAATCACCTTCAAAATATAGATATACCTGCTAGATAAATTAAATTAAAATATGTTTCTAAAACCCATCAACTAATAAAATATATTATATTTTAAATTTTTGTGGCATTCTTTTGGAAAAATATAGTTCATATTTTTCTGAGGATGGATCCCATTTGGGATTCAAAACATTGACAAGATTTAGATAACACTATGGAAAATCTGAACTATATATTTCTAAAACAAGATACCTATGCAAATAGTTGATCCTGGAACAAATGGCTAAAGAAATAATAATTTATAAAATATTAATCAATAGAGTGTTAAGCACATGATCCAGAAATTTTTTCCACAAGAAGCTGAAGAATAACACCACCATGAATAAACTACAAATACTTCTTTATTATTTCCAAAAAAACATTATAGTGGCAGAGCTTGACTCATAGTTTCTTTACAGAACTTTTCTCTATCTTGAGACGCAAATGACTTCTAATTTATAGATAAATACTCCAAGTGGAAAATAATGGTTGGTTGGCTTGATCCCCATCAAAATAATATTGATCGTTGATAAATGTTTCATCATATTTTAATCTCCACGGTAGAAGATCTTATTTTTGAGGAATTTTCGAATTTCTCATAAAAACCATTTTTTATTATCTCAAAAATAATTATTTTGAGCTAATTTCCTCAAAATTTTGACTTTGACTTAACAAGGAAGGCCCAAGGATCCAATTTTTCTTGAAATTTCCAATATTCCCTTGGTGGGGGATCTCCAAAAATTAATTTCTTTAAGATCCACAAATTTTTCCACTTGTGGAATTTAAATTCTCTAAGATTTTAATTTTGAATATAATTAATTAAATTTTTGGCTTAGGATTTTAATTTATTTTTCCAGAATTAACAACATTTTATTAAGGAAAAATCAACATTGTTACATAGAGGCAACACTCAAGTTTGTTTCCATGATGAAGCTCTTATCAACTATCTATGACAAGCACTTTTACAAGAAAAAATTTCCAACCTCTTCGCTCTATTCTAAGCTTGAATACTTATACAAAAATAGGTTTGGTTGGATCAAAACCAATCCCCCATTCTCTGATATGCTTGACTAGAAGTTACATATAAAATAGTAAATGGAGATTTTACAACACAAGATTGGGTGATTTTGATCCCAAAAATACATATGATATATTACATGATGATTTTTATACTCTTAAAATAAGTGATATTAGTTATCCATACAATTCAAATGATTGATTTTACATTTTCCCAAAATCTTGCCATGATTCGGAAATCTCAGAAAACTGTACATTTTTTACAAATTGGGCTCAAAGAACCTCTTGTATGAACCATCATGTATTTCAGAGAGTCATTTCGATGGAGCCTAATTTTCCATATTATCAAAAAAATTATGTCTTTTAATTTCCTGAATCAATTCCATGGCCTCAGAAATCGTGCTTAAAGTTGGTTGTTTAGATAATTTTTCCAATTTGGTTTTTTTTAGAAATTTTGTACAAGTATGCTTCGATGAACCAATTGTAACTTTTACACCGTATGGAATTTTTGGAAATGGTTTGGGATATAAGTAAGTTTCTTTGTTTTTCAAAAACCAATTTTCCAGATTCTTGAGATTCACCACCATATGCACTAAAAATGAGGTAGAATATGGCAATTTCAAAATTGTTACATATTTTTGGTTGTAGCTTAAAATGAGTATATTCCAAGGCTTGTAACATCATATTAGGTCCATATGGCACCGAATTTACCATGCTAGAGAAAATAAAAACATATTTTATAATTTTGAATTTTTTTCTCCATTCGTGCAGGTGCAGAATTGAGTACAACGAACTGTTGAACTGATACTGAACTAAGTATTGAATTTCCAAATTGTTAATAAGCTATTAGAGAAATAAAAAAATTTTAAAAAATCATATTTGAACATGTTTCTTGGCCACATAACCACATTAGTAAATTGTCATTGATAAAATCATATTAAAGACACATTTAATCATTAAAAATTAAGAATCCATCATAATTAACCATAAATTAGAAGAGGTTCATTTAGTGGAATTTGATGGTATAATGGCTACTAAAAGTATCATAAATGTGGGAATATGACTCATGAATAGAGACTTTATATACTGAATGATATGACATATTTGAAGCCCAACGTTCCCCCATGCTAAGACTTTGCATGCCCTCATGCAAACAAAATCCTCACCTATGACATTGTTTCATAGTGCTGGTGATTAAAGGTGAGTGGTCGTATCATCATAGACTTGATATGTTTCACAACAAGGAAGAAAAAATTGAGGGCAATCAAAATATAGACTAGGAAAGGATGGTGGATGATATAAGATGATGATGAGGATAAGGGTTGTAACTTTGTAAGACCATTATTCACTTGGTGGTTCTTTTATTAGATAAGAAACAATGACTTCATCCTCTTATTGAGAACATTCAGAGGATGATTTTGCGAATGATTTATGATTTACAAGGACAATACACTATAGATATTTCTTTGTATTCGTGTATCCCAATACTTTGTTTTTCATTCTATGGTCTTACTAGAATATGCATGGATGAATTTGGAAATGGGGGGTTTAATGGTGGTTCAAGAAAATAATATATTTATGGAATAAGAAGTGGTTAATCAACAAGTTTCCTTAAATTTTAATGAGTTAAAGCCCCTTTAAACATGTTTTACCTTAATTATAACTTTTGAATTTTGATTTGTACCTCAGGCTCCAATGGAAGTTGTATGAAGCTAAAGATGAGGCTCACTAAGGCTGGGAGTCTGGAATGATCTGGAAGAGTTGGAGTTCATGAGTGCCAATCTGATATGCTAAAGAAATATGAATATAATAAATTGAAGATGTTAAAAAGGTTCCAAAAACCACTCCCTCGTGCCTGAGGTTTTTCATGTCCTCGTGAAAACAAGGTGAGGTACTAAAGAACTGAGGAGGGATGTTGAGATGGATCTAGTATAAAGGAACATGGAAAACAAAACAATGGAACTATTGAGATGAATAATAAACAAAAATAATTCATCCCAGATTTATTAAAAGGATGTAAGACTAACACAAGCATAATAGAAATTCAAAATCACTCATCACATATGATTTCATCAATCCTTAACAATTTTATGCTCAATATAATCATTTTATAAATTTAAGGAGATCTCCTTATTTTTAGAAAGGAGGAATTTTATGATCACAACAAATGATGAACCAATAAAAATTTATTTATTACTAAAAAAATCTCAAAGTATTATAGTTATCCAAGTATTACAGATAAACTTTGTAGTTGAGTTTTATTAATTCTCTATGATCATATGTCCCACTTCTAAGATAATTAAATCTTACGCAGAGTATTAAAAACCAAGGAAAGAGGTTTCAAGGTTACCTTAAGGCCATTCTTTGGCAGCAAATTTATGGAGTTTGTTTTTCCTTTGACATGATCCACACATGCTTCCTTTTGATTGTAACACTATAGAGTAACCATCATACGTGTAGACAAAAGCCCTGGTTTGGTTAACACTTCTTTAGGTAGAATACCCCATTGCATGTGAGCATCCATAGCCCCGATGGGTTTTCCTAGTGGTATCACGAGTCAGTACCCGCTGTAAGCAGGAATCCATATCCTCGACGATTTAACCTCTTAAACATATTTTACGCTGAAGGATCTAGTCCCATGTTTCCTACCATTTTAGGTTTATATTATGGACATTGCTTTTGCAATTGGTAGATGGGGGAGCATCTTCAGAAATCCCCTTAAAGGAATAGGATGAAAGCATTCAAAGTCACTTAGATTACTTGCTTAATGTATAGGATGCATAAAGTACTTATAGGTGCTCAAATGACATAACATGAATGAGCCATTTTAATGTGGGATGGATGAGGCTAACCAAAGAATAACCAAAATACACATAAAGTCAATGACACCAAAAATGTTGCTAAAATTATATTGTTCTAATCCCACCACTTACTTATTAAATCCAGGATCACAATAATTAGATATGAAAACAGGAAATGAAGGGTTAGAGATTATTATATCCTATACTAACAACTAATTTTGATGAAGGGATGGACTAGGAAGGGATGGTGGATGATATAAGGTGATGATGAGAATAAGGACTGGAAATTTTGTAAGACTGCAGGGCACAGAAAAAGCATTATAATGGAAACTCAGTTGTGCGTTATGAACACATGGATATGAAGCTATTGGAGGAGGATCCTGCCTTCATTCAAGCATTTTCCAGCATGGTATGCCTTCATTTTTGTCAGAAGTTGTTGGGTTACCATGGGTAGATTGCCAAATACTTTTCCATTAATTTCACAAGGACATAATCTAAGGTGGGCATGCTAAAATTTGTAGTGTCCCCTGACATCATTTCTCATGCTACAGAAATCCCTAGGTCTAGAGAAATGTGGTTTAAAGTGCAGAAGTTTCAGTTGCTGAATTGTGATGAGTTTATCAGGGAAGAGCACAAATGGATTGATATGATTGCTGGCATTTCCAGAACTTGCCTCAAAGAGCATTTTTCTAAACTCCTAATGGTCGTCCAAAAGTACTTCACATGTGAAGGCAGGTTCAACATGGTCTACTGGTACCATTTGAAATTTCTACTGAATTTCACAAGTAAACAACCTTTAGACATTCATTTTTATCTATATAGAATTTTGGGAAAGATGGTTGACAAGGTCGAAGCCAAGCCCGATTCTAGTAATACCTTTGTTTTCCATCATGCTCTTATTAAATTGTTGGTTGTAGAATAGTTAAATATGTTGAATAGAGATTGGCTCACCTTCCTATTTTTAAGTGGATCTGAGTTAGATACTGCCACCCCTAGGAAACTTCAAAGTCTCAGTCAGTAACCCCCAGGGAAGAGAAGAAACAAGAGGCATAGCTTCTAGCAGAACTTGTAGTAAATAATAACATAAGCACTAAGAGGAGGATGACTAGAAAATAGAGCAAAGGGAAGGGAAATATATCTGGTATCCTAGAGGCCATTAAGATTGAGGAAAGTCCATATTTTCAGCCTATAGAAGTGAAAAAAAAATGAAACTCAAAAGAAGATCAAGGAAGCCAAGAAATTAGATTTACGCAAGAGGAACCACGTTATGTTTTCAAACCTAGGAAACATGTTACAAGGTCAATGCAACAAGTTGAAAATATGTCTGAGGTGCCTTCAAAAAAAGCAGAGCCAGTAAAGAAACACAAAGGAAAAGAGTCTTTACAGGAAAAAATTGAAATATAGGTTTTACAAGAACAATTAAGGGAAGCTAGGCAGGAGGTGATAGAATCTAAATTATTGTTTAAGGAGTTAGAAGAAGATACATCAAACCAGCTAGATTTCTATGAAAAGGATGGAGAAGAATCTAGAAAAATGGTGAAGAGGACTTAGCCTTTGCATAGAATGATGAAACACGTGTAAAAGGAACGGATGGTTACATGGAAACAGGAAAAAATTGTAGGGACAAGTCAAAGCATTAGAGACTCAAATTGAAATGATCAAAGTCGAACTTGCAAAGAGAAATCTCAAGATTATTGCTAAAGTAGATGGCACTCCTTGAATATGGTAAAATCCTTAATTTTTTCCTATGTTATTCTTAACCTATAATTTTAGTAGTAAATGGGTTTGGACAGTTATTAGGAGTGATAAGGAGGCATAGGAAACCATGAAAAATCAAAAACTCAGAAAATTGACAATTTCGTAGCAACTCCCCATAGTTAAGGTGAATATTTTCTATGAAATTGTTGTAGATTTTCATGGAGGAAAAATCAAGTTAAAACCTCGGCTAAGGGAGTGCTAATGGCATTTTTTTAGCTAAAAAACATCAATGAAGACTTCATAACTTGCAGAAAGGTCAAATAGATAGATAAGTTGTTTTTTGAAATTTGCTACCAAATTTTGCTATGGAATTGTCCAACTCTGTATTTTATGCGTTATAAAGTTTCGATTAGTTTTGATTGGGCATCAGAAAACAAATATTTATATGGGCTAAAGGTCATAAGATTGTCCATGTCATTAGCCAACGGACTCCTATTTCAACATCCACGTGGAAAAAGCACAACACTCCAGCACATCAGCACTCTAGCACATTCAGCAGGTGGTTTGATTCGATGAGGTTCACCAATAGGATTTGTTGAGCTCATAAATTATAGGAGACTCCTATTTGTATTCAAATTCTATTAAAACATAAAATATACCTATAAAGGCTCAATTTTTTGTAACTCAATTAGAATTAGGTCTCTTATTTGTGCATCGAATCTAGCCTAGGTGGCAGATTTTGTAATGGAGATATCTCTTTATAAAGGTGTAGCTTTTTTACTTTGAAGGGGTTGATAGATGAGGTGATAAGGCCACTTTATGTAAATATTTATCCAATTAATATACTTTTGCAGCAAACATTTTTTCACCTGAGATTTGGTTTTGGCTTATATGTTATATCTTCATGTTTTATATGTTGTTATCAATCTCATAGCATATTGATTACTTGGAATTCATGTTAGATGCTCCAACTTCCTTCATTTGTTGTGTTTTTTATATGACGTTATGCAAGAATGAAATAATATATAGAAATAAACATAAACACATAGATGTAGCAGAAATAAAACTTCATTTCATTAATATCATATAATAGAAATATGCTTACATACATAATGGAAATAAACTAGCTAGGGTATCGGTAGGCTTATCTATGAGAAGACATATGGCGGCTATTAGCCTCTGAACTATGCTACATTGAGGTTCGAAGGTCTATTTATTGTTGAGAAACAATGGAAAACCCTAAACATCCAAAAACCTAAGATGAAGCACCAAAACTATGGGCCCCATTTGGGTAAATTGGTACATCAACTTCCCGGGGACATAACGTTGGTATATGATCTTAGTTTGATGCGCTCAATACCTCGTTAGAAATATATATCTGAGGAATAAAACCTTTTCATGAGTAACATCAAAATAACTTCCATTTTGCTCCTATTTTTCCCAAAAAAATGTCGTTTAGGGCCTCAAAGTGGCTCCAGAAGTTCAGGACCTGAAAAAAACTGCTAAAAATAGTAAATTGTGTTGAAACTGAAAAACTGAAAGAAACAATGGTGGGGGTCCCAGTGGAATAGGAGGGTAGCCATCAATATCCACCTGGATCATTCCTCCCCCCTTAGGAAGTAGTGGTCCCCATTGCGTTGAGTTCCTCCGTGAGATGAGGAAAATTTTATTAAACTTGGTCTTTGGTGATCCCCTTGCCTTGGTGATGGTGTATGGCCCATATCAGAGTGGGAAAAGCTTGCGGTAGGGCCCAACAAGGTTCTCCTTCTGCAAATGTAGATATACTTTGTCACCCAACTGGAATTTGGGTGGCACTCGATGTTGATCATAGTGCTGCTTGTACTTGGCATTGGATTTTTCCAAGATGTAGTGGACTTGCTGGTGGACGTGATGGGTGCGTTCAGTAAATTTGGTTGCTTTATCAGCCTCGGATAGTACATGTGTGTATTATGTCTATGTGGCTGCATGAGGTATGGAAACATCAGGCGGTGGTGCCCCTGGGGTCAGATCAATGGAGTGCTTGACCTGACAGTGTAGAGAAGCCTCTGTGGGTGAGGAGAAAATGTCCTCGCATTCCTCCACAAATTTTTCCATATGCTGATGTCGTGCAGGGGAGCCTTGTTTTGAGGCTATGGCCACAACATTCTTCTTGCCCTGTGGGTGAATTGTAATGAAAATAAGTTTCCTGCTTTGGGAAATAATCTTACTATGTTGTTTTGCAGTATTCAAAGAGATGGCAGGACGTTGTACTACCTCTGATGTCCTGTACAATTTATTTCCCAAAGTAATAAAAATGGAATGAGGCTTAGACTCATACACAACATGTCACTTCCACAAGTAGGGTTGGCCCAATAATACATCAGACACATCAAGAGGAGAAACATCACACAGTACCTCATCCGTGAAAAACTTGATGATTTATAAAAGGCGACATTGTTGGCGGACGTGGATATCTATTCCTTGGTGAAGCCACCCAATGGTATACGGTTGCAAGTGTGTTCTAGTCTATAGGCCAAGCCACTTCACTTCCTCTGTTGAAATGAGGCTCTTTTGGCATCTGCTATCGACAAGGAATTGTAGTGGAGAACCCTTAACCCACATATGTGAATGGAAGAGGTGCTCCCCCTCCTCTAGATCCTCAAGCTCCTCCCTCTAGAGCTTAGTGGTGGAAAATTTTGAAATGGGTTCCGCATCAATGATTTTCTTCCATTTTTCATCGCTCTTGTCTAGTTCTGACTCAGGATAAGAACATGCATCTAATTCGGGTGTCTTCAATTTGGCCACTAGCAACTGTTTGGCCCAACACTCATTTGTGTTGTGAGTGGGGCTGTTATGAAATTCACACCACTTCCTCGTGTCCTTATTTGGAATTTTAGTGTAGTTCTGAGTTGCCCCACTTTGGATTTACCCCTTATTCTGTGGTTCGGGGGCACCTTTCCCTGGCTTCGGATTCGCAGATCCAAAGTCTCGCTTCTTTTGATTAAATTTTTTTCTTGATCTTGGCGGCATAGCAATATTTCGTGCCAAGCAAGGTAATGTCCAGGAACTCCATTTCCTCCTAGATTTATCTCTGCAAATAGCTGTGGTACTTGAACACCAAATGTATCTCTAAATATTTAATACCCAACTTTGTTTGCAGGGTATGAAACAAATTCGTCAACTTGTGCACATCTCGATCCCTTTTCTTTTTCATTGTGGTCCATTGGGTGTACTTGTCCTCATAGATCCCCATGGGGTAATATTGTTCCTTGATGCCATCTCAGAATGCATTCCAAGTGGGTGCGGCTGAGAACAGAAAGAGTTCCCTCTCGTCCTTTTTCTCAAGTAGGTTTCCCACCAATATTTGACATGGGGGGAGACTTTGAGGAGTGTGGAAGTAATATTTTCTCGGTTGGAGAAATCATCGACTGAGAAATACCCTTCTAGAAAATTCAACCATCTATCTACAACATATGCATCTATCTGGCCTTAAAATATAAGAATTTCAAAGTTTACTTGTACCTTGAAAGGAGTGGCGCCTCTAGAGTGGCTTCTGGATGTAGATGCATCGTCGATCGGCAGTCGTTGAAGGATCTGGGAAAATTTATCCATCATCTTGTTCCTTTGTTTCTCGAAGGCCTCCTTAAGCAATATTTTTATAGGATCTCCTATTCCCTCATCTTTATTTTCTTCCACCATGGGGGGTCGTCAGGGTTTGTGAGGCTGATCTTGCAAGGGTTCAACCAGATCGAGCCCTAACTCCTTATACCCTGACCTCGTTGGGGACATGCAAATAAAAACAGAGGAAGAGTAAACCACACTGATACCATTAATCCAGATTTATGTAGGAAATCAATAATATACAAAAAAAACATAAACACAGAGATGCAACGGAAATAAAAATTCAATTCATTAATATCATATAACATAAATATGCTTACATACATAATGGAAATAAACTAGATAAGGTGTTGGTAGGCTTATCTCTGAGAAGAAATGTGGTGGCTACCAACCTATGAACTATGTTACAATGAGGCTAAAAGGCCTATTTATTGTTGAGAAACAATGGAAAACCCTAAACATCCAAAAACCTAACCCTAGGAGATGAAGCGCCAAAACTATGGGCCTCGTTTGGGTAAATTGGTACATCAACTTCCCAGGGATGTAACTTTGGAATATGATCTTTGTTTGACTTGCTCAATACCTAGTTATAAATATCTATCTAAGGAATACAACTTTTGAGTGAGAAACATCGAAGTAAATTCCATGTTGCTCCCAATTTTCCAAAAAAAAACGTCGTTTAGGGCCTCAAAACGGCTCCAGAAGTTCAGGACTCGAAAAATTGCTAAAAATAGTAAAATGTGATGAAATTGAAAAACTGAAAGAAACAATGGTGGGGGTCCCAATGGAATAGGTGGGTGGCCACCAATATCCACCTAGATCATTTTATTGTAAATTTTATGTCACAACAGTTTAAAGCCAAAATTGCCTCAGCTTCCATAAAACAATGTTGTTTGTAATTAAATTTTTTCTTAACTGACTTCATGCCCAATGGTGGCAGCCATCACACTCTCTTTCACCTGAAAAATCACATAAAGGAAATAAAGATGTATCCATCTAAAATTTTTAGTTTTACACTGAGATTTTTATAAGTATTTTGAAAGAGCCATCTCACACTGGAAGTGCTAACTTCCAGTTAAAATTTAGTTTGAAATAGTTATGCTTGGTTGGGGGCTAACACAGCCCAGCCTATCTTAGTCAGGTGATAACATAATGGTTAATGAATGTATGACCTAATAGATGATAATTTAGCTATTATGAGAGGGCATCATACCTTCTTGACGATTCTTAGATAAGTATGAGTTCCTATGTTCATATGTGTATTTATGACTTGTACATTTCATGTTTATGATGTGTTTGGCAGAATGTTTGTCATGGTTAGGCATGGTTAGGTCAAGTTATTTTTTAATATTTGTGTGAAAGGATTTTTACTTATGTCATTTATCATTCTGGAAAGTTTCATTAAGTTTTGGGTAGAGGTCTAGATCCTAGCCTAAAAAAGTGGCTTACATCCTGCAGTCATAGGCACAAAACTGGGAAAAAAATATTGCAGTCCCTCCCTTGTAGGCATCATGCGTGTGATTGTAGGGTTTCAGTTGAAATCGGGCAGTGTTGTTCCCACGTATGGCAGATCAGGGCACTAAAAAAAAGTTCTATTTGAGGACTTGGGCACATGGAAGGGTGGTTTATCCCTTGGGGTTCCTATAACACTTAAGGAAGTCATTAACGGTTTTGGCTATCCGATTCCACTTTATTAAAGTGATATAGGAGGTTGAATCATATCATAGTAACTCTTTGTGACATGTTTAACCTGGTAGGCCAGTAACTTAGGTAAATGTGGGGGGATTTTGTTACATGGATTGTTTTGGGGTATCTATAGTTGATAAGGTTGGTGTTGATATGATTGGAAAGGTGGAATGAGAGGTTGAGGAGGAGGATAATACCAAGGTGAAGCCACGGACTATCATTATTTGTTTGGAGGATACAAATACTAAAAATATGCATTATGATTTGAATTAAAAAAAAGGATGAATGTGTATACCTTGCATACCTTGCTAATATTGGTTGAGTGCCTTGTGGTCTCCTTTAGTTGACGAAGAAAAGGTTCTACATGTGTTATAGCGTCATTTCTCACCTTCATATGATTCATGATTGCTTTTATGGCTTTGGGCACCCATTCCTACAGACTTGGACAAATTCACTTAAAAAACAGTGTAAAAGTCCCCATACGCGGTTATGCCCAGCTTTTTCCGCGTGTATACGCGAGTTCACATGCACTTCTCCGCGTATGACATTAAAATTATGAAAAAATATATAAAAATTCCCTATTTTCAGGCTGGGTTGATGGTTACTCAGGTAGTTCAACCACCCCAGCACGTGGCCAACTGTTTCCAACTGTTGAAACTACTTGGAGGGAGTATAAAAACCCCTCATGTGTATGGCCTAAGGGAGTGAGAGAATTATTGATATTATACTCTGTTGGTATTCCCTATCCAAGTCTGAATTCCCATGCCTCCTGCATTTCCCATTTCATTACAGGAAACCCTTGTTTCCTTGAGATGCTCATCTCCCTATATGTCATCTCGTATGCACCAGTTTGGAAGGAATCTTAGCGAGGCAAGGGCGAGACGGATCCGAACGACGGTCTGCTCGAAGATCGTGGAAGGATTCAGGTGATCTCTCCACTCGTTATTTCTGTACATGCTATTTATAATACAGAAGTACCATCTTGTTCCCGAAATATACGTGTTAGCATCTGCTTACATATATGAGAAAATTGTTATTTAAGCAATCATTATGGTTTATCTGATGTTTTATATGGATTTCACTAACATTTAGAGTAGATATATGATGTACAACCGGTTCTTCGTGCTTGTTTCTTCTTGTCTTTCAAGTTAAGAAGGAAGGACAGTTGCTGGGGGTTTCGACCCCGCGAGATTTGCTTCAACCGTAGGACCTACGGGTAACTTCATCATTCTACTCTATTTAGTTTTTCATGAACATGTATGGTTGTGTGAGTCCTTCTTAAGTAGCATGCCCCTGCTCTGTGGAGGTTGTAACCCAACGAACCTCTAGGGTGATTTTCCCCGAAACAGAACTGGCGACTCCGCTAGGGATCACATCCTTGTGACTCCCCTGTTGGGTGGTTTCAGCTGTTTGATAGGTTGCCAACAGTTTTAACTTTCATTTGCAGTCTAGTTTACTTTTTCTCAGTCAGTCTGAAGTCCTGGTTTCTTATCCAGGCTTGTCCTTTTTGTTTTTTTTTTCTTTTTCTTTTTTTTTCATTATTTACCTTTGTATGCACGCTTTTTTCTACACACAGTCGCATATACACGCAAGTTTGTATAAAGGGACCCGCGTATACGCGAGTTTCCTTTAGCACAGTCGCGTATGCACGCTTTTTGCTAAACTGTGAAGTAGCGTATACCTAGGCAGATTTTGAATTTTTGGATTTCTTGACTTTTTGGTCCTTTGTGGCTGTGGAGACCTGTCCTTACAGTGTCTTTGCACTCTCTGGATTGTGAAGAAGGTGGTCTTTTGTCTTTTCTCTCTTTCTTTTGATTGAAAACTAGTCTTTTTGGCAAAGTGTTGTTTCAAGTGCTGGCACTTTTGGTTTGAGTACCAAGATAGCTTTCTGGGCATTCTTGGCTGTTCTGCTTCATCAGAATAGAGAGCTCATGCTTGTTTACTCGTTCTTATCTTTGTGGTTTTCTTTGCACTACGATTTTTGCCCGTTTTGTGATTGGTTTTCTTGAGTTCAATAGGCTAGGTCTTGTTGCAACTTTTGAAGAGTTTTTCTTGCTTCTTCAAAGTTTTTGTTTGCGGCAATTTTATACTATTCTTCTAGGCTGAGTGGCTGAGTTTTCTTGTCTTCTTTTTCTCTTATTGATCTTGCTACTAGTTACCTTTATAAGATTTGAAGCATTGTTGAAGTTTGTGCTTGAAATTCAGTCTCGTTTGGTTTGGATTTTGATAGTTTTGCTTGGTCTTTTCGAGCTCTTTCTTTATAAAACTAAAAAGCTCAAAAAAAATTTGCTTTTCTTTTTGTTTTTGCATTTCAAAGGCTCAAAAAACATTTTGTCTTGTTATTTTCTTTTGTTGTTGCATTTTTGTTTTCGTTTTGCTATATCTTTTGAAGCTTTTGTGAGGTTTCTTGCTTTTGGTTTTTGGCTTGATAATTGGGAGGGAGTTGTCATTCATTTCTTCTTCTTGTTTTTTAAGCGTTTTGGTGTCTTCATATTAAGAGTTCTTGATTTCGGGAACTAGCTTTCTGGACAACCAAGAAGAGTTAAAACTGAAGGACTTTTGGGAAATTTCACTCTGCTTTAGGATATTTTGCATCTTAGGATTTGCATTCTTGTAGTGATTTGCATTAGGTGCATTTAAACATTTAGTCAATTTCATAGTTTTTGTGAGTGTGAGTTTGCTGTCTGAAAAGAAAAAATACAATTTTTAATCTCGTAGAACCTGTATAGAAGTTTCTTTTCATCGAAAGACAATAACTGCATTTGCATGTAGTTAGGTTTTTATTAATTTCTTTCTGCGTCAAAACACCATAAGTTTCATTTCCGCCTTCTTGTGACTTAACATAACAGCCCATTAAAATAAGCGATATAATTTAAAATCAACTAGCAATTTTTCTAAGTGTCATACACCAACTAGCTAGGTTGTAGGGCCTTGGATTAGGTGAGTGGAGAGTTAACTCTCCAAGGCCGCTCAAACAAAACATAGAAGTTGATTAATTGAGCGAAATCCAACTCCGTTAGGTGGACCAGGAAAGCTCTCCTCCAAAGAGTCAAGCGCGAGGGGAAGTGAAGGCTAAGAAGAGGGATACCCCCTCTCTGATTAGCTGAATCTGACCTCAAGACCGTTCCGCCCGGCTTCTGACACGGATTGGTGCCCATAGTTGCCACTCCTAGGTTCCACACAGGTGACTGCGGGGGGGAATACCCGTGGTACCTGAGGCAGACGTCGCATCACTTTCAACAGTACTTCTGGGGGGTGCCCTTGCGAAGCTTGGGTGCTTGAGCCGGCAAAGGTTGTCGTTAGGAGGTCGGCGTAACTATTTCTGATACCTTCGCTAGTTGTTCTGGGCCCTAATCATCCCAGACTGCTTTCGGGAGGTCCTATATTTCGCTTTCCTGTATTTTGGTGTCCGGTCCTCATCACCCGGAGCGGAAATACTTGGAGGTTGTTTGCTTGATTGTATCTCAGGGATTTTTCTTTTAGTGAGTGCTCTTTGCTCCTAGCTTGCCTAGCTTTTCACTTTTTGAGTCTAATTTAAAATCTATAAAAGTGGCTGATCAAGCGCCTCGTCGATCGAGGAGAATCCGGGGGTTATCTCCCGAGAGTCCAGAGCCTTCTTCGAGAAGGCGTAGGAGTGATTTAGCAGGTGGTTACCACCCTGTGGCGTCTGACGCAGTGGAGAGAGATCCTCCACAAAGGTCTGAAAATTTCATAGCTGATTCTGGTCTCGGTTCCGAGAGGAATGTTCCGCTCACCTCACGAGTTTTGTTTCCTCAGGAAGAAGATTTTCAAATTGAAGACGTACCTGAGCCTCCTAAGACAGGTTCATCTCCTCTTCCTCCTGACTATCCGTTCGTTGTTCAGTACATCAGACCTGAGTCTGAGAGACCGGAAGATCTTCCGTATCATTCATACCTTTCGATGGCCACGACTGGGAACGCGGCTTCTGTCGTGAGTGCTACAGGCATTCAGACCCCTGCTTCTGTTGAAGGAGGGGGCACTATTGCTTTATTTTTTATTTCTTCTAGTGTTTCTATGTTTGGTTATGGTTTCACCCAAGCACATGCTTCTCATTCTGGTCCCTTCTGTTCAGGAATGCCCTCTTGTGGGAATCCCTCTTTTTCCTTTTCCGCTGTTGCAGCTGGATCTACACCCATGTCTTCTATGGCTAGTGGATCAGCTTCTTTTCAGGGTTTCCCCTTTGGAACTGGGCACATTCCTAGTTCCAATCCTTCTTTAGGGTCCTTTCCCTTTACGTCCCAGACCCAGAGTTTCAACCCTTGGTCTGGGGGGCAAAGTTCGACTACTTTTACAGGGTGGAATCCTGTGTTTACTACAGCGGGGGCAGGGAATCAGTTTTACGCAGGTCATCAAGGGAATACTTCTTTCCCTTCGTCGAGTGCTTACCAGACCTTTTCTCCTCTTTCTAATGCCTGGAACCCCTATTAGGGGCTCTCCTCTTCATTTCATACTTCAGCGGGGGGCACTGGTCTGGGCTTTGGTAACTCTGCGTTGGGAGGAGGTTCTTCTCCTTTTTCTATGAGTCCTTTCTAGCAACCTGGTGCCTTATCAAATCCAGGCTATTCTTTTCAGAATGTTGGGAATCCATCCCATCAAGCATGGAATCCTCAGGCTCCGCCTCGCTTACCTTTTCTGGCAACGTTAAACTTGCCAGATCTGTCGAAGTTGACTAATGATCTGATTCGTTATAGTCTGGGGTGGCCTCCGGTCCCGACCAAACTTCCTTCAGATATTCCAAAGTTTGAAGGTAAGAATGGAGAGGATCCGGCTGACCACATCACCACTTTCCACATATGGTGCTCTTCGAACTCCCTGATCGATGATTCGATTAGGTTGAGATTATTTCAACGCACCCTAACTGGAAACGCTGCCAAATGGTATATCGAGTTAACTCGGGGCAGTTTTGCTACATTTGGAGAACTAGCTGTTACATTTCTAAACCATTTTCAGTTGCATGTCCGATATGAGGCTGGGACGGAACTCCTGGCTAATTTTAAGCAGGATGAGGCAATCCACATTTCTGATCACATTCAGGAATGGAGAAGAAGGAAGAGGCTTATTAAAGCTCATATTCCAGGAGAATTCCTTCTCGAATGGTTTCTGAAATCTCTGCAGTCAGACATTTCAAAAGATGTATCCCTATCTGGGGTATTTTCTGAGGAGCAGACCATTTTTAGGGCCCAGCAGCTGGAACTGATCTATTCTCAGTCTGGGGTCCTTTATAAATATTTTCCCAATGCTCCTCGCTCCAAATTAGATTTATCGAAAACTAAGCCCGGTCCTCATGGTGATGGGCTTGTCGGATCGGTCAATAGTGGTGCAGCCAGCCTGCTTTCTCAACTGCAGCAGTTGTCTTTACAATCTGCTCCTTCTGGTCAGGCTGTGCCTGCTGATTCATCACCTTCCCAGTCTTTGTCCATAAATGATGTCCAAGCTTCTGATCCCAAAGGAAATCAACAATCCGATGGGAAGAAGAAGGGACGAAATAACAAGAAGAAGGGCAAGAACGGGAAGGGTAATGCAAATAAAACCAACGAGCGTGTTGGTGAGGGTCAAAAGGAGAAGAAGAAAGTGAATTTTCCATGCAAGCTGTGTGCTGGAGACCATCTCACACAACTTTGACCTAAAATTCAGGATGCGCAGCGCTTGTTAGCCCAGCAGGGTTCTTCTAGTTCCCAGGTTGTGTTAACAAACCCTTTTCCCCAAGGGCAGCAATTAGTTGTTGGCGCGAACCAAAATCCTGGGGCTTCTTCTGGGAGCACCCAGGAAGGGGAAATTCCATCGAACATTTTTATGATGAGTGCTCACGCGGATATCGCTACGAGATCCCGTGATTATGGTGGAGAAGAGTCTTCGAAAGCTAAGGATGTTCCTGATGCTACTGAGCCGCTTCACATTACGAAGCCTACTATTGAGTCTATGCCTCGGATGCCCAAAGCATCTTCTAAGCGATCAACGATTAATCCAAATGCTAGGGCTGCCCAGAACTACTCGATTGTAGAAGATCTGGCGCAGAGTCCTTGTGCGATGTCGGCTTTAGAGGTACTCCAGTCTTGTCCGGCTCAGCGCAGTGCTTTGCTCACCGCCATTGGGGCTATTGATCCAAAAAATTCTCTTCTGATTACTTTTGATATGACTAATTTTAAGAAGAGACTTCCTCATCACATGGCTTTTCATATTAAATCATCGTATCGGAAGTGCAATATCTTTCGAACGGTTGTTGATGAGGGTGCTTCCACATGCATGATGTCTCTCGCATGCTGGAAGACACTTGGATCTCCCAAAGCTGTTCCATCTACCACTCTTCTGACTGTGTTCGATGGTCATTCTCACAGACCCCATGGGATTGTCCCAGCTTTTCCCATCTGTGTTGGGGGCAAAAATGTCAATATAGAGGTTGAGGTAGTGGATGCAAGCTTGGACTACAACCTTCTGTTGGGGAGAAACTGGATTTATGAGATGGATGCCATTGCATCCTCATTATTTCGCATTATATGTTTCCCTCACGAAGGGAGGATCGTTACAGTGGATCAACTAGACTATCCTCCTGTAGACCCGAATGCGTCTACTGACTCATCTATTCCTAAGTTGGATAATTCTAAGGCGCCTGTTGAGAATTTAGGAGTTGGAATGTATTCTTCCTTGATGGGTACTTTTGATATTCCTCCTCCTACGGTTCATATTAATGCTATTTCATCCTCCAAGGCTCCTCTTCGAAGAGAGTTCTTCAGAACTCATTATTTTTCGGACCCTTGGACCTTACCTTCCCCTACTGCCACATTAGCGAAAGGTCAAGTGGGTGGAATGGCATTTCCGATTTCTACAGCTGAGATTGCGTATCAGTCTATTGTTGACTCAGCAAAAACCATTCCAGCTCCTCTGTCACCAGAAGAGTTGGATGGTGATGTGGCTCCGGCTTGGACACTTAGTTCTTCTTCTGCCCAGGATTGTCTTGATACCACTCTTCCATCTGAAGAGGCCATCCTGGAAGCCATGACTGGTATAGATAGAGCGTGGGATGATTTGCATCATCGGTCTTACTTGCGTCACTCAATTAACCTATGGCATAGCACGTGCGTTCGTGGCATACTAAACAATACCCTTAATTTGACTACATATTGGAAAATACCACTAAAAATCACTTTATTTAACCCCCTACCAATACTAACCCATTGCATTTTCCCAATTTAAAAAACCCCTACTTTCACTAGATATTGTAAGTATCTGTTTTTTCATTAACATTTTTTACACCCCTTTATATTTATATCCTTAACATAATGAAAACTTCTACACAAAAACTGCTACTTTCGATTTCGATCCAGGGTTTCCCATGTGAGCCATTATCACAGTATTTATTCTAAACTATCCATAGCCCCTGATCAGTTCTCATACGCAATTAAGTCTTCAACACACATATAATTTCGAAGCAAATTCCTTTATATACAAAATTGAAACAAGTTACAAAGCTTTGGGTCTCTGGCCAGATCTTCAAACAACTGGCCTCCTTCTACACTACTCTGTCTCTACGGATTTTCAGGTCTGCAGCTCTATGCAGCCTATGAAGGTCTGTCTATTTTGCCTCTTAGGCCTATTTTTAAACAAACTGGGAAATCAATCGATTCAGCTTCCTACAGTGATTTGACAACTCCTCAAATCCTATTTTTAGCCTAAATTCCTAACTGTATTGAACTGACTGCCTCTTCGTGTGCCCACTAATCATTCGGGTAGTTACATTTTCCTCCACAATTTAACTAAATAACTCAACTATGAATAATTACATGAGGCCCCCCTTATGTCTATTTATGTACAAGGATTGTTTGGAGCCTAATGCCCTTGCATCACAAAGTTGCACTACTATTTCAACTACAATAGTACAAGAAGCAATAAAATAACAATAAACCCCAAATAAGTAGAAAATGACAACAGGAAAAACAATGTTTAGAGGCATCCAAATAATATCGAGGAAGAGCTCTGCAATGTAGGTTGTTAATTGTATTGATCAAGTAATGAGTTACAAAAGAAGGGGAAACCCTTGATTATACAAACAAGAAGAAATCATAACTTCAAGCTCAAGTAACTATTAAGTGTCATGAGACTCTTATTACATGAAAGTGGCCCAAGTACAACGCTATCCCTTTCCCTCTTTTAACCATTCATATTGAATTTTTTTCCCACCCACTCACTGAAATATTCATGAGACTCTTATTACATGAAAGTGGCCCAAGTACAACGTTGTCCCTTTCCCTCTTTTAACCATTCATATTGAATTTTTTTCCCACCCACTCACTAAAATATTCATTAAGTAATGAATTCTCACTTTTCATGTCTCAAAATCCAGACCAAATACATTTAATGATTTTTCTATATTCAAATACATTATTTCTGGCCCTTCCTGAATGCTACCCACTTGAAGTTGCACCCTGAAAACAAACACGTGGAATTTCATTACATAGTAGTCTTGTAAGAAGTTCAAGTAGAAGTAGACCTATTATGGAAAGTATCAGAAAACTATGGAGTAGATTCAAATTAACAATTCAATCAACTAGTTAATAAGACTAATAAAAACTACACTATACAAATATGAATAATTATGTTCTAACTTCTAAATTTATGAAATTTATTGCAGTATATAATTGGATCTACTTACAGCATCAGACAGTTGGTCTCTTATGTAGTACATAGATCTCAACATGGCCTCCAAAGTGTTTTTCGTTATCTGAAATTTGACATCAGTTTCTCCAGATGAAGATTGTGTAGTTTCCTGAAGCTGCATGTGTGGAGCAAATATAAATGAATTTTAGAAAGCATGCTAGTGTAGAACATTTCTCTTAAACATAACCAATAATCAATCACATTTCAAGCATTTTTTTCATATGAACCTCTCCTCTATCATGAATTTTAAGCCATTCTTTGATGAGCATCAAAGATCTGATAGCACAGCTAGTGATTGCATAATAGTGCATCTCTACCCAAAAATCTTAAACAAGTCAACTAGAGGAACAAGGATCCTCACCTTCAATAATTATTGTGCAACATCAAAACTTACTAGTGGACCAAGAGGTAAAGTGGGTGCAACAACCTATGGAATGGTCTCAGGAGCTAAATGATTATTCTGTACTCTGTTTTTAACTATCCTTTCCTAGGTACATCAGTCTTACGCTGGGAAGCAACTGATTTGTTAACTGGAAAAATGTCTTGATCATTTAATTTAATTTTTATTGTTTTGATCTTATTTAATTTAATGTGAGAAATTCCCGCAAGACATTTGGCCCTAATGCTAGATTCATTAGGGAGGGCCAGAGTGCTAATCACATTTGAGAACAAGGCAGAAACCAAAAATATCAAACCCACTCTACCAACAGAACAAACCTGCCAACCTATTGCAGACCATATCAATGTCATATAATAGGCAACTGTCCCCATTGCGAACTTCTCAGCCTCCTTTTTCATATCTCTGAACTCCCCCCTAACAAACAATACAAATATGCATACCACAGTAGCAACTATGGATGTGAAAATTTGCATCTGCAGAACCACTGCAAAGGTCTCCTTCTTTATAACCACATTGAATACAAGCTGCATCAATGGAAGAAGCAGCCGATATATTGCAGAAGCTGCAACAATGCAAATGAAGCCTACTATGTACTTGGAAGTATTCACTCCCTTAGGCCTATCGCCATCTGGATGAACGACAAGCAGATTGCACCCAAAGTCAGAAAAACTAGAGAATTCAAGATATATGGAGTAATTTTCTGCATGTTCAATATCAATGCAAATACAACATTAAAGGCTAGTTGGCTTGAACAGAGAAGTGAATAGATCGAAACAGGCATATAAGAGATACCCCATGAGTAAAGTAGATTATAACTCCATGCACATGAAGGTACATTCACAATCAACTACCTGACCCGGGTTATCTGGATTCTGGACAAACTCACTGAAATCCAAAAGTCCTTGCTTAACAGTCTAAAAAAAACATAATGTTGTTTGAACTTTGTACAGGGTGTAACCTTGTGTCACTCTTGTAATTAACCCATGGCGGTGTACTTGAGAAAGCTTGAGTAACACTTCTTTGAATTGTTTTTTTAAGTCATGGTTCATGGGAAAGAGAGACCATCACATCATTATAAATGCTGGTAGACCAAAGGAAATTTCATAGCACAGCCTTTAGATTTCAAAAGAAGGTTTCCTAAATAGCTCTATCAGATCCTATATATATATATATGCACAAACACACAAAGTATACTTCACATATGCTTCAGGACAACTCCAATGAATTTATATGAAGGTGAATTATTTGCATAATAATATCTATGTTATAAACTGACCTCCTTGCCCCGAGGAACCCTCTATTTTACATGCATAAGAAGAAGGAGATTTGTTAGTATGATACAAATTAAAGAAGGTTCCACATCTTGCTCTGTTTTCAACTAGTTGATGGAGATAGAAACATACACTTCTAGATATGCCTGTTAAGGGTGCCCATAATACAAGGGAAAGAAGCTCAATAGTAGAGAAGCCATTAGTCGAGGGCAGTGTTGGACAAAGTGCAGCTTGAGGAAGGGAGCGGTGGAGATAGCAATCCACACTAGTATGTTGAACTTGATCATAAGGGTGGAAAACGAGAGCAACTCCAGAAAACTTAACTCATACTTGCGACAGATGGAATACGAGGTGGTGAGATCAATAACTTCCTAGATTATGTAGAAAGCATTTTTCACGGACGCTTAACTGCCTTTCCACCTTGAGTTTTTAAAAATTGCATTTAGGGATTACTTTTTCATTATTAAAAAAATTGGTTAGGGCTATCATATGTTGTATTTGATCCTAATTACAGGGCTTTTCAGCACCAAGGAAAGCGCCATTGACATGGTCAAAGGTTCAAAACCACATTGGAAAATACCATTTCCAGAACCTACCCACTTAAAGTGTTCCCCTAAAAATTCTACCTACTTACAGGAAGAAAATTCTAAAGAAAATAATGATGACAGTAGTTAAAGTGCCACTTACTTGGATCTATAGTAGTGATTACTGCAGTACTTGCAAAATCACAGGTTCCTGGTGCCATCCCATTATTTTGGTAGTAACTGTTAAAATCATTTGAAGCATGAGAAAAGACACTATCAGGAATAAAACAAGAGCCTCCTTGCTGGATTTTTCCACAGTCTGCTCCTCCAAGTCCACAGGCATAATCCAGGGTAGTCTGCAACCTTGAATCAGTTATACTGCTGATGGCTACACACCAACTCTGACCTGATGTGGCACTTACTGCAGTCATACTATTTGTAGGTGCTTTGATGGCTTTGGCAATGGTCTTTTCCGAGCTTGTACTAGTGATGTTTCCTTTCAAGGAAGGGGCAAGGGAAATGTCAGTAGTTTTGTTTCTCCCTGAGCTAGAATCTACTGTAGAACTAGAGTTATTTGATTGTTTTTCCATAACCTTCGTTGAAGCTGATAAACCAACCTCCAACACTTTCAGTTGTGAGAATCCAAACAAAGCCCCTGTAAAACAATAGCCCCATAAATCCACCGACATTAAATTCCTCCAAAAATTTGTATGAGCCTAATAATATTCACACTATATTTTAAAGAATTATTGACTACACTGCTAACCGTATTCATGTAGTTCTTAACATACCAGGGTTTTTAACTTCAAATGGACCCAGTATATACAGAAAATCTACGAGGAAATGAGGAAATTTCACTAAAACCTTTAGGACCAATCCTCTATGCTAATCCTTGAGTTATGCTAATGTCAAACACTCATGCACATAGATATTGAGCTACATAAACTTATGGCTCAAACACTTTGGTGATCACGTTCTCTTTGTGGGTTAAGAGCCTACGATTCTGAGTACTAGGAAAATCTATATCTCCATATTCTCTCATTCAACCATAATTCTTCCTTCTTATTCTATCAAATACCCCATTGTTATTGGTTATGTCTCTGCAACTACCATATTTAAAGTGGGTGTGGTCCCTGAACTCACAGTAACTTTGGAGTTTGAGTTTCTAATATTTAACAATTTGTTGTGATCTCTGCAACTCACAATAATATTGGAATTAGAGTGTTCGGCTAGCTGAAGTAGACCCAATTCCTCCATCATCTGAATACCCTCTCCTCATACATCATCTAAGAATAAGGCGAACCTCTTTTTCTTCATTCTCTCATACACCCATATTTTTGCATTCATATTCCATCACATCCCCCATTAAAATTCTGGACAAACTCACTGAAATCCAAAAGTCCTTGCTTAACAGTCTAAAAAAAACATAAGGTTGTTTGAACTTTGTACAGGGTGTAACCTTGTGTCACTCTTGTAATTAACCCATGGCGGTGTACTTGAGAAAGCTTGAGTAACACTTCTTTGAATTGTTTTTTTAAGTCATGGTTCATGGGAAAGAGAGACCATCACATCATTATAAATGCTGGTAGACCGAAGGAAATTTCATAGCACAGCCTTTAGATTTCAAAAGAAGGTTTCCTAAATAGCTCTATCAGATCCTATATATATATATATACACAAACACACAAAGTATACTTCACATATGCTTCAGGACAACTCCAATGAATTTATATGAAGGTGAAATATTTGCATAATAATATCTATGCTATAGACTGACCTCCTTGCCCCGAGGAACCCTCTATTTTACATACATAAGAAGAAGGAGATTTGTTAGTATGATACAAATTAAAGAAGGTTCCACATCTTGCTCTGTTTTCAACTAGTTGATGGAGATACAAACATACACTTCAAGATATGCCTGTTAAGGGTGCCCATCATACAAGGGAAAGAAGCTCAATAGTAGAGAAGCCATTAGTCGAGGGCAGTGTTGGACAAAGTGCAGCTTGAGGAAGGGAGCGGTGGAGATAGAAATCCACACTAGTATGTTGAACTTGATCATAAAGGTGGAAAACGAGAGCAACTCCAGAAAACTTAACTCATACTTGTGACATATGGAATACGAGGTGGTGAGATCAATAACTTCCTAGATTATGTAGAACGCATTTTTCACGGACGCTTAACTGCCTTTCCACCTTGAGTTTTTAAAAATTTCATTTAGGGATTACTTTTTCATTATTAAAAAAATTGGTTAGGGCTATCATATGTTGTATTTGATCCTAATTACAGGGCTTTTCAGCACCAAGGAAAGAGCCATTGACATGGTCAAAGGTTCAAAACCACATTGGAAAATACCATTTCCAGAACCTACCCACTTAAAGTGTTCCCCTAAAAAATTCTACCTACTTACAGGAAGAAAATTCTAAAGAAAATAAGGATGACAATAGTTAAAGTGCCACTTACTTGGATCTGTAGTAGTGATTACTACAGTACTTGCAAAATCACAGGTTCCTGGTGCCATCCCATTCTTTTGGTAGTAACTATTAAAAGCATTTGAAGCATGAGAAAAGACACTATCAGGAATAAAACAAGAGCCTCCTTGCTGGATTTTTCCACAGTCTGCTCCTCCAAGTCCACAGGCATAATCCAGGGTAGTCTGCAACCTTGAATCAGTTATACTGCTGATGGCTACACACCAAATCTGACCTGATGTGGCACTTACTACAGTCATACTATTTGTAGGTGCTTTTATGGCTTTGGAAATGGTATTTTCCGATCTTGTATTAGTGATGTTTCCTTTCAAGGAAGGGGCAGGGGAAATGTCAGTAGTTTTGTTTCTCCCTGAGCTAGAATCTACTGTAGAACTAGAGTTATTTGATTGTTTTTCCATAACCTTCGTTGAAGTTGATAAACCAACCTCCAACACTTTCAGTTGTGAGAATCCAAACAAAGCCCCTGCAAAACAGTAGCCCCATAAATCCACCGACATTAAATTCCTCCAAAAATTTGTATGAGCCTAATAATATTCACACTATATTTTAAAGAAATATTGACTACACTGCTAACCGTATTCATGTAGTTCTTAACATACTAGGGTTTTTAACTTCAAATGGACCCAGTATATATAGAAAATCTACGAGGAAATGAGGAAATTTCACTAAAACCTTTAGGACCAATCCTCTATGCTAATCCTTGAGTTATGCTAATGTCAAACACTCATGCACATAGATATTGAGCTACATAAACTTATGGCTCAAACACTTTGGTGATCACGTTCTCTTTGTGGGTTAAGAGCCTACGATTGAGAGTACTAGGAAAATCTATATCTCCATATTCTCTCATTCAACCATAATTCTCCCTTCTTATTCTATCAAATACCCCATTGTTATTGGTTATGTCTCTGCAACTAGAGTCATCACTCACAATAGATTGAGTAGTTAGAGCCTAAGGATAATGAGGTCAAGAAGGACAATTCTATGATTAAGATGTATAAGAGGGACCACCATATTGATATAATCGCTGATACATACACTTGATGACTAGAGGGAAATTCATAACCCAGGTTTTAGATTACACAGAATCTACACTCACCGAGGTTTTAACCTTGACTATTTTTTCTTGTTGTAGCACAGAGTTGAGTCAAGATGTGGTTCTAACACTTTTTTCATCATCCCATGAATGCTGCAAGGCCATTGGTAACATGTATCCTTATTTGGGAGACAATGACCCAAGTATGTTACTAGCCCCTAGATTTTCAAATAGGAGACCTCGGTAAAATGTATATGTCACATTTTTTCAAACAATATCCATGACACTGAAATAAGAATCGCTCATTTTGTAGATCTCAAATCAAGTGGCAATCAAGCAGAAGAGTAGGGCTGAAGAATAATGGTCAAATAGGAGTATAGTGGCCAAATTCCACACCCCTATCTTGAACCAAAGGTTGTAATGAATACTCACCTCTGCAAGTGACCTTGCTTGAAATAAGTGAATGGTGTTGAGATTGAAATCCACGCCACTGAATACAATACACAGATCACATTGAACATCTGGATGGTGCAATCTCAGAATACTTCCACCCCTCCTTATTTGATTAACTGGCTACTGGTTTTTGTGTTAGTTTACATTGCAAATTGTTATTACACCTAATGAGCTGTGTCAAAAGCTGGGTGAGGGTGAATGGATCTATTACTTGTGATCTGACAACAATCTGCCATTGGATCTACAGCAGGTCGATGTTGATGGGTGTGCTTTTTCATGGATGTTTTTGTTGGTTGACTAGTATGCTTTGGGCTGGTTCAAACTCTACACGAATTTTCCTTTGGGCTGCACATTTGTTACGAGCTTTCAGCTGTCGTAGGCTTCTGGAGGATCAGTATGCTACTGGAGGCTTTCTTCACTGTTCTTTATAACCTTATATTTATGAAGGTTTGGCTACAGAGTCTCATATACAGGTGCCTCCTGGATCGTTTACAGGTCGTATTGTTTATAATAGTTATGATCAAGAGAATTTGGACAAAATGTATTGCTTCTTAGTTTTGGGGAGCGCATTCACTTGGGGAGCTGTTTATATTCCTCAGCATTCATATATATCTGAGGGCTTGTCAAAAATCTCGGCTTTCAGTGAGGACTGGAGTTTGCATTACAGTTTTTTTGTGCCACAATAGTTGGGTAATTACAGCTGGCTTTTTGGTGGACAGAGCTATATACAGGTGCTGCGTTATAGGCCTCCTGGATCATATACAGATGCTGCGTTTCAATCTTCAAATTTTCTGCTGACGTTCCTTACGCGTTGGACAGTTTGTGTCTGAGCTCCTCATGCGATATATGACTGCTACAGGTCGTATTGATTTTAATAGTTATGACTAAGAGAAAATGGACAGATTGTATTGCTACTTAGTTTTGGGGAGCGCATTCACTTGGGGAACTGTTTATAATCCTCAGCATTCATATAAATCTGAGGGCTTGTCAAAATTTTTCGACTTTCAGTGAAGACTGGAGTTTGCTTTACAGCTTTTTGTGCCACTATTGTTGGGTACTTACAGTTGGCCTCTTGGTGGACAGAGCTATGTCAAACTGAAGGTGGACAGAGCTATGTCGAAATGAAGGTGGACAGAGCTATTTTTTAGGTCTTTGATCAGTTATTGGGACTGTAAGAATAATTTTTTCTAGGTCTGCTTTGTCTTGGTGTCACTTTGGCACTGTTTATTGTAAACAATCTTCGGGGTTTGTCCCTTTTGAACACATAACTATGTGTTTTTTCATTGTAATTTTGTTCTCACCTGCAGAAATAAAATTACGCTTTTTTCTCGAGGAAAAAAAATACACAGATCACATTGTAAATAAATGTAGAAAATTGATGCTTTCAACAAGTCATGAATTATAAAACTGAGGCATGGTATTAAACAATTTAACATATCATCTATGAATTCTTTCTGCGTGCAATCTTGGACTGTAGAAAATTACAAATTGTTGAGGGGTTTACCCACTTTTACCTTGCATTAGTGACCACTAACATATAATGAACTGACTAAAAAACATGTTAGTTTTGAGATGATTTTCATTTTTAATGAAGAAAACAATCGCTGTAAATCACTATTTCATTGAACAGAAAAACTTCAGCAGTAGGGGAGATCAGAAGATTATAAATCCTAAGAATGTATCTGCTACCATACCTCTGCGATACAACTAACTTCCACACATATGGAATAAAAAACTCTTCTAGGTGAAGTTCCTGCTCATAGGTGAATTTTAACTGGGTGAACATCTAAAAAACACACAAACCATCTATAATTAGGACAAATCAAACCACTAACAACAAATATAGAGAATAATAAAAGCAAATTCAAATACTGAAACATGACTCTTTCAAAACAAAGTTTTTTTCATATTACTATCGTCATTTTCTACCATGTCATAGCCAATTATGTACCTTCATCCCTTCACCCCGCCATGACCAGCTATTAGCAACTATGACCTGAAGAACCTTTTCTACTGACCATTCCCCATCTGTATGTTGAGCATCAATACGACTGTTGAAAAAATCTAGAATAAAGATGCTTACCAATTCCACACCCCTATCTTGAAAGGATCGGACTTCCTGTAGGAAGTATAAGAAGCCAAATTTTCTATTCTCCATTGGGCAAGCCTCGCTGTAGTGTCAACTCTGCAGCCAGACTCACCCATCCGTGTAAGAGCCAGCGCTGCAGCAATCTCCGTGATGCAGTCAAAGAAAAACTCAATAAAAAGTTGTGGAAATGGTGTTCAGCAATCTGAAAATCCTAGATCAGTATCAAGTTTAGGGGTTTTCCTTGTAGTGATGATGACACCAATTCAAACCTATTGTTGCTAGCAAGGATAGTGTTATAAAGTTGTTAGCTAAACGAATTACAGTAGCGATAATGGGGCAAGATAGGTAGACTTTGATAGCTTTCAGGCTTTTTCATTGCAGTGTAGGATGAGAAATGGAATTAGAATGAGCATTTAGATAATTAACTCATTCTATAAGAAGAAAGTAACACAACATAATTGCCCTTAAAAAACAGAGCATAAATTGATTTATGAATTATGTTTATAACTCTTTAGAACAATCAGTGAAAGCATAAGATATGAAATGGAACTGAGAAGACATTCGATGAAATGAAACACGAAGGAGATACAATGCTATAAAGCCATACCACATGAATCCCAAAATTCTTACTGCAACTGCCTCTGTATTATCAAAAAAAAAAACTCCAAGTACAATAGCTCTCATGTGATATATCCAATATAGGCCAAATTAGAAGGGCCTATTTTTCCAAAACAATAAATATATTTTTGCAAAAATAAAAATAAAAATGATATCAAGGTGGCCAAAATATAAATACTTGCAAACAGACTCTGATGGCACATTTTTTGAGCTACAAACTCTGATTTATATGTCCAATTTGAAAAATAGGAAATCCAACTACCACAAAAACATTCAAAATCAAATGCACTTCATGTGTTAGCCATTGCTCTCGTGTAAATTTGTTGACTTGAGTGAACAGAAACCATCATGATTGAACCCCGTGCCATTAGATCCTTGATATCCTTTCTAGCAAGCGAACCATTAATCTAAAAATTCAAGGAAAACATTAACATTAGTGAGAAGAACCATAGACTTTTCTTCAAAACATATTCATAAAAAAAGGAACCAATTCTTCTTGCTTTTTCGTGATTAAATGGACCAACTTCAGAAGAACCACAGTAGAAGGCATCCAACATAAGTGTTGAGGTAAGGGATGCCCTTATATTCAAAATGTATATATGTGTTGAGGTAAGGGGTACATATAGTTATATAGGTATGTAATTATATTTTTTTATGGAAGAAATACCAAATTAATGTTTGAATGAAACACAACTACAAAAAGATAAATGGCTAGTGAAAGAAACTTACACCAAAAAGTAGGTAGCAAAAAAGGTTGAGTTATCTCGAACATTCACCATTTGAAGTATTCACTATACCTAAAGCCAAAAAGTACAAAATTAACATCAGATTCATACAAACAAATCAACAAAAATATAACCAAAAACTATTTATAAATAATCCAACATATGGAAATACATAAGGAAAGTGAAAGTAGAATGTTTTGAAAATTAACCTTGTTCAAATTTTTCACAAAATCTGAAAAAAACTTTGTAATCACTTTCTTCTAATTTGTATGTATCATTCTTAGCATTGTACGATAAGTTTGTGATTGCTATAATAGATTCAAGTTGTACAAAAGCATGATCAGTCAAATCATATTTATACAAGCGTTGCCCCTTTATTCGACTATACCAACATAATTGAAGCTCAATGCCTTCTAATCTATCCAAAAGGTCGATGTCATTATGGTAATCAAACACCCTATTACCATCCTTCTTCCTTATTCTTTGAACCCTTCCAATGTACCACATTCCACAAGAAACACCTTGTTTTGTACTTCGAGGAACACCTTTTCTTGCAGTACGTTCAGTGAGAGGAATTGAGTTGTTTTCAAACAACACCCCACAATCTGATCCAATTCCAAAGCCAATTAAAACACCCTTTTGTAGAGTATTCCCATCTCGCCTAAAGTAGACCCCACTTCTCACTTTTGTCAACCTATCTTTGGATAATGTTGGATTTCCATTCAACTGACTAACCAAACATGCTTTGAACATATCCTTACCATCCAGATTCACCACTGGTTTTATAGTTTTGCTTACATTTTCATCAGTGGAATCTAAAATTTCATCCAACTCGTGTCTCCACTCACTTTCCATTATTTGCAATTCACTTTCATTGTGTACCAATGAAGATGAAGATTGAAATATAGATTTGGAACATCTCGGTGGAGAATCATCAACCACTTCATCCACAATTTGAAATGTTGAATAATCTTTATCCTCTGTCCATGGTTTAACCCACCACGAACATTGAGTGTAATTTTCTGCTTTCATTCCAAGAGTTGATAAAATGTCTTGTGCATCCTTCAATCCATTCTTAAGGGCTTCTACAATTTTAGCGTCTGTGGATATTGAATCATATTGCGACAATATGTCAATATTTTGTATTGTTTCTTGGTGCAATTTATTCCAAATGTTTTCTTGCTTCTTATGGGATTTATTAAAATGAAGCCCTTGGGAATTTGATTCTTCTTCAACAACTCTATTAAGGGTTCCAACATCATGAAGCAAGTCAGTTAAATCATAGGCCCTCTCCACTCCAACCATCCCACCAAATTTGCTAAAGAATTTCTCACATACATCTGACCCAGTCAAGTGCAAAACACATGGCAAGTTAGAGTATTGATCTCGAAACAATCTCATCAACAAAACTGCAAAATGACAAGAAATTCTCACATCTTGATATGCCTCTCTGCTAATGAAATTTATGTTGACATTAGTATGAGATTGTTTTTGTACCCAACATAACCATAATGTGAAGAAATGATGAACTCGTGAAGCATTTCACACTCTTTCCCAGAGGCTCAAACTATGAGACATAAAAATGTCAATGTAGTCAGCAACAATCATTAGGTAAGTCTCTGTAGCTAGTGTCCTCTCTAACTTTCCACTTGGTGTACTTCTCAACTCTTTCAAACACCTCTGAACATGCCTTGAAGCAATCCGTTGTGAGGAACCCCAATTTTGTCGATCCATCCTCTCTATATCTTCACACTTAAGCTTGTGATCATCCACTTTAAAAGTGTGATAAACCATTCTGACATGGCCAAAACTTATGTACTCATTTCCTAAAATCAATTCTCGTCGACCGCTAAACAAAGGATTCACTAGCTTTTTGCCGTTGTGGATGTAATCTTGGTCATGCAATCCTGTTACATTGCAACCATTATACAACCCAGTTAGCCTCCACCCTTCCCAAGGAATTTGATATCGAGGACCTGATGTTGAAGAATAATCCTTCAACATAAGTTGTCTTCTTCTGCTATCCCCATCTGAGGAATGACCAACAATAGGTCCCAAATTGTTTTCTACGTGTTTCTTCCACATAAATTCTACCTTTTTCCATTGTTGATAAACAAAATTTGCATTGAATTTATTGCATGTTGGATGAACAACCACAACCAAACGAGTAAGTTTTTCATGTAAAGGGTTTGCAATAATAACACGTGCATAATGTCCAATAACATTGTTTTTAAAAGAATTTGTTATAATCTCATAGCCTGCATCTCCTTCACCAACTGTCACCAAGAAATGTGATTGGCATTGATGTTCTTCTTTCAAACCACAAAACCCCACCAGTGTATCGCTTTTTGCTACCCACCTAACATATTTTTTCACAATTGTTTCATCTTCTGCAAGGCATACAGGAATTTGTCCATATATACCATGTTTGGCTTTATAAGAAGCATAAATTTTTCCAACTGCCTCAAAAATGTGTTCGTGCTCCACTGGAATATATGTCAATGACTTTCTAACTTGCCTTAAAGTTGTAGATATTGAAGGACCATCCATATTCAAGCTAATAAAGTTATGTAATCTAGGACCTCCCCATAACTTGATCATCTCATAAAGGGATTTTGTGGATGTACTATACCTTCTCCCTGCTTTTTCATGATTCAAATTATGAAATATATCCTTGACAAATTCCCAAACTACATCTTTACCTTGTAATTTTCCTTGCTTATGTGCCTCACAAACATCCTTACAAAACCTAAAGACATCCTTCCTTTCTGCCGATTCAAACAACTTTTCCTTTAGAGATCTCATTCTAATAGAGAGTGTAGCAACCTTTGTCCTCTCCCACCAAAGAGCTCGCATTGTTGATCTATGATTAGCATTTGTAACCCTTGCAACATTCTTCAATTCATTTTGAGTCAAATAGTCCAATCTTCTACCTTTTCCTGTATCTCGTTCACTTCTTTTATTGGTGCACCTTGATTCACGATATAATCGCATCCTGAAGTCATTACATTCTGGAACCAACTTACAAAATCTACATGTTAGTGAATCAAAAGGGGTCCCTGTTTCAGAATCCCTCTGGCAATGAATATGCCTATATGTACCATCAATACGACATTCAATACCCTCATAACATAGCATGATCTTGGTATGCTTCTCTATGGCCCATAATTTTCCACCCCTTTGATCATCCATTAAGACCTTTGTTTCCAATCTCTCCCCATTTCTATCAATATAAGGATACCAATACCCCCAACATTGTAGTAACAAGGGAGACAATTGACCTATAATAAGATGACAACACAACAAATAAATAAATAAATAATTAGAAGTACGATAACCAAATAATATACAAATTCATATTCAAGTATAGTCTAAACTATTAATTAACCACTAATTAACACACCTGAAGTAGGAGTTGCACTTGTAGAACCTCTATGTAATACTGATGGTGATGATGGCACTAAGAACCTAGTCAAACTTTGTTGGGACTTATCATTTGTAGGCTTCTTAGGTCTCCCAACTATGCCACTCCTCAGCCCAATCTCCTGATGTGAAGCCTCATTTGTCGTAGTAGTAGTGTGCTTCTTTGATTTCATGTGTTCATTTAGAGAAATGACAATATTACCACTTGTCGGAACTAAACAAAACCATTTATTGCATCGTGTACATTCAACTCTCACTTTTTTCATGTCCTTATAGTCTGCAAGTGTTGCTTCCACCACCTTGAACAAATTAGGCTCTTGTGTCTTGTTGAAATCATCTAGAAGTTTGATTGCTTGATCAATATGAAATCGATCTCCAACCACCGTTGTTTGTTGTACTTTGTTACATGAAGCAATTTCACTACCACTTGGCATTGAAAGGCGTTGTTGATGGGACGTTGTTTTCATATGATGGTTTTTGAAGTTGCGCATTGTTCGCGCTACCAAGGATACATCACTTGTTCCATAATCAATGCCACAAATTTCACAATGGATCTTTATTTTAGATTCTCCCTTTTCTGAATATACTTTGAGAGTAAGTTTCTCATTGACAAACTCTTCCATTAAACTTTTCACTTTTTTTTCCCAAGATGCCAATACACAAGAATCAACAATTGTGGCTTCTTCCATTGACAAAGGAATATTTTCAACTCTTGGTTGTTTATGCATAGGTTCCTCCACATTCTCTTCAATGTTTTCAAAGATTGGTATTGCTTCCACTGCGTTTGCACAACTTGTTTCCACATCAAATGTGTCTAGTTTCCTCTTGATGCCTAAAAGTGTTGTATAAAATTTCCATTTCTTCTCTTGCTTTGGATTTAGAGCTACTCCATCATGGATAAAATCAAAAGGGTATTCAACGATTCCATCATCCACAATTTCATCATGGATTTCAGCAAATGTACAACCTTCTCGACACCTGACAATGCCAATGATAGGTTTCTCTTCATCGATAGTAATTTTATAAGACAAGTCCATCTGTTTTTGCACATAAATAAATGAAAAAGTAAGTAAAATTCCACAAACATATTGGTTTATTATGAAAAAAAGAGCAAGGAAGCAAGGTATGCACTTTCAATTCAAATCTTCAAAAAACATGAATAACTCTTACTATTGCGATGAAACACTTTGATTCAAAATGTACTATCGATGGATTCCTCAAATGGAACAAAAACCAGAAATAAAACAGAGTACTAAAACAGATTTGAGAGTTGATTTATTGAGTCAAACATTGACAAACTTATAAGCAAGCTTAGGCCCCAAAATCTGCCTCAATTTTGGCCTTATTTACATCATTTTTTGTGTCCTAAAGAGGTCAAAACCATGTCAAAACCAAACCATCATAGCTTTTACTATTCGTTGGTATGAAATGGATTCTAAAGTTTTGAATTCTTTGAGACTTTGCTCATCTAGGTCTTGGCTCTTAGTTTCCCAATTCTGATTTTTCTTTGATATATAAAGAAATTCTTCATATTTTACTGATTGAGAATAAAAGAAATAGAAAGGAAAGATACAAAGATTAAGTGCTCATTTATGCATGCAGTGACCTGATGTAAATTTGAGAGTGCAAGCTTCTGTGATCCATAACATATTAGATTATAAATCTTCCGGGAAATCACATTAGAATTTTAGGAACGACGCGTTTCGAACTACCAACTGTAGTTCATCATCAGGATAATGAAGATTGGTAGTTCGAAACGCGTCGTTCCTAAAATTCTAATGTGATTTCCCGGAAGATTTATAATCTGATGTAAATTGTTAAGTTGAATCAGCTTTTACATTCCTCGATAATCCTTACTCTTGCGTACCATATTGACTTGGCACAACCACTTTGTACTGACAATGGATATACTATCTTTAGTCCTTCCGACATACTTTTGTCGTTTATTCTTGGACATTAATAAAATGTATTATCTCTCTTATCTATATCACATTTATAATAGTAAGTTTGATCGTCTGAATCAATACCTAACATAGCACAATGAAAATACCTAACATAGCACAATGCAAATGATTTCATATAAAAAGATTCATTACCTAATCCAACATGATCCAAATTATTGGATATAAGAAGGTCTATTACATGTTTATCCTTTAGTATGTTGTGTCCTCTAAGCAAATAATCAAAACTTTAATGTCAAATCTTGTGAACTTATGTGAACTTATGGCGTGCAAAATATTCCCATTGAAGCTTGGGAAGTCTTTAACACCACAATAACTTATACCCAAAAGCTGAGTGTTGAGAAAACACTTAGCCCATCATGTAGAAATCACTGTATTGGACCTACTACCATTGGAGGATATGCAAAAACAAGAAGGAACAAGAAAATATCAGAATGTTTTGAAACCAGTCCTAGGTGTTTTACACTACAACAGAATAAGGCCACCTTGAGATTTCAAAATCCAGCTCTTGCCAAAATGACAGAATTTAATAGCCTGGTTTATTTTATTTTTGTAAGTGTTTCCATCTGGTGCACACCAGGTTTTAGGATGTAAACATGGACTTGGGACTTGCTTGCAAACATATTCGCCCCTTTGAAACTCATATCATTTAGATAGGGCAGAGATAACAGCGATTTCCAAAGCCACTGCTTAATATTTCAGCAAATATCACGAGTGAACGAACACCACGTTTAAAACAAGGCCCAGTTTGAAAGAGACTACTAATAAAATCAAATAATAGCAGCATACAACTTATGCACGTAAAAATCCAGTCAATCAATGCACTAATCATTTCTCATTCCTTCAGATCATCTAGAATATGGAACCTGATACATATAGACTGCAAACCTGCAGAGGATTCCTATGTTTGAGAAACAATGTAATGAGGCATTCAAATTATAAATAGATTTTGAACATAGCCATGTGATTCTCAAATTTGTTGATGCAATGCCTGCTTAGAAATACCCCTTTTGACCAGTATGTTAATGTAGGTTTACCCAATAGAGTAACAGAAAAATAAATTGCAGAACATTGCTATAATTTTAATTTAAAGATCATACTCAATTTTAACAAGCCCTCTAACGCGCTTGGGGATAGAGAAATATGGGAATACCAGCCAAGGGCGTTGAACCATAAAAGCATGGCTTTTATTGTCAACTCTATAGTCTTGGGTCTTAAGCACTCAATTTTTGTGTCAATGCATATCATGGAAGGGAAAATGTCGGTAAGAAAAGGCACACGTGCCTATCCTCGAACGATCTTTGTCATGTCGAGATGCTCTTGTAACGCAAAATCTCGGCAATGCGAAGACTATAAATTTGTTCAACAGCTCAGGTACGGTTTCCCATCGGGCAAATCAATCAAAGCGGCCCGATAGGATAACACAACGACATATCGAGATGTAACTTTTTGATAGCGTGATGAAAAGGCCAACCTTTACAACCTACACATACATTATAAGATAACAAATTATATATATAGATAGATATATATTAACGGTAGTTGTTTATTTAAAAATTATATGTAAAAAAAAACCTCTAACTCAACAAAGTATGCTACGATTCAGAAATTTCCTCAAACAAGATCTCCTTTTAACGGCGATGTTAATGCTAAGTCTACCCAATAGAGCAACGAGATCAATACATTGCAGAACGTTCTTGATATAATTTTAATTTAAAGATCATACTCATTTTTGACAAGCCATCTAACTCATCAAAGTAATCTATGATTCGGAAAACTTACGAACCACGAGTTCAATACCCCATCGAAGATCGGTTGCTTCAACCTTCTTGTGGACACAAAAAGAAAATCACAGTGAAATGTCGATGGGTTGAGAAAGTGACCTCGAGACACGATTAAATAAACGGACAAATTATACAAAAAATAGAACCAACTCCAAAAGTTGAGGTCAAGGTTATTTTACGATCCAGGGAATGACATTTGCTTGCATGGGACTTGCCTTCAATTACGGCATTTGCTTCCCGAGGGATTTTGATTTTGTGTAGACACTTTGCCTGTCGGTGGGTTCTCGATATCCCAACCCACACGGAACATTTTGAGCTACAACACTTCTCAATAAAACTCTAACAAAAAGTTAGAACTGACTTACAAACCAAGATTACTAGGGTATCATCCTTATCTCATCTTTTATTCATAGATAATGTACTCTTGTTAAGTAATGGATCTCTAAGAGAAGCAACAAAAACTACACGAAATTCTAGAGATATAAAGTGTTGTTATGATTGTGGAGAGTTAAAGTTCATGAAATTGCAAGAAATATGCTTGGAAACTAAACTAGAAAGTTAGTTACAATTTTTTCCCTCATATTGAATTCAAGGAAGCATTCAAATGCCTTGGAATCACTTTCTAAATCCAAACGGATATGGAAAAGAGGGATTGGTTCTAGTTATTAGAAAATATTAAAGATTAAACAAAGCATTAATGTAATAGATGGTTGTTAGTTAGAGGAAAATTGACATTTGGAAGTCTATATTGGTAGTAATTGTAGTACTCTAGCATTCCTTGGCTTATCCTAGAAGGAGTTTTGTAAAATATCAAGAAAAAATGCTCATGGATTTGTGGACATGCAAAAAAAAATTAGGGTATCCCCTTAATGGAATGGAAGAACATAGCTAAGACCAATCATGAAAGAAGTCGGGGGATAAAATATATATACATTTATTTGGTCAATCCATAGTGTTTGAGAGTTTATGGAGAGTGTTACCCCTCACACTAACACGAGGCCTTGTCAGAAAATCGTGTTTGGAAGAAGTCTGTTTTGGAGCTAATACACTATTGCTTTCATGCATATGTGTTAATGGACCACCACCTTTTAGGATCTTCATTTCATATTTGGAGGATTGCTAGGATGTTTACCTTAAACACTAAGCATTATTTTTTGAGGGTATCTAGTGTAAATTCCACCTTTGGATGTTTCTCTCACATAGATCCATTCATTTTCACATATTTGGAGACATGTCACATCATCCGATGTATGTAGATTTGGAGGAGTTACATGTTTGCTAAGGGTTTTGTTAGCATGATGAGTGTCTTGACTATTGTTTGGTGTGTTCACATGTGCCATGGCACACTTCTTGGATATGAATTCATCGTTATGGCGAGAAGGCATATGGTTCTAACTTATTTTTGGATAACATGCCACACTTTATGCACACATTCCTAAATTGGCCTACCTACTTTTCATGCTATTAGGGAATGTAGTTGGTTTACATGGATGAATGTATCATTTGTTTGATAGATCACTCCCACGAGTATTGGTTTTTCGGTGACGCCCGAGTGCTTTCAATAGAGTTACAAACCCAATCAACATTAGAGTACCCATGTAGTCTTACATCTTCGACATTTATATATCTCGAGTCCAAAATTGATGGTCCCATGCAGTTATCTCAACACATGCTTTGCAACAATCCGGTGTGCATGTGATGGCTAAATCTTATAGTGGCTCGGATGTCTTGTCATGAAACATATGTCCAATCTAGTGTTTGTTGAAATGTAACTAGTTTTAGTTTTAGTCTTCTATTGTTTTCCAGAGTGAAAATGTGATTTGTTTAGGCTACCGCGACCCATTATCCTCCAATAGGGGGCACCAAATTACATACCCTTGCAACGGTTTTGCAACATTCGGCGAAACTCGAGAAGGAAATATTTAATTTGAAGGAAGCATGGGCGTTAAGCTGGCAATCACCACCAATGAGCATCACAATTGGAAAGATGCAGAACTGAAGTCGGACTCGGTAAGATGATTGTCTCTAAGGAAAACTCTATACGAGTTTAAATTTTGTTCGTTAATATAGGTGCGATTTTATCTTTTTTTTACGGGAAGGGGTTTTGTCCATTTTAAAATCCTTTGTGTAGGGTTTTATGTGGATACCTCTGATTGCGGTACTCGCAGAAGGGGTTTTGTCCGGTTCTAAAATCACTGCTGTGTAGATTTATGTGGATACCTCTGTGTACATCTCTGTTCATTTTCTTTTTCATTTATCGTAGATTAAGCTCGAGTATTTATAACACCTGTGGTGGAGTTTCCTATATCTTTTTGGCTCTCCCTGCAGCCCATCTTTTGTATGTTGTAGAGCTGGCCAGCAGAAATATTATTGGCAAATGAATGTTAGCGATGGCCAATAAACCCACCAAGCATCCATAGAAATTTCCCATGTCTTGTGTTGAAAAGCTGAGAGGATCTTAGTCCAATAGATAGGTTAGATCTTGGCTTGTCATTAGCTTAGAAGCTTGTTTTTTCTTTGGGAAACAACGAGGTCTTGGTTAAGAAATGTTTAATTTTGGAGATTTGTTCATCCACGGAGAAATTAGGATGGGTGCTATCACGATAATAATGGTTTTGTACCTTGGGAAAAAGGTATGCACACTTAGTCTTTGTTTTTAATTTACGAAATCTGTTTGGGTCCATAGAAACTAAAATAATTATCAAGAATGAAGGTTTGTACTATGAATAGATAGAGCAATTATTGTTAATGATGTGACAAGTCAACCCCTTTATTATGTGTGAGGAAACCTAGGAAATGTTGTAAAAATGTACTAATGTACCTTTTTTATGGGGTTCTGGCTTCAGCATCTTATATGGAAATGGAAAGAATATAACGGGGAGCTTTACATGACTTCACTTTCTTATTCATTTCTGATTATGCTCCGATATGTGTTGCTGTGATATACTTTCCAGAAGAAAGGACTTGGCATTGATTTAACATGATATATCATTTACAAAATCACGCCAATCCATTTTATAGAATTATTTTTCTAAAAGCCTTTGAGAAAGTTATCTTATACATCTTAAAGACCAAACAAAGGAGAAAATGGTAAGACAGAATCCAACTTCAAAATCACTAGTAGCCCTTTTCTTCACAGAGAAACTTGGGTTGCCAAAGATAGATTCTTTTCTAAAGGATGGGCTTCTAAGAAAAAATCATGGAAGATATAACCAATATTTGTTTCCAAAGGTGCTTGGAAAATCCACACTGAAAAATTATGCTTAATTTGCTCATTGGTTCCACCTTGGATGTTTTCGAAAGGCCCGGTCTTGGCAATTCTGTGATTTTCTTTCTTTAGCCCCTAAAAGAACCTGCGGCGAAGAACTTGGCATCACACACGGTGAGTACTATTTTCTTTTATATTATTAATAAGAGATTGTTTCCTTAAATTTTTTTTATTTTATTTCTTTGAAATGTATATTATGCATAATAGTTCATCAGCCTTACTTCTAGGCTCAAGAGTGGTTCTCAAATTCTATGGTAGCACTTCCTCTATTTGGAGTTTCATTTCCCTTTTGTATGTCACTAACAAGGCAAATAAAACTAACGAAGAAGGTTTTTCCTATCATTTGGTGCCTGGATACCCTAAGGATACAAAATCATCTATGGTATGGTTATGTGCATTTGTATGCCTAGAAGAAGTGTCGAAATACTAACTGTACATACTTTGATTCAACCTAGTAACTAAGTGTCTTGATGATAAAACATAACTAAATAACAATACTAATGCTCAAGTTAACTCACAAGAATTGCCTAGAAATCAAGTAATAAATTCTATATACGTTTCTGCCTTAGATTCTCAACATGATATCTGAGAGGTAAGGCTTTGGACAATGACGAGCAGAAAGAAAATCGGTTTGGCATTACTATACCTCCAAGAGAAAGATCGAGTTCCCTAGACCCCGAGAATTGTGGAAGCAAGAAGTAGAAATTATGGGCGGTTTTACAAAGCCCTAATTACGAGAGATTATTTGCAGGGTCCATATCAAGGATAGAAAAGAGTACTTTGAAAAGAGCATTTTAGCTTTGTTTCAAGAGGCCCGAATGAATAAGGGAAAGAGAACCCTCTCAAGGCCGCACTCTGCTGGAAAGTATTTTTGCTTCTCCATCGGCTCTAATCTCCCAGATTATAAAGGCTGCAGAACCCTATCACTTTGGAGATCAAGGTCATAAATAAGTCTGTTTCTATGGAGAGCGAAAGGCTAATCAATCCCATCAAAAGCAGAGTTTGCATTCTATGGTATAGGAGGCAGAAGTTCAAAGATCTACAATATCTCCAAATCTACGTATGCATATACGGTACACTACGAGTACAAATTGTTTTGGGCATTAGAAGGTGTCAAATGCCTATCTAAAATCCATAGAAAGAGACAAAATCATCTATGGTATGGTTATGTGCATTTTGTATGCCCTAGAAGAAGTGTCGAAATACTCTTCATGCACGATTCAACCTAGTAACTAGAGTGTCTTGATGAAGTAAAACATAACTAAATAACTAAATACTAATGCTCCAAGTTAACTCACAAAGAAAGTGTCAAGAATTGCTTTAGAAATCAAGTAATAAATTCTATATACGATTTTTTGCCTTAGATTTCTCAACACTTGATATCTGGAGGTAAGGCTTTGGGCAATAGGGCGAGAGAAAGAAAATCGAGTTTTGGCATTACTATACACTCAAGAAAGATCGAGTTCCCTAGACAGAAATTGTGGAAGCAAGAAGTAGAAGTGCAGGCGTTTTACAAAGCCCTAATTACAAAGATTAGAGGGCTGCAGGGTCCATATCAAGGATAGAAAAGGTGCGAAAGAGCATTTTAGCTCGCCGTTTCAAAGAGAGAGCGAATGAATAAGGGAAGAACCCTCTCAAGGCACGCACTACTGCGGAAAGTATTTTTGCTTCTCCATCGGCTACTAATCTACGATTATAAGGCTGCCAGAACCCTATCCTTTGGAGATCAAGGTCATTAATAAGTCCGTTTCTATGGAGCGAAAGGATAATCAATCCCATCAAAGCAAAGTCTGCATTCTATGGTATAGGAGCAAAGTTCAAAAGGAAGTCTACAAATATCACTCCAAATCTGCGGTATGCATATCCTTGTTTTAGTTACAAATTGTTTTGGGCATTAGAAGGTGTCAAATGCCTATCTAGAATCCCCTTGAAAGAGACAAAATCATCTATGGTATGGTTCTGTGCATTTGTAGATCTCTTGAGCTTCCTTTCGGGATTGGTTCATCGATCCCACGATTTATAAAGATTGCACGTACCTCCCGGGGATTAAATTACTAGCCAATCTTTACCTTTACAATGTTACAAACTCACAAAAAATCAGCGCGGTCTTTGGAGGTCACGAGCCTACACATCTGACCACCGAGCGGAAAACATGACAGAGAAATTGTGGATAAAAAACACCACGCAGAGAGAGAATAACATGTCCAGGGTTTACACATCTTGCGGACAACATAAACATTTTTTCTCATCGATGATCGAGGTCGGCGTGCGATTCGCACTAAAAATGGCAATATCCATACCCTGTAATGAACGATCCATAGCGAGTGATCACAATTATATTACAGATCGATATTAAGCTTTCACGGGAGCTCACATTTCAGTTCCCACATTTTCTTTCTCGAGCTTGAATACGAAGCTTCTTGATGTCCGCATGAATCAACAATCACTTGATCCCACTTACCTCTATTTACTTCCATTTCCTTTTTCAATGTTGCTTCTATCAAAGTTGAGTCTTTTGCTTTCTGCTTATAGTTGAGTATCAATATCCACCAAACCCTCTTATTTCCTCTTGAATTTCCTCTCTGCCCTGAGAAGCGTGGAGGTTATTTTATTTTCTTCTCTCGTCGTAGCGACGGGGGCTGGTTTCCATTGCACTTCTCGATACCATGCTCTGAGGCGGTTCTTTACGAGAATGAAAATGATCCATGCTTTGCTCTGGATCACATATGGTGGAATAAGCTACTTTTGGTGAAGCATCCATATTTGTTGGCGACTAACGATGAAATCCATTGTTCAGCGAGAATATATTTGTGATGATCCTACTTATAGTGTGGTAATATCTTATCTTATATGTGCAATATCTAGCTTCTCTTGAAATGGGAGCTTGTCATGGACCTTTGAGAAGTATTTAGTCGATTTAATCCTAATGCTTTAAAGGTTGTCACTCCTTTTTATCCTAATGTTTTGAAGCTTGCTCGCTCTTTTTTATGGGAGTGTAATTGCTTTATTCGGAATTAGTAAAATAAAACAATTCCATTTACATGCGAGACTGATACATCTTAAATTATATTATTTATACATACATGTATACATGACAACGCATGTGGAAATGATAAACAATGCGCCCTCAACGCGAGTTGATTTTCAAAACACTTATGCAATCCTTCCCATCGTCTCTACCATTCGACCATTGTGCGTATGGTTATCCATAAGCGGCAAGGCGAAAGAAAATATTATTTTAGAGCTTTTGCATGGCCACCGATGTCACCTGCATTCGGCCCGATGTCTTTGGTTAGCTATAAGTTGTGTAGGTAAAGGAAAGATTGTTTCGGTTAGGTTTGCTTTTATATGACAAGGCGAGTATTTCTAATCTCCAATCATAGTGTAGAAATTAAATCTGACGATATGCCTTACGGCGAAAGGTGATGTTGAAATTTGATCTGTGGGACATTCGAATTGCGTATAATCAAGAAGCGAGGTGGTTCACATGTTAAAAGAATATCGAGAAAAATTATCCATTGCAAATACAAAGGCCCGGCTAGGAAGTTTGGTTATGCGCCCTCCAATTTTGGAGGGAATACGGATGTTGTACTTAAGCCTTTGCTTTGAGGTTTGAAGTACCCATTTCATGGTTCTCCATCGAAAGCACATTGTATATTACTTTCTTCTCTCTTTAAACAAATAGAAAAAAAATTGGAATAAGAGAAAACTATTATGAATGACACTACTCTCTAGCCATAAGAGATACCATTGTTAATGTTTGAAGGTTCCTCGAGTTGCATCTTCACGGCATTTGATTAAGATCTACGTTTAGTTAAAATTTTCAGCTATGTTTCACAATAAATAAAAAAAGAGCAGATGCTTAGAATTATGTGAATCTCGAAAAGCAATGACGAGTTAAATTTTGTCGGCAATGTAAAACAAAATAATTAGACTCCAACATGGTTCGAGAGGTTCAATTCATTTAGGTTAGAAGTTATGGTTGATAATAATCCTCACTAATCTATAGAGCAAAAAGGCTATTTGATTGTTCTAAACCATTCTGCGGTTTTGCCATACTAAGTAACGTGTAAGGGGTCGAGTAGCTGCTGGAGCTATATGGTATCATACACTGCGGATCACGAAATGACGAAGAAGTATTGACTTCAAAAGGCTGGTGAGAGCACGCTTCCTGAATGAATGAATCTATCAATGCGTGCATGCGGCTCCCTCCTTCTCGCCTTTCCACGACTTGCTCTACTCCGGTGGAACCAAAAAGCGCACTCCGGTCGACCAAAAATCGCATTTTTCCCCTCCTTCTCGCCTCCGGTCGAACCAAGAAATGGCATTTTCCCCTCACTCACCGCTCCGGTCGACCAAAAATCGCGTTTTCCCCCTCCTTCTCGCCTCGATCGACCAAAAATCGCATTTTCGCACCATCCTGCCTCGCTCGATCGACCAAAAATCACATTTTTTCCCCTCTTCTCGCCTACTCCGGTCGAACCAAAATAGCATTTTCCCCTCCTCTTCTGCTCCGGTCGACCAAAAATCGCGTTTTCCCCCTCCTTCTCGCCTCCGATCGACCAAAAATCGCATTTTTGCCCTCACATTGACTCCGGTCGACCAAAAATCGATTTTCACTCTCCCCTTCTCTTCCACGAGTTTCTAACTCACTTTGTACCATAAAAATTAAAAAAAATACCTCAAAATATAAATATTTTATATAATAAATAAAAAACCCCTCTCCCCTCTAGTTATAAAGACAATATAATATTTTTTTGATTTTTTGATTTTTTTTACCCCAATATGAACGCACGTGATATAATATTGGTTTGTGAGTGACGCCCTACATGCCAGGTTTCACACAATAGGCTATAAGCTTTCCACGATGAGTTAAGTTCCAATTGTAGATTTTGCTTTGGTAGTTAGAAAGTGGCGAGTGACACATAAATAAGACACATTACTTATTTTAGTGAAAAAATTTCATTTTTAATATCTACTGTAATGTAAGAAAGGAAAAAATGAGTTCAAGTAGTGAATTAACATCTAGGTTTCAACATGCTTGTTTTTGCAATGTAAAATAAGGTTTGCAACATGGAGAGTACTATATAATAAATATACTACGGATGGGTTATTTCACGAAATAATTCTAGAACGAGAGTTTTATTTATTGGAAAATAGCTTTAGTTAATGAAAAATATAATGTAATTTACTATTTTATTAAAATAGTAGACCTACATTGATTTCTAAAATGTGTAAGGCAAATTAATCATGAAATGTAACAATGGTCTCAACTTCACTTATGTCAAATTGTAGTTTTTAAGTAAAACATATATAATTGTAATTTAAGTAAAACATATAAGATTTAAAAGTAATCAATTTTACAATAATATTTTTTTTATTAAAGTTTAGGCAAATCAGTACTATCCACATTGATTATTATTACTAGATTAATATATCATTGAAATCGAGTAGTAGTTAAATGTTATTTTAGAACTTAAATCTCAATTCATGATTTAGATGATTTATTACTTCTTATGGATTATATATGTACTTGTTGCCTATAAAAACAATTTGTTAATGTTCATTTTCTTTGAAACTATTAAGTGTTTTAAAGTATTGCTTTCTAATTTGTCTATTATTTTTTCATTTGTTACTAACACGGAAGAAATGGATCAACGAAACAATGGTAGGAGGAAGCAAAGATATTGTAATGCTCGGAGAAAAAATATCTTAATGCTTAGCAGAATATATTTTAATATTAATACATAGAATACTAAAACTTCATCTAATAATTAGGTGTCTCTAAGATGAATTAGACACTCTAAAAACTTTATGAAAATAGTTATTGCACCAAATCATGAACACATTAAAAAAGTTATTGCAAGTCATGAACAAATAAATCAATTCTCCATAACACGATCAATACGATAGTTAATTCCAATTTATATAAAAAAAAGTGTTACTAGTTTTTTTTCTATTTGTAGAATAGATTTTGAAATTCACTATATATCCAAAGTTATGTATTGTAATATTGTTAAAAGAGTTAACCCAAAGAAACATATTGGCCTATTATGGATTACATATATAATTATCAATGCAATATGTTTTAGAAGTTATATAATCTTATTTAACAATTACTCGGTCATTTGAATATTGAGTTTGTGCTTTGCATTTGCTTTGTTTAAATTTATTCTCCATATTTCCACCTACGCATGCTTTAAGAAGATTTCGAGATATTGCATTTATTAGGAGTGGGTGTTTGAACTAGTTTTTGTGCTTGGTATTGCACAAGTATTGCTGTTTTAACATTTCTGTCAAAGGAAAACAATATGTGCAATATTGCTGTTGGAAAATACTAACCCAATTTCAAAGTTTAGATTTAAGTTATTAATTTTGTAATGTAATTTTTGGCTAGATAGTAATTTAAATACTTAGTTGTTTGACTCATAAATAAATTATTCCATAACCATTATTTTTGAAACACGACTTTTACAAATTATCGAACTACGAAGTTAGCAACGACCTTGGCTCTTTCAATACATATATGATGTCTTTATTTATACTTTGAGACTACTCTAGTTAACACAATTGGACGGGATTTCACAAAGTTTTGTTGTTCTTACTACGTGCGATTTCCATGTCTCCCTTAGATTCTTTACAACGGTAGCAAGGAAACGTGTTTACAATTTTCTATTACTGCGAATTCATTGGGAGATTGGCATGGGGTTACAACCATCGGTCAAAACTTAGGAGTTCCTAGCAGATTTCGTGTATATATTTCTCTCTCTCTCTATATAACAGAGTTGAATAAAAAGATGTGAATAACTTTGCAACATTGTTCGCCCATTGATTTCAAAAAAATGGCTTGAGATGGTGTCCGAGGAAGAATATATGGATGTGGTGTTCCAAGAATTTGCTACGATCCTCACTGCAGGAAGACCCAGTAGAGATGTTATACAACGACGTAGGACATACTTTGGAAATGATTTGGGTGACCAAACACGAGGCCATCAACCCATATACTTGGCGACCTTTCCACATCAAGAATGCCATACGGATACATGAGAGAGACAACAAGGATTTATTTTTATTAATGAAGGGATGACGATATTTGTTGCGTGATTGATACGCATGCTGCTTTGGATTCATTATGGGAATGGTTTTTCTTCATGTGATAACTTACTAGGGAAGTGTGCTAGGAACTTGCCGGGATAGTCGATATCATGAGATTGACACACGATGATTTAAAGACAATACCTAAAAAAAATATGTAAAAACGCATTTGTACACATTCTCAATAACCTTGTTGGTTCGATTATTTAAAAAGTGACGGCATGGTTTTAAATATTTATTTAATGATTTTTAATTACGACATTGGTTATGCTCTTGGCAACAAAAAAAATATTTCGGCCTTGTGTCATCGACCTTTGTGCTCAAATTATTAGGGCACCATAATACTCGGGAGATAACAGAGATGAAGATCTCGACAATGGCAACGCAATTTTCCAAGTGCATGGATGTGCAAGAGAAAGCAGCTCTCTCTGTACTTTGAACATTCACGTGGACATTATTTTCAATGTGGTAATACTTTGCATTTCTCGTTTCGAGAGACCATGTAGTTGTAGCTCCCCGGGGTAGCGGCTAGTGGAAGGGCTTTAGCTATTCGTATATGCTACAGGCGATACAATACATAGCTATGGCCAAAAATTTGGAAGGTAAATAAATGCGTTGGAGTCTTTTGAAAATATCAAACCCATGTTCGACTCATCTTCACTTGTGTACGGAGAGTGAACATGTTTTCAACCTCTCTTGATGAATAATGTACAATTCATATATTGTGTCCCTCCTAAATAACTCTTCCTTAGGTGCCGCCACATGATGGTAAAACAAAGATTCTACACCATCGAGAAATTGGGTTTTCAATCTTAAACACAAATCAAAGAATTCTCCCATTCCAACTACAAGATTTGGTCCAAAACGACTTAACCAAAGCTTGCGAAGAATCCACATCATGCATAATAAACCCACTTTCACATAAAAATGCATTTTTTTCTTTTTATATCACCTAGGATCAGCACATTCTCCTTTTCCATTCATTTATACCTCGCATTTGCAACATTTTCACTTTAATTTTGAGCTGCATGTTGTACATATATATAAATCATCTCCATAAAGATACTTATTTATAATTTTAGATTTTGGTTAAGAAAACCCAAAATGTCAACACATAAAGCTGATCGGTCATACCTTTGCCCTTGACCCATAATTCCATTATGCTACTCCAATTCATATTTTATTTTGTCTAGAGCAAATTTAGGTTTCACTACTCCATGGCCTCTAATTATCGCGGATCTAGTGATTGCACTTGAAACCATTTAGATCTCCACCGGTCTCCATTTCTCCTCGACGCTTACGAGTTTCAAACAAAACAAAACCATGGACTTATTTGTTAAGCGAAAAAACTTATTCCCAATACGGTGGACTCTCCAGAGATATATTGAATTCATGTAATGTGCAACATCACTTTTACGTTTCAACCATAAAGCATAGCGACCACGGTTTATATCTATCAAATTTGATGAGTCACGGTTGCATACTGCAACTTCGCTATTTGCAAATTTCATTCCATTATGAACATCCACATAGAAGTTATATTTTAGTTCCAAATAACTTAGCTCTCTACATATATGGTGCCGTAGTCACACTTCACTTACCTCTTAATACGCTACTACGATTTCCATCCAATTATAAAACATAGAAAATTTTTTTTGTGACTACACTAATTATCAACGAGAATTACCATTCCAGTTACAATGTTCCCTACAAATTTATATTGATACACACACACACAATATTTGACTATAGCAACATATATTATGGAAGCAAAGAAAAGGTACACGAGTAGCTAATAAACATTGCGGTCAATGCAATGGATGGGCTTCACGGACTGAGATATCTCTTCATCTCTCTCTCCATCTTAGAACGGACATGTCTCGTTGTCACGGTTACGAATTTTCTTCACAATACCTCATATATAATGTCCACACGGCTTCACAACCCATCACGGCAACCAAAGCAAACACAATAGAAAAATACGATCCCAACTCTACAAATCGTAATTTCATTTCTTTACGATTAACTTTCAACGTAGTTAATATTCAAATGCTATGTCAACATTATCGAGTAATATGAGATATCGGCGAAAAAGAAAAAAATGTCGTACACATTTCTCTGCCTTATTAAGAGTATCTTGCCATATGAGCCATCTTACCAATTCTTTGTCTTGTCTTTCATGGTCAAGGAGCATAATGCATATGCCAATGCACATGCCCAACGTATCTTTGGCCTCTTTCCCAAGATTGGCTTCTCAATCAAAATTTTTTTCTTTATGATTTAACCCGACCAACAACTACTTGCATCAAACAAATGGGACAACAAGATCCTCAGCGCACGGTTCATACATTGTTAGCACCCAATTTGAACCTCGGGTTGAGCAAGGCAAATCGAGAGTAACAACTACAACCACGCTCGGGCCTTGTAGCTAGCCCTACAAGGACAGGAGAGGGCTCTCTCCATAGAATAGATATTCAATAACACAATAATGAACTGATTTTAGGCTAGGTATATGAATGTGAAAGAGGTGTTTAATAAATGACTGAATTTTCAGGGATGTATGGGACAAAGGACAACATGAGCTGAGAAATTAAATCAAGGACACAAGATATTTCATGGGGAAAGATAGGCAGGAGATTTAGCAATCAAATTGAAATAAGATGGAGTGGAAATACTGTTGGGAAAGCTGAAAAGGGCATAATAAATGAATCATTTTCAAACAGAAGAAAACACACAGAGTATGAATGATTTCCCAAGGCAGAGCATATAAAATGGATTCTACCTTTCTAAATTGAAAACATTCAACTAGAAATGTTTATGAACGAATGTTGCAACATAACAATGTACATATGAAACACAAAGGAGAGACATATGCTAAAACTCGTACCACATGAATCCCACAAATCAGAGCTGCATCACTTTATTAATTCCCTGCCAAACTGTACAACGGAGCGCAGAGCTCACTACCACACTTTTCCCCTACTTCTAAGTTTTTAGACCTCAGACTCTCAGCCCCTTTACAAATGATTAGCAATTGCAATAAATAGACAGATTTTGCGGGAATGCAAATCGATGGGAAGAGGAGAAATCATAACTGAAGATGGAACACCAAGAGCCAACAATCTCTCCGTAACGGAAGAACAACGTTACAATTATTCCGCTTGAAATTCACTCATAACCAATGAGAGGGCGAAACCTGTAGCGTGGATCCCTTTGAATCATAACTGAAGACAAAATAGGCAATCCGATCCTATTTTTCCAGCTGTTGTAGATATCTTTATTTTATTTTAAGCTCTCGGCCTTCGACTGTTCCCTTTGCTTTCCATTATTTCTTTATTCTCTGACTTTTAATAGAATGCTATTAAAATGAGTTTATGCCTTTCGTGAAGGGAAAAATGCATTTAAATGGGAAAAGGGAAGGGAAATGGGCGGTGATACTATGAAAATCGCAATCGGAATCGGAGGGAGCGGGGAATAACACATTACAAATATTGCGATGCGATGGGGAATCAGGGCAATCGCAATCGCAATCGAGACTTTGGGGCATGCATATTGCAGTCGGGAATCAGAATCGGGAGATGGAGGCGGGCGGGGTCATATATATGAAACAATACGTAATCGCAATCGGAAATCAGAGTCGGGGAGCGGGACGATATATATGAAATAAAACTTCCGATGCGATTGGGGAGAAGGGCCTTTGTATAAATAAATATAACCAAAGTTTCAGAGTACAAAGGAAAAGGTCCTTTATTATACGAATGGCAGAAGTACTGTATGGTGGGCCTAGAGGGTCAATCGCAATCGAAAAATCGGGGCGGGGAGTAATCGCAATCGTAGATCGGAGCAATCGGAGGGAAGGTGCAATCAGAGGGATCGTGCGATCGGAGCAATCAGAGGGAAAGTGCGATCAGAGGGATCGTGTGATCGGAGGGAAAGGAGTTAAGTTGCGATTGAGATGGTCGAAGTGTTGTGCGATTGATCGCATCGCAAATGTTTGCGATTTACTGATCAGAACTCTTTATATAAATGTTGCGATTGAAAGCGTTTTGCGATTGCGATTTAACAGTGGCGGGGTTTATAAAATAGAACTTTTATTTGTTTATTATGAAGTTCTACGGGGTATGGAAAGGGGAAGTGGTTATAATTAAATCGCATATGTATTCAAAAGTTTTATAATGCGAAATTATAATCGGAAAGGGAAGAAAAATGGTTTTTAAAGGGAATTGAATCATAAAGTTAAAAGGGAAACATGGGAAATATGGGGGGCTTAGGGAATTTTACTTCAGTTAAGCATAAATTTAAATCCAGAAGTCAGTTTTGAGAGTGTAGTATACCGTTGGAAAGCTCTTTCCGGGATCTTTCTGTTGGATCTGCTTGGAGAATGATTTGACGTTGAACATGCTGTGAAAAACTTCTCTGAAAGGCAGGGTGATGATCTTGCCGGAGATGGCAGCTTCTGAATTGAGACTGAAGGGAAAAGTATAATGTTTTCACCTCAAAACATGGTTTTTGAGGTGAAAATTACATCAAACTGAATGAATGATATCTCTGACCTTCCAGGTGCTGTGACTTTGCATTTATTGACTTCCTCATGGCCTTGCTGATCTTTATTTGACACTTGACTCAGTAATTTGACCATGGTGAGACCTTAGAGGCTAATGAAACCAATCCTATGACATACTGATATGATTTTGGGAATGAAAGTGACTAATGACTGAAGAACATAGGGAGGAAAATCAGCAAGTACCTCGTGAGGGAAAACTGATAAAAAATTGCTACCATCAATGAATCCATGACCTAACGGAATGGTGAAATTTGTTCGGTATGAGACACCTAATATGAAAATGCAAAAGAGCAGTTTTGATCACTGATGGCAATACAACTAGACTGACACTAACATTGGCTCCAATGGGGATGTTAGCTCCTTGGAGGTGCCAAGAACACCGTAGACCAAGTAGCCTTATCCACTGGGAATGGAGTAAAAAAATACTGAAAGACTAACACAATGCAGACTGACATTGACTCAAGACTAGAACTGAGAACTGAAATAAACCCATACCATACACATATCATCCAAGCTTTATAGCCTTCACCTCGGGCCCCAAACTTCAATGATTGTGTACTCTAAACTCTGATAAACATAACATGGTATATACAATGGTGATGACAATGGTGATGACATAGATTTCTGATCCTTTGTTTTCAACAATGGTAGTGCTTCAAAAGCCTACCATTTACTGCTCCTCCAGGGAAATCTTGGCCATCCATTTCTGAAAGCAAGAAGGAATTCTGTCCTCTGTATGCTGAGATCCTATATGGTCCTTTCCACAGATTGTCGAACTTACCATGCTTCCATTTGTCTTCATTTCTGGCATCCCATTTCAACACTATATCATCCAGCTGAAAATTTTCTGCTTTGGTCTTCCTGTCATAGATCTTTTTAATCTTCTCCTGCAACTGAATAGCGTTCTGTGACACTTCCTCTCTTGTTTGCTGAAGGTGGATCATTTGATTGATTCTTCGCTGATTTTCATTGTCCTTGCTGCCAACTTCTTGCAATAATCTCACAACTGGAACTGTAAGGGATGTAGGAAAGACAACATCGGTACCATAAACCAGCTCAAATGGTGACATACCTATTGATCTTTTACTGCTAACTCTGTCTGCCCACAGCGCGTTAATGAGCTTTCGGTGCCAGTTTCTTTTGTTTGCCTCCAACACTTTCTTAATTATATTCACCAGTGATTTGTTAGATGACTCAGCCAGGCCATTGCCTTGTGGATAATAAGCTGTCGAATGGCCCAGCGCGATGTTGTATTTGTCACAAAAATCGATCATTTTATTTGATCTGAACGCTGCTGCGTTGTTTGTTACGATTTTGCATGGGCAGCCAAAACGAGATAAAATATTCAATTCCAGGAATTGAATGATTACCGTGTCTGTTGCTTGCCTGGCTGGGACGACCTTGATCCATTTTGTAAAGTAATCTTTCCCTGTCAATATCCATCGGTGTTGTGCTAAGGACGCAGGATGAATCTCCCTATGAAATCGAGCCCCCATTGCTGAAAGGGTGCGTTCACTGAAACTGGCTTCAAAGGGAGTGGAAGCAATTTTTTCTTCCCTTGGAAGATTTGGCATTCATGGAATTTCATCACTGTCTTATATAAATCAGAGAATAATGTGGGCCAATAATATCCTTCTCTCAATACCTTGTTAGCTTTAGTCTTCCAAAACAAGTGACTGTCACAGTTGCCTTTATGAAACTCGTGCATTACCTTCTGCGCTTCTTCTTCAATCAAAAAATTGAGCAGAACGCCTCCTAGATCTTTCCAATACAGAACGCTGTCTAAAATGCAGTATTTTGTAGATTTTAGCTTCAGAGATCTACCTTTACTCTTAGACATGCCCATAGGAGGTGACAAATGCTGAAGGACATAGACGATATCCGAATACCACGGGGACTGTAGAAAAATATCTGCAATTGAAACCAGCAAACCTTCATCTTCCTCTTCTGCCACTGTTGTTATAAGGTTTATATCTAAGGTGCGCAGATTTGATTGGGCCATCAATTTCGCCAAGCCTTGGCCTTTGATCAACTTCGTGGGCTTGATCTCCAGATCGTACTCTAACATAGCCGCTATCCACTTACCTCTCTGACCTTCTGGATAAGTTTGTATCAACACATCCTCACTGCTGCTTTAGGGACATAAGCTATAGTATGTGAATGCAAAATATAGACCCTGAAGTCCTTCAATGCCTTGATAAGGGCCAATGCCTGTTTTTCAATGATATTATACCTCAAAGCAACATCTCTAATAGTTCTACTAAAGAAGGCAATTGGCTTTTCGATCTCGTCTCTCTTTTGCATTAAAACAACAGCTAAAGTATTTTCCAATGTAAACGAAAATATGATGAAGTCTTGAGTGTAGTCGGGACTGATCAAAACTGGGGCATTGGACAAAACAAAATTTACCAGATTGAATGATTTGATAGCCTCCTCGCTCCATTTAACAGTGCTGTCCTTTTTCAACATATTGGTCATTTCCCTCAAATGTTCAGCCAGATTGGGTATAAATCGACGTAAGAAGTTCATCTTACCATTGAATGCTTGGATCTCCTTCTTATTTCATGGCAGGTCTATAAGATGAATTGCCTCCACTCTAGCTGGATAGATGTGAATACCATCTTTAGAGATGATATGCCCCAGCAGTTTGCCTTCGTCCATGGCAAAGAGACACTTCTTGGGATTGAGAGAAATTCCAAACTTTCTGCATCGCTGAAAAACAACTCTCAAATGGTGAAAATTATCATCATTTGATCCTGAAAACACTGTCAAATCATCCAAATAAATAACCAGAAAAACATCTTTTACATTTGCAAAAGAAATGTCCATTGCACGCTGGAAAGTAGCTCATGCATTCTTCAGTCCAAAAGGCATTTTTGCGTACTGGAAGGTTCCCCAGGGTGTTGTGAAGGCAATTTTATCTTGGTCTTTTTCATGCACCAAGATTTGGTTGTAGCCTGAGTAGCCATCAAGTAGTGACATACTGGATGCTCCAACTACTCTCTGCAGAATATGGTCCATTTTCGGAAGTGGATAATTATCCTTTAAGGAAGCCTTATTCAAGTCCGAAAATCTATACACAACCTTATTTCTCCAGTCTTCTTACGTACCGGGACCAAATTTGAAATCCAGTCAGAAAATCTAATGGAGACTATGATACCAGCTTTTTACAATCTGTTTACCTCTTTTTCGATGGATGGTAGCAGCTTCGGATTGATTCTTCTCAACTTCTGTCTAAATGGCTTTTGATCCGGCTTGATAGGAATAGTATGCTGGATTATGTTCTTATCATACACCTTCAAGTCTGAATAATCCCATGCAAATACATCAGAAAATTCGGACAACAACTTCACATACTTTTCCTTTGCTTCAGGGGACAATGTCTTTGACAATTTCACGAACTTGGGCTGATTAGGTGTTCCAAGATTCACATCTTCAACTCCTTTCTCTGTGGGCACCAAGCTTGGCTTCTTTGCCACATCGTCCTGATCAAATAGCTCCTCTAGAGGTATGAGACCTCTATGAATTACATTATCTTTCAGCTGCAATATTTCCATCTGGTTTGTTTCCATTTCTTGATCATTAACCGCATACTCGCCTTCTATGGGAGTGCCCTTGAATTTTCCATCACCCTGTAAAAATGCATTGATCTCATTATCATCCCAAAATACTTGCCAATACCTTAAATTGTCCGGAACAGCAGGCCTATGTTTGACATGGATCTCAAATTTGTTGCTGGAATTCATCGGAATATTCAAGTTACTTGCAGTCGTGGCAAGAGAATCAGCAATAAGATTCTGCATCCTGGGCACTGTTGTCAAAGTGTACTCTGGGAATGTCTTCAAAATGTCCAGAACTACATTTCTATATGCCCTCAGTCTTGGATGTTTAGCTTGGTATTCTCCCTTCACCTGCTTGATTATTAGCTCAGAGTCACCATACATAGAAATCCTTTTCGCCTTCAACTTCTTCAAGATTTTGAGGCCTGCAATCAGAGCTTCATACTCTGCTTCATTGTTAGAGCAGTCAAAAGCCAACTTATAAGCACTTACTCTAACATTACTAGGGACTCTTTCAAGCTGGAAAATAGGGCTCTGAATCCATATTCCAATGCCAGCTCCATCCTTACCAACAGCTCCATCAAAATCCATACTCCACAGGCCTTCTTCTTCTTCTTGAAGATGCTGGAAATTTGTCTCTTTCTCTTCTTTGCCTTGGCTGATTTCTGGCTGTTCATTATCCCTTTGCTGCTGGCAAGCAAGAGGCTCAGAAATATTTTCTACTTTGTCCCTTTCCTGTTTGAGGACTTCTCTGAAATTTTCTGAAATCTCGAGTATCTCCTCTACTTGTACCAACTGAACATCCTCGTCATTTAAACCACCATCTGAATATAAGACAAAAGATTCTAAATCTGTGTGGACTGCATTGATGGGATGGTTTACTGGCTTGTCTTTGCTAGTAATCATATATTTCATTTTCTTTGCCCTATATAACTTTCTCAACTGGCCAAATACAGGGATTGTGGCATAGGAGAAATCAAGCTGTATGGTTCCCTTGAGTTTTGCACCCCAAGACCTAGATAGAAGCATTCCAAACCGTGGTGGGACATCAACAACAACTACATCCATCAAGACATTTTTGGCTGGGATTTGATCTAAAGACACTACTAAATCTTTGATGAGACCAATACAATGGACCCTACTTGAGTCAAAAGAATACAAATCATGGTATTTTCTAGTAACATCAAGGCCTAACTTCTCCATGACAGCTTTGGGCATCAAATTATGCGAGGCCCCGGAGTCCAACATGGCATTATGCAAGATAAACTCATGCAACCTAAGACTTAGGTAAAAGGGGGGAACTTCATTTTCTTCAGACTCTTGTGTGGCTGGACCAAAAATAAGTTCAGGGTAGTCATCCTCCACATTAACCATATCAGAAAGAGGGTCAATTTGCAAGACTTTAGACACCTGCCTTTTATATACACTATTCTTCACCAACTCAGTCAGGGGCACTGACACTTTGAGTTTGGAAATTTCATTTTCTAAATTAAAGGAAGGAGCGTTTTCTACCTCTTTAATGGGAGGGTCTTTCTTCTCTGTTTGCTCCTTCGCTATGCTCTGTTGGCCCTTTTTATTTGTTGTGTTATTAGTTGTGGGTGCTTTGCTGGATGAAGGATTGGCCGACTCTTTTCCTTTCTTCTGTGCCTCGTCCTTCATTTGGAGTTCTTTTCTCTTTTGAATGGGACTGATTGTGACGTTTCTATTCCTCAGGTAATACCGACTTTGCTGGGCTGATAAAGCGTTCATATACCCTCTCTAGTAGTCATCATATTCTTCTTCTAACACTACTTCATTTTCCAAAATGAAATATTCGTCCGCTTGAATGTCTGGAGTCGCCACTGTGTATTCTTCATCTTCTGTGAGGAAAATGGGTGCATCGTCAGCTGTGAAAAAATGATTGGTTTCAAACAGAGGACCATCTTCATCTGAGTCAGTCCCTTGCACGTAGTTCTGCTGCAAAGGCATTTTTATCTGCTGTTGTGGTGTCGCTTGGTCCTACGCCCTCTGTTCTCTCTGTATAATTCTGAATTGCGACTGTTGTTGTCCTCTAAAATTCGTATTTCTTATTTGGGGTTCAGGTCTGTCCGAAATCGTTAATCAATCAACCATATTTTCCATTTTACGAATCAATGTGTCCATTTTGCTGTCCAAAGGGGAGGCTTCCTCTTTCACCACGATTTTATTTTCAACTCTTGCTCGAGCTCTTCTAGCCAGCAAATTAGCTTCAATGCTTACTGATATCCTCTACATTTCTTCAAGTGACGATGGATCTCTTTCATGCAGTTGATATGCCATATTAGCATCAAAACCATTTGGAAACCTCAGCATAGCTAAATCCACAGGAGGTTTGAGGTTAGCCGGAATAGCATTGTATACAACATTGAATCTTAAACAATAGTATTGCACAGTTTCACCCACATTTCTTTTAATATTCTCATATTCAGACATAATTTGGTGTGGATTCCTTTTCACCTCCCACCGGTCTAAGAACTATGTGTGTAACTCCTGTAAAGTATGAATTGAGCCAGCTAGTAAAGCTGTGAACCACTTTCTAACTTCACCTCTGAAGCTTTGGACAAACAACCTGGTAGCTACATTCTCTTCTTCTACTTCATGCAAGTCAAAAAATTCATTCATCTTGTCAACATGTTGTTGGGCTGTAATGCCCTGAGTGGCATCAAAGATAGTAATTTTACTCTGATAGTCAGCAGTCATATCATTGATAACCTAAGGTAAAACCAAGGGTGCATACCGGGCAACCATGACTCTGGGTGGGTTTACAACAGGATTTGCAGGATTCGGAGGAGGTGTTGTTGGAGGAGAGGATAACTGGGAGTTGACTGAAGGGGATGCTGATGAATTATGAGGGGGCAATGCTTCTCCTGATGATTCTGAAGGCTCAGGAATATAAGTTTCAGTGATGGACTGAGGAGAATTCAAAATGTAGTCATCAATGGAGGAATTCGCTCTTTGAACTTCAATATCCACAAGGAATTCTGAATCTAAAACTGTGTCTTTGAGTGCGGTTTCAGCCTTACTTCTAAACAAAAAGAGCTCAAAAATCTCGTCAAAAGAAAGCTCTTCTACAAAAAACCACTCACTGGGCCAAGTATGGGACCTGGAAATAGGTGTAGGACTTAGTGATATCTCCTGTCTTCTGACTATTTTTGGGATTAGATTTGGATTTTCAAACACAGGGGGAGGGTTTGGATCAGGATTAGCCCTTGTATATCTTCTTGAAGCCAGTGTGGTAAACTTACTACTATACAATGTTTATATCAGCCTAAAAAACTCTCAAATATCATCGTTGAGACTTTACAAGAAAAATATTACTGGGGTGATAAATCTTCTATGCAAAAAGTTTGTAAATCATCCCCAGTATGGTCGCCAGAGATGTTAGCACCCAATCTGAACCTCAGGCTAAAAAAGGAAAATCAGGGTAACAACTAAACCATGCTCAGCCTTGTAGCTAGCCCTACAAGGACAGGAGAGGGCTCTCTCCGTAGAATAGATATTCAATAAAATGGTAATGAACTGATTTTAGGCTAGGTATATAAATGGGAAAAAAGAGTTTTGATGAATTACTGAAATTTCAAGGATGTATGGGACAAGAGGACAGTATGAACTGAGGAATTAAATCGGGATACAGAATATTTCATAGGGCAAGATAGGCAGGAGGTTTAGCAATCAAGTCTAAATAAGATGAAATGGAAAGACTGTTGAGAAGCTGAAAAGGGCATAATAAATGAATCCTTTTCAGACAGAAGAAAATACATAGAGTGTGAATGATTCCCCAAGGCAGAGCATATAAGAATGGATTCTACCTTTCTTACTTGAAAACATTCAACTGGAAATGTTTATGAATGAATTGTGAAACATAACAAAATACATATGAAACATAAAGGAGAGACATATGCTAAAACTCATACCAGATGAATCCCATAAATCAGAGCTGCATCACTTTATTTAATTCCCTGCCAAACTGTCAATGGAGCGCAGAGCTCACTGCCACATTATTCCCCTACTTCTGATTTTTTAGACCTCATACCTCCAGCCCTTGCAAATAATTAGAATTTACAATAAATAGACAGATTTGCAGGAATACAAATTGATGGGAAGAGGAGGAATCACAACTGAAAATGGAAGGCCAAAAGCTAACAGTCTCTCCGTAAAGGAAGAACTGCGTTACATTATCTCATTTGAAATTTTCGAATATCCAATGAAGAGGTGAAACCATGTAGCGTGTATCCTTTCAAATCATTAAATGGGAAAAGGGAAGGGAAATGGAGGTGGGACCCGCATAAATCGCAATCGCAAATCGGGCGGGGGAGGGATATCATATATGAAACAAACAGTGTAATCGCAATTGGAGTGGAGCGGGAGCAGAAAAAAATGTTTAATATAATGAAACATATTAATATGAATAAACATATTATAATTTGTTCATTACAATCGGAATCGAGATCGGGGAGCAGGCGAAGTGATATTATATATGAAACAAACTTCTAATGTGATTGGATAGGAAAAGCCTTTGTATGAATACATATAATCAAAATTTTCGGATTACAAAGGGAAAAGGCCTTTATTATATGAACGGGCGGATGTATAGTATGGTGGGCCTGGGATCAATCGAAATCAGAGATCGGGAGCAGGGACAATCGCAATCGCAATCAGGAACATGCGCGATGCGATCGGAGGATTTGCGATGCGATCTCATCGCAAATATTTGTGATGGGCTCATCGAGGCATACAAATGAATTTTGCGATTTGCGATTTAATAAAGGGGAGGGGACTTTGGGTTATGCGGGTTATGATATAAAACTTCATAACACAGTTTTCGGGGATGGAAAGGGGAAGTGGTTTACGCAGCAAGGGTTATATATAATGGAAACTTTGATTTTATAATAAAGTTTCAAGGGTAATGGTGGGGAAGTGGTTAGAAATAAATCGAATATTTGTATTAAATGGTTTATAATGCGATATTATAACTGGAAAGAGGGAAAGGGGTTTTTGTAAAGGGATATAAAACTTTAATAAAGCAAGGTTGAAGGGAAAAATGGGAAATAAGGGGTAAAGGGAATTTTACTTCACTTAAGCATGAATTTCAATCCAGAAGTCAGTTTTGAGAGTGTAGTATACTGTTGGAAAGCTCTTTCCAGGCTCTTTCTGATGGATCTGCTTTGAAGATGATCTGGCACTGAATATGCTACAGAAAACTTCTCTGAAGGCAGGGACATCACTTAGTGGAGATAACAGCTTTCGAATTGTGATTGAAAGGCAAAGTATTATGTTTTCACCTCAAAACATGGTTTTGAGGTGAGGCTTGCATCAAACCGAACAAATGATATCTCTGATCTTCCCGGTGTTGTGACTTTGTATTTATTGACTTCCGCATGACCTTGCTGATCTTTATTGACACTTGACTCATTAATTTGACCATGGTGAGACCTTAGAGACTAATGAGACCCATCCTATGACCTACTGATATGATTTTGAGAATGAAAGTGACTAATGAATGAAGACCATAGGGAGGAAACTCAGCAAGTACCTCGTGAGGGAAAACTGATAAAAATTACTACCATCAATGAATCCATGACCTAGCGGAATGGTGAAATTTATTGATATGGGACTCCTAATATGCAAATGAAAAAGAGCAATTTTGATCACGGTAAGCGTGTGACTAGTTGCGCTAACATACGTCGGAACACATAGACATAGGAGATGTCATGTGATGGCCAAAATTTCTCAAGGGAAACCAAAATGAACATGCCTTCTTTTGTTGCGTTCCATCATTGATACATAAAGCATGAATCATAAAAATATGAGCTATTGGGTGGTAACCATACTCACCCAAGAGCAGCCAGCACAGCCATGCCTCCTTCTTCATTTCATGAGTGTTTTTCAAGGCATGGTCAAAGAATTAGGAGCCTTTGGGTAGTAACCAAACTCACCAAAGAGAAACTAGTGTAACCAAGCTTCTTTCTGGCCCATGTCATATATATGCAAGTGGTCATGCAACCCATTGCTTATCATTCTCACCCACTCATCCCAATGTGGATGATGAATGATGTACTGCATAAACATGGTATCCTCCCTTTGTAGAATACCATCCTCCCAAAACTGATGAAGAACTTTTCACTCCATGAAATATTGAAGTGTACCTCCAATGAGATCTCTTAATGAGACCTTCTTCTCATCAATGGCCTTCCAAAACCAATGAGGTTCTGGATCTACTACAGGTAGAATTTTCTCTTTGAGTTGAGAGAATCTCATTGAGAAAGTGTCATCGAGAAAGGAGAAAAGATCCCTCGTCTCAAGATGTCTACCATTTATCATCTTTACCTCCATTGCTTCATGAGTGAAGCTACCTCCAGAATGCTCCAAGAATAATGGGGCCTCTTCATTATCACCGCTACTAAGTGACAGCGATGTAGATTTGCATGGTAATACATATGCTATCTCAAAGCAAGGCATAATACTGATCTCATAACCAGTCATTGTACATAGGATCATGCTCGTCCCATTTTCTGAAACTCTACACTTCAACTCAAAGGGTTGAATGCAACTCAACAATGATGAACTGGGATAGCTCTTCATCTCCTCCTTTATTAGATCAAGGGTCCTCTGCATTGTGATATGTTGCTGCTTCAAATTAGCATTTTGTTCTAACCCTTGGTTATGCATTGGCCCTGATGGAATGTCCCCATAAGTTTCAATAGGATCTACTGAAACAATATGTGATGAAAGTGCATGCATACCTTGGATCAACTGATGTGTGGGAACCTCTTTCCAGAACACAAAAGTTCCTCCAACTGGGACAATAGTATCTCCAACTGCTAGTAAGAATGATGGTTGTTCTTCTACCAATGTACTAGTGCTAGAATCTTCCTCCTCTTCCTCATGCATTTCCTGAATCATGCATTGGACTCTATCTATCAAGAGCTCAATACTATCTTGCAAAGTTACAAGTGTCTCTTCTTCGGATGCAGGTACTTTTGCAGCTGGCATTGAATGTAGTGACCCCTTGTCCAAAGTGACAAGAATGAAATCCTCCTTTGTTTCCTTAGGCAGTGTCTCTTTGTGACACATCTCTGGTTTTCTCACATCAAACTTCTTTCTTAACTTGTGAAAGAAATCTGAATATTTAGTCACCTTTGCATGCTCCATGTGACCAAACCACCAGTCATTTGCTTCACCTAGAAGATGAAGTGATGCAATTTGGATAGCCTCTTTTTCAGCCACAGGATGTAGCATGAAAAATGTATCTAACTATTTCCTCCAAGCCTTAACAGTGCTTGAGGAAGATCCATCAAATGTAGGCAAATAAAATATATTGTGCCTCTTTCTTCTATTACGGCTATAGGATCTTCTTTCTTCTTTGAGTTCGAAGAATTCATGGAGAGTTAGACTCTCTTTGAATGCTCTAGACTGTGCTTTTTACTCTTCAAGATATAGACTGAGAGTCTCATGAGTCTCAAGTTCTTTCCTTTCTTCATTTCTACACCATTCACCTTCTTCAAAGATAGTAGGCATTATAGATCTATGTGGAGACTGTGAGAAGATCTATGATTCTCCGGGCCTCCTTGTTTCCATAGGAAGTGCTTGACCCTCTCATCAAATATTCTTTCTTGGATCCTAGCCACCTATAAATTCTGTCATACTCAATGGTGGATAAGCTTGTATTTTAAACCTTCAAGAGATACTTCCCTTTGAAAAATTATCATATTTTGAAGTTTTATGATGCTTATTACCCTTTGATTTAATCTTCACTGCTGTTTCACTATTAATCCTAAAGTACCTGCTGTTAAATAAGAGAAAGATTGCTTAAAAACTCCATTTTCCATCATTTTAATTCTCCCTTTTCACCCCTATTTTCCTTTAAAAATTTCCCCTTTCATCCTTTCATATTAACCTCCAAACCATTAAAACCCTCTTTTAAACCTTATATCATCCTTTTATTTGGTTTAAAAATCCTTTTTCTAGCCTATCGAAACCTTCATTTGGCCTTAAAAATCCTTATTTTTGGCCTAAGAACACCCTTTTGCACTATAATTTATTTAGCCCCCAAGGGATTATGGCTTTTAAACCCTTACCCTCATATGTCTGAAGCCCCGCAATCAGGCGCTTAAACACATGACCCTTCGTGTCAAAACCCCTATTTCCCTTCTATTTCTCCATTTTTGACATTATAATTATAAGCAGATCTAGACTGTTGATCTCTATAGATCAACGACCATCGGGCCCCATCCTTCCGCCCATTCTCCCACCTTCCCTCTTCCCCTTTCAATATATCTACTCCATCTCTGAATCTCAATCGTCCATTCAGGTGATCCTACAATCGGGACTTAAACCGATAAACCCCGCTTTCCATTGCACCCGTCTGCTACGCAACAAAATCTACGTCACCGTAGACCCCACTACCATCTTTTCCTGTGCATCTTTCAGCCCATCGCACGCAATCCGCACCGTCAGATCTGCAGCCCATCATCCGATGGCCAATGACCAATATTGTGAAATTTTTGGCCCTGTTTTAAAGTGTGCTACTTCCACGCAATATAAGCAGTTTTCATTTTCCACGTGTCGAGCGATGAATGGGATCATGTTCCAAAAGCTAATACCGCCTCCCCCCCCCCCCCAAATTCTGCGCGAAAACCATTAATGGTTTTCCTAAAACCACTAATCCTCAATTCGCGCCATATTTTCAAATTAAACCCTGGTTTTGTGTTTTACCATAGAAACCCATCCTTCGCTTAGAAACCCGTCCTTCGTTGCAACTTCCTCCATCCTCACTACTCTGAAACACTTCCACGAACATTCCAAAGTAGTTTAAACCAATAAATCGCAGGATTTAAATAACGTAGTGTGTTTTTTATGCAGGTTTAATGAAGATTAAGGTTAAAACCCTCCAACAGATAATTATAGTGTTATTGGCTAAGGATGACAATCCTCGCGGCCTTTGATACAAATTAAAGGGTTTTAAAGTGATAATTACATGTTTTAAGAAGGCCGATAAGTCATGATCATCGGCTTTCTAAACAAATTTTCCAACAAACCCTTTGTGCACCTGCAAACAAAAAACACAGTCAGAGTTAATTAAATAAAATAATATCAGTGTCAAGATGAAGATCAGAGCATAATAAAAGGTTTAAATATTTTAACTGTTTAGGTTCCGTGATTTGGCTGATTGGCAAGCCAAGTGATAGGGTAACATCAAACCAACTTTGGAGCCCAAGGACCTTGCCTTCTTGGACTCAGAGAGGGCTCTCTCTATTTGTGTAAGGGATATCTATGTGTTTTTCTTCTTATGTTTCTGATTTTAGGCTAGTTGTGAAGTAGGTTTTTGGTTTTGTTTTTAGGTTTTTGAGGGAGGAACTGACTAAAGACTAAGATAGATAAAAATATTGTTAGATCAACTGGGCTATGGGGTCGAAAAGGTTGAGAAAGCCTCAGATGGTGATACAAGGTATGTTGAAGGGCCGATTTGATCAAGGTAAAATGGATCTTAAGGTAAAATGAAGTGGGATGGACACTAAGTTTGTGAAGGAAAAAGGCTTTCAAACATAAATAGTTTAATAGCAGACATTTATATGGTAGGGCTAACCATTAATCATGATAAATGTAACTACAAACTGATAAATGCATAGAAATAAACATTCAAGAAATACATAGAGATATATGACTCTCTAACTTTAGGAAATTGCTATCAGACTTTGGGGAAAGACAATTAAGACAAACAAATAACTCAAACCACTATGAGGAAACGCCTAGACACAGTATTTCAAGCTATCGGGCACTTTGAAGTAAGATTGCATAGTTTTAGGCAAAGGGCAAGATCAGTACAAGACCTCCTTGGTTCAAATAATGATAATCAAACAATCAAAGAAAGGTTTCAGAGGTGGAGCTATGACTAGCCATGAGTAAGCAGGGCATACCATGAATCATACTTAGCATGCATAAAACCATAAATGAAACAAGCAAACAATTTCTTCAGTTATCAAAGAGCAATCAAGGATTTTTTGATATGACTAAGAAAGAAGAAAACATAGAAGCTATAAAGAAATAGGAAATTTGAGGTGCCTCCAAGGGCATGTCTCAAATATATTCTCTACTGTCTTATAGCAAGCAAGAGCATGAAATATGAATGAAAACTAAGAAAACATAACAGAGAGGGACACTATACCATTTTACCAAGTCAAGGAATCCAACAGCAGTCCTCTTTCATCATCCAAAAACATTCAAGAAACTATCCAATGCATGAGACAAGTATTTCTTCCAAGCTTGTATAACCATATATTTCTCTATATCATCAAGTTCAGCCTTATTTACAATGAAGTCTCTTGGAATATATAGGCCAAGATGAGGGAAAACCTCCTAGTGCAACTAGCAAGCTCATTGGCCCATCAAAAATATTCGATTTTGCTCTTGAGGCTTTGCAAAGCCCAAGGCACAAAAAATCTATAAAAATATCCTAAAAATTCTAAAAAATGGAATTAAATTGACTTTTCCTAACTAACCATGGCCAAAAAAGGCTAAACGCACATTAGGAAAAGCCACTTCAGAAAAGTGCATTTTTCACAAAAATACTTAAGAAAAATATCAACAGAAAATCTCCTATCTTGTGGGAAAATTTTGGAGGCCTTCCCGATGTCGAAACAAGGCCCGTGATGGCTCGTTGGAAAGCTCTAGATGTCTATTTTCTGAAAATTCTTTTTTTCCACAAAATAATCACTAGAACCCTGTGAAAAATTGACCTATGTGAAAAAACCCAAAAAATAGACTTTGCTGATATGCGGGGCAGAGTGTTGAAAAATTCACTATTTTTTGCCATTTTGGGGGATCAAATTATCTTCAATTGATATTAAAATTGCTAAGTAGATGCCCCTGAAATTATGGCATCCAATGATGCCATTTTCATCCTTTGAGAATGCTTCAAACAAAAATGTCAATGCCCATGATTTTTAGCAAAAAACCCAAAAATGTCAAAAAACCAAAACTTATTGAATTTTGCCCAATTTTGGCGAGCATGACCCTCATGGGTTTTCAGAAGCATGCTGAGAATCGAAGGCCAAAATTTGAAGCCTTGATGTGTCTTTCTTCATTTTTTGTGTTGAGTGCCTCTTTTGAGCTTCCTTGAGCTTTTCTTATGTGGCCTTTAATTTCTGGCGGGCGAACTGATTAAGCTTCTTATACTGCCTGGTCATTCTTCTTTGAAGGTCCAAATCTCTATTGGTATTTTCCAACTTCTTCTCCAAGTGTTCATTCACCCTTTCAAGCCATGCTTCTCTATTGTTTTCTATATCTTGGGTGAATAAGGTAGTAAGAGGAAAAGATTGGAAAAGGGCAGCCTCTTCCTCTTTTTGTTTCTCTAAGGCTCTTCTAAGTCCCATGGTCCTTGGCCTCTTTCTCTTTGGTTGATCTTCTTCTTCACTATTATTGAACTCGCCCATGAGTTCTTCCAACTTAATTTGCACCTTGGAGGCCTCCTTTTGATACTTGATAGCTCGTGTCTCATATACCGCCATGTGGACACTCATCTGCTTATTTTGTGTTTGCAGAAAGTGAATGAGATTTTTAGACCTCTCTAGATCTGCTCTTAGATCATGAATTTGTTCTTCTCTATTTATCAAGAGAGACTCTAGGATTCTGGCCTCATTGTCGTTGTCATCACTATTTATCTGAATTATGTCAAAGTCCCTCTCTTTCTCATGGCTACTTTCTTCCTTCTCCTTTCCCTTGCTTTGGGCGGCCTTCTTGGTCTTCCTCCTCTTTGGTAATTCAACAATGGATTGCTTGGGAAATTTCCCTTTGCTTTGGAGGGCTCTAGTGACATTTGGAGTTACAGTTTGAGGCACTCTCTTTCTTGATGTTCGGGGATTTTTCGCCTATGGAGAAGAAAGCATGGCCCCTTGCCTAGGAGAGGTAGCTAGCGCATGCTCTATTTGCTCTTTTCCCTTGCTACTCCCCTCATCATCCTTGCCACTATTTTGACCTTCTTCATGAATGCTTGGACTGTCACCTTGCATGTCTTTTTGAAGGCTGCCCTTTTCACTCTTTTCCCTGCTTTCTTCAGGACTTTTAGGCTTTGCATCTTCAATGTCTTGTGCTTCATCCTCATCATGTTTACTGTTGTGAAGGCTACCAATATCCTCATCAAATTGTTCCATTTCTTCATCATTTCCCTCTTCACTATTTTTCTTTTCTTCATGGTGCTCTTATTCATCACTGTGTTGCCTTTCATCACTGTGGTTTTCTTCACTTTTCTCCTTTTGACTTGGATCCTCTTCACTGTTTTGTTCTTTGTCACTATGTTGGCTTTCCTCACTGTGTTCTTCTTCATCATTATGTTGTTATTCCTCACTGTGTTGTTCTTCTACTTGTGTTTTCTTCTTCATCAATCATGGGAGATTTTAGCTTCTTAGGAGTGGGTTTACTAGAAGAAGGAGAAAGAGGATGAGTGGAAGGTGAAGGAGATGCATGGGATGAAGAAACAATGGTGAAATTGGGATGTGAAATGAAAGTGTCCCAAGAGATTCCCTTCTTCTCAAGTTGATGAATGATGACAATCTTGATGAGGGAATGATGGAAAAGACAAGCTGACTGCTAAGAAGAAGGTCTCTTTTGAATAGTAGAAGACATATTTTCAATGCTTCTATGGAGGAAGAAGAGGAGGTTTATAAATTGGGTTCTTGAGAAGTGCATGAGTAGCCTGACATGGTAAGCATAAACCCGAGAAAACCTTCCCTCGCACGTGAAATATTTCATGATTATCTTCATGAGGGGAGCATAGCTAGTCAAAAAATACAAAAAAGGAAAAATGGATGGGCATGCATCCCAATGCTCTGGTTTCAAAAAGGGTTTGTATTGTTCTGAGTCTAGGTAGCCTTGCTTAAACCTTTTTTCTCTGACATATGGAATTTTGGTAGATCTAGAAATGGATCTAGGAGAAAACTTGAAATCTAAGCCTGCTAGCTGAACATGTTTCCCTTGCAATCTTAAAGCCAATAGATGTGTCAAGGGAAGATAAATTTTCACCTCCTGAACCCTTTGAAAAAAATCCAAACATCCAACTTCATGAAAGTTAAAAAGAACTGAAGGATGGGCATTTACTTCCTTAGTTGAAAAAGGTTCATACCTTTTGTGAGGGCCACTTCTGCTGTCTGCCTGGGAGGCATTTTTCTTTGGATATTCTTTGCTGGCTGACCAAGACAAGGCTGGTTCAAATGGTCTCTGAAATAGTTTCCCAACAACACACCTTTTCCTCCTTGTAGGTCACTAGGCTTCTTTGATGCTAGCAAACAAGTATTTGTCAAATGATAACCAAAAACACTTTATCACTGTGTTTGGGAAAAGATCTTGAATAAGATGTGTTTGTGGTTCTTTGTTGAAAAAAGATTTCTTTTGTTTTGGCACAAAATATCCTACCCTCAAGCATTGTTCCTTTTCTATTCACTGCCCTTTTAAAAAGTAAACAAGATATCTTTCAACTGACTTGAAGACCTTAAAAACAGACTCTGCTTTTTGGACTCTGGGGGCTACACAAACTTTCACTATCTCACAACACAAAAAAAGACCTTTGTAAATTGACCAAGCCTTCATCCCTTTCACCATTGTCTAGATGATCATTTAAAATTTTTTGAGACCTCTACAACCTTTGTTTTTCTTTCTAGCAACTGTGGGCAGTCTTAGCTTTTTATAGCACAAAAAGAGCTTTCAAATTGGCATAAAAACCTCTCTTCTTTCACTGTTTTATCATTTACTATCCATGACAAAAGAGACCCTTTTCAATTTGACAAACAACCTATCTCCTTTAATCACCATGTTTGAGCAAAAGGCTTAAACAAGATATGTTTGTGGTTTTTTTGTTTGAAGTGGAATCTCCCTTTGTTTTGGCACAAACACCCTTTCCTTCAAACACTGCTCTTTGTCACCACTATTTTTGAAAGGTAATTAGGGCTCTTTAAAACTAATAAAACACCTTTCCCCTATCACTGTGTTAATGTTTGATACCTACAGCAATAAAACCTTTTGATTGTGACCAAAGGCCCAATCTTCTAATCACTGTTTCTCTCTTTGTTTTTTTTTAGGTGATGAAGTGCCTTTAAAGCCACTATTTCTTCCTGGAAAACACAGCAAAAAACACCCCCCTTAAACTTCGAAATTTACCAAGAAGTAAGGAAAATACCTTGAACAATGTTTATGGATCTTGTTTTATCATTGGAGCAGCTTTTAAAAGTGTTTTTGGAAACCTTTTGGGTGAGCGGTATGTTTGCAGAAGAAAATGCCGCACAGATGGAAGTGTCGGGTCGGTTTCGGGCGCCCGGTGATTGAAGACACAGGCGCGCTGCGCCGTAGTTCAACTGCTTTGTTCAGGTGCTCACAGGCGTGCCACACAGACTTTTGAGCCTCCAAAAACTTGAAAAGATGCCCGAAAAAGCTTTTTCCTCCAGTGAGCATGCTAATGAACACTTGTTTTGTGTTTAGAAAATGTTAATGGGCCTCTTAAATGGTCTCTTCCGCCTTTTAAAATTCAAATAATCTCAAAAACCTTTTCATTTTCTTTGGAAGGGTTTGGATGCCTTTTGAAAAGGTTTTTTGTCATATAAAAATACAACTCACTGCCCTCAGTATTATATCGGTTTAAAAATACCATAAAGGCCCATTTTATTACATGTCCTCTTTGTATGCAATATGCACAAGCTGTTTGCTGAAGACTGAGGCTATTTTGTCCTTCAAAAGGAAAACTGCTTCAAGAACTATATCAAAGACTGCTGATGCATCCTCTGCCTATCTCTTTGGAAGGAGGTGATTGACAATCCTAGAAATTACTTTGAAAATTCAACTCTCTGGTGTTTGATGATTGATTTATGCCCATTGTTGAAGTTTTTCAAACACTATTAGGCACCTTTTAACATTTTCCGTTGACTGTGGATAAAATTTTATTTGTACTTACCAAGGCTTGACCTTCATTTGTCCATCAAGGAGATGGATTTAAAAAAACCTTAATGCAATCATATACAAACAATAGAGTTTGTTCTTATGTACATTTAAAAGGTCTTGTCTATGACTGTGATCTCTTTTATTTCTTTGAATGTTATCTTAAACTTGAATCATTGTGTCATACCCTTCCTGTCATTTTGATGGGCTTGTTCCAAGTTTTGGACATTCTATCCTCTGGTTACTCTTCGAAGGAGGCATTTATAGATAAAAGAGAGGAGACTTATTTTGACACCATTGTATCACTTCTTGGCTTATGTTTAACACCAGAATTCAACTCACAAACCTTCAATTGCTTCCTACTGATTTTCAACCTTGTCTTTTAAACGGTGAATTCATTTAAACACTACTTGAAACACTACTGTTGTATCAATTGTTTCATCCTTTGGAGGAAGTGGTGTAAACAAGTTTTTAGGCCATTTGAAACACTGTTAGTCTTGTGCTCTTTGAGTGAGGCTATACCTCTGTTCCTGAACCTCTGCTTTTTAAATGAAGGAGGCCCTTATCATGTTCCTAACCATCTAATTTTAAATGAAGGAGGTTAACATAATATTTCCAAACCATTTGCTCTTTATACTGGAGGAGGTTTACAACATGTGACCCAACCACCTGTTCTTTCTTGGAGGAGGTTTGCAACAAGTGACCCAACCACCTGCTCATGTTTGGAGGAGGTTAACAACAAGTGACCCAACCACCTGCTCATGTTTGGAGGAGGTTAACACAGTCATGACATTTCATCCCTTTCTCAAACTGTGTCATCTTTCCCTGTAATACATATCTCTGCTTGGTATATCACAATAAGTAATATAGTGAAAATTTGACAATATGTTATAAGAGGCATATTCTGAGATATGTATCCTGTGGTTGGAATATCCTTGTGAATCTTTTAAACCAGGAGCCACATGACTTGTATTTGTAGAGTAATTGCTGGCTAGTCATTACTTACTAACCTTTCTTAACTGTGTTTGCAGAGGCTTATTGAATTTTCTCTCTGACTAGTATTCTTATCCCAGGCTCAAGACAACATGAGAAGCAGCTGTCTTCTTATGTTTAGTTTGATAATGTCTTATGGAATACTTGTACATCTCTGCTTTTGAAAGAGACACTGAAACACTGTAGATCAACATTATATCAGCTTGGCTTTTGAAACATGTATTACTAAGACATCAAGACCTTTTAGTGGCGTGACCTATGGGTGTATCAAGCTTTGTTTTTTGTATATTAAGCGCTAATTCAGGGTTGGCTGGTATTGAACAAAATATTTTGGCTTAGGATTTTTTTGCTAAGGAAGGGATTCCCTAAAGCGCCACTACCAAACTTAGGCAGAGATCTTTGATAGATTTTGAGTATTCTCTTTGGGTAGGATTAGATCTCAAAATGACATGTGACCAGAGGTAGGGTGGCTACCATTTTATTAGCACTTGGATAATTAATGACCTGGGGATGAGGGTAAATGACAAAAAATAACTTTTAGCTTATGAAAGCTCAGGGACAGGATTATACGACTGAAACTAGATAGGACTTGAAAACTAGGTTTTTTCTCATCATAGGCTGACTGGAAAAGGTAGGAGGACAAAAATTGTTTAGAGGTGTTTTCTAGATGACAGTTTGGACAAATTGGAGATCAGCTTCTAGAAAAATTGGCTTTTAAAAACTAGTCATCATTAACAGGTGAAAAATAAAAATAACGTTAACATAATCAAAGCAGAGAAGGATCAAAGCTGAAATTGAATATCAATGGCCTAATCCATATAATGAAGAAAAAAAATATCCCGAAGAACCTTGGATGCCACATAAGGAGCGTATTTAATCTAACTACAAAAATTTCCACCCAACCTCTGCCTCAAAGGAATACCCAGATCAAGTCTCATTCTGAAACATTAAGGCCAAAGATAGTTGAATAGTTATTACAAACAAAGGAAGATATTTCAAACTGTCACTAGAAGTGATTGTAAAGATAAGAAAATGCCTTAAAGTCAATCTTTTTGTCCACTAAGCCTAAATAGAAGAAAACAGAGTTAATAAAATAGAGTTAGAATCAAATGAATTCCTACCTTATGCCTTGCATGGTTTTCAAGGCTAGGAGTTGCATTTAGTATAGAATTAATGATACTCAACCCTAGAACTCTTCCACCTCCTCATTTCTTCTATAAATACTTCTGAAGAAGATGAGAAGTTGTTGGTTGGTTGGTCACTAGTTGTAACATTGGAACTATTTGAAATAATACATAATCTGTCTGAAGTTGAGGAAGAAATTGAAGTCTTTGAAGCTTGATGATGTTGTGATATGCTTGTTCTTAAGAAGGCTCTATCATTGGATCCCTGAGCTTGGCTATTGGTGATGTATTCTGAATTGTCTGTTGTTTTTCCTGTTTTCATTTTGTTCCATAAATTCTTACTACAATTGGGTGAAAAGTTTAGGCTAAGAAATGATTCCTGGAAGCACCTTAGATTTGTTTATCCTTCACTGTTTCATGTTTTCTTATGCTAAGGCAATTTAGAGCCTTCAATCATTCTTTTGAACCCTTATGCTCGTTTATTTCTCAAATAGTTCAAATAGTTGGTTCCAACATGATTTATGGTTTTCCCTGCTTGTCTGCTGCCACTTGAAAGCTGTTTTTGAAGTCTCCCTTTGAAGTACCATTGTTTATAGTTAGCCAAGGAGGTCTGTTTCGATCATACCCTTTGTCCCTACTTGAATAATTGTTTTAAAGGTATTTATAGTTGTGATCATAGATGTGTTAGGTGTTCCCTCTTCTATGACTGCAATTATCAGTGAATCTTTCATGTTTTCTAATTCCTTTGAAATAAAGTCTTTGAGGAAATAGGGTGTTCCCCGAATCTTAGATTTCATTTTGAAAGTTGTCTTGAAGTCATTATTTGCTTAAAGTGTGGTTTGTATAATTCATGGTTAGCCATGTCTATCAAATGCCTCTTTATGTTCAAGTTATGTTTTTAAGTTCCCTTTGTTGAGAATTCAATTTCTCTTTCCAAATCATTAATTTCCATCTCATTCACAAAACTAAAGGATCATGGGGCCAAGTTAGATTTTCCCTTTGATATCCCATATCCATTGATGAGTTTGTCATAAACCTCTTCTTGACTCCATTACCCAATGAATCTAATGCTTCTTCTTTCTATCTATACTACTTAGACCTTTCATATTCTGTTGTGCCAATTCAACCAAACAAACGAACAAACAAACCAAACAAACACGGAACTTAATAACTGAATCTAAAATCAATATTTTAAAAGCAAAAAAGTTATGCAACTGCAAACAAATAATTTGCCAGATCCCTCTCGAGCAGGGAAGACTAGATCCTGGAACTCTAAATATTGGTTACGATGTTGCCTTGTCTTACGGATTTAATAAATACGACGAAGAACATAGGACTAGCAAGGATCTCTCTGTTTTTCTCTCTTCATTTTATTTTTTAACTCTTTGGAGAGATCTTGCATGGATCTAAAGAGAGGGAGTGGAAAAACTATAATTCTCCTTCATGATAGATCTCATCTATCTACTTCTTCTTTTGATGCAAAAGAAGAAGTGTCCACAAGCCGAGCCAAAGATCATGCTCTGATACCACTGTAATATCCCAAAAGGGAGAATGCAGTAATACTGAAAAAAAATATAATAACTGCAACTAAGTAAACAATAAATCTAAATAAAACATCAAAATATACAGATACGCTGAGCCATTTTACTATGTGGAGATGATTTAGTTACACAATGTACAAAATTTCAATAGATATAGCCAGAGAGGTGGCCTAGAATCACCCTGCAAACATGCTACAACTAGAACTGCATAACTGGTGAGCTTATAGGAAGCAATATTGTGTTGTCCCTTTTGCTGTTGATGTACATGAATATGTTGCAAAAGGAAATGTAGATATATGGAGCTCAAGAGCTCTAATGATGCCAAGATTCAAGATCTGGCCAATGTGATGGGAACCCAAGATAACCCAAAAAGGATTTTCAAGATCTACAACTTTGGAAAATCACTATCCTAGGGTTTGATCCTTTGACTGTTGGGTTATATAGATCTAAATATAGATCTGATCCAAAGATGGATGCAATATGTTATACAAATAGATATAAGATTTTAGGGCTGATCCCTCCTTCAGATCTACAAGCTAGGGGCTTGAGATCTTTCCTCCTTGGTAATAAAATAATTGCTTTTAAGTGGCAAGATCACTTTAAACATGCATATCAAGTAGCCCTAACATCAAGTATGGCTGCAAAATATCTTTAATTTTTCTGCATAAAATTAGATCTAAGCATAAAAGATATTAAGCAGATAAGATATAAAATGGCTCCATGCATCCAATGAACAAGACAAGAACAATGTATAAAAAGAATCTTATATTATATTAAAGAATGGGGCACCTGAGAGGAAAACAAGAAAGGTGTTTTCCAGTTCTCCTCAGTGGGATGGGTTCTTGGAAGTCCTCGGTGTTTCAGATCTAAAATTCCTCTCTTTGGTTAATGTGGAAAACCCTAACAAACATGGAACTCAATGGGAGTTCAAAATGCAAACAAATGAAATTGGTGACCAAGAGTAGATCTAGTGTGATCTAATGCAATGGAGGTGACTAATGAATGGGGAAAACCCTTCTATTTATAACAAAATATTAGGGTGTTCTAGAACTCGGTGCATGAATAAAATATTATTAATCACATTCTAGAATCACCCTTTAGGAATATTTTATTATATTTGTTGGAGGGAAAAGGGTTTTTGACTTGGGTCAATTCCTTTATTTATAAATAACAAATAAATAAATGATTTATTTATTATTTTAAGGGAGATGAGGGGAATATAATTAAATAAATAATGATTTATTTAATTATTTATATGTGATTTAGTCAAATTTAACTAAGAATATTATTTAAATAATGATTTAAATAACTTATTCTTAGGAAATAATTAAATAAATAATTATTTATTTAATTGATTACCTTGTTTTGGGTTAAATATGACCAAGAAACATAAACAAATGTGGTGAAAGAAATTTTACTTGGGGTAAAATTGGTCTTACATGGTGTACTTGGGTTCATCTAACGATAATGGGTTAGATGACCAAAAAATGGTGTAACAGATTGCCCCCCAACGTACGAGTGTTAGGAGCAAATCGTATGATCGAAGTACGTTGTAAGAACTTAAGCATTAGACAGTAAGATAGAAATGAAAGAGAGGAATGTAAGGTAATCTAAAGTGGTGGAGGACTAGACCCAGAGGAGACGAGACTTACAGGTGAAACAAGTCTCAAGTGTATGATGTGGTACCAATGTGAAAGGCAGCGGGGAAGGCATACCTATGCCCGCCGAGACAATAGTACAAAGGATAAGGCTCCCGGAAAACCACGAAACACAATAGTAAAGCCAGCGCTGGCCTAAACATGAGCCAGAAAACAAGAAGGATGAATCCCACATACATGATATGCCTGGAATAATCGTCAGGACTTATACAATGGTTTTGTAGTGCATGAGATATAAATACACCCAAATTCCCCCTACACACGGGGAAGGGCTCACGAAATCGGACTGGCACGTGCAAATCGAAGAGGTGCTGCAAGCGACTGAGGCCGATATCATCAAAGGAGAGAAGCTGCATCAAGGGATGGAATGAAGAAGTCATCCGGGTATGTGGGGGGCTACCTGCAGGGCCACCCCCTCATGAGGGCTGAGACATCTCACACACACCCGGGTATCACCAATAGCTGTTGCTGCATCACTGAACCATCAATTGTGTAGATCGCGATCGGGTTGAAAAGAGCTCGAACCAAGGTACACTGCCCCCCTAGACCTGACTTCTAGAGTAAATGGGTTGATGTCGACAGAAGTAGGTCCACCATAGGTGAGGTAGTAAGGGAATCTCAATTAAGGCACGAGAGAAAATAGTGGAGCAACGCACAAACGTAACTAAGGATGATGATGAAATGAGGGATGGTGCCAAAGGGGACCATAAAAATCATGAGTACAAACTGGTAACTCATGACGGAAATTATCACGAACGGAGATGAGTGTGTGGGAAAAGTGGTGCCCCCCACTGAACTTTGGTGTAAGTGAGAAAATCTGATTTTAAGGGGATGTGAGGGAAGACTTCGTGGACAGCAGGTGTCCTGGTGAAGTAGCTAAATGTGAAAACAAATATATGCTGGCTATCTACAAGAAAATAAAACGTGCATTTAGAGTGGGAAATGCTAGGGGTAATATTTCTTAAGATAGAGTGCATTGCGAGGATTAGTAAGGGGGTGGCCTTCAAAGTCCTCTAAAAGATAGGCCCCCTTCCCAAGGTCTTTACTGATAATGTAAGGATCGAGCCATAGTGAGTCGAACTTCCCATGACCAAGGGTATCATGGGCCTAGTCATAGACTAGAACAAGGTCACCTTCGTGAAATTGGCGAGGGTGTATTTTTCTGTCATACTGAGCTTTGGTGCGCTTTTTGGCCACTTCAAGAGTTTGCAATGCAACACGACGGTCTTCAGAGGTGCGCTTGAGCATGATAAGTCGTTTTTCTAGAGGTTGGGTATCAGGGAGGAGTTCAACGGCCAGGTGAAGGGAAGGGATTTCACACTCGATTGGTAGGACTGCCTCCTCACCGAAGACAAGGTGGAAAGGAGTGAAACCAGTGGCGGTTTAAACCGAAGTCCGATAAGCCCAAAAAGCAGGGAAGAGCATAAGGTGCCAATTGTTTTTGTGCTTATTCACTGTTCTTTGAAGCATGGTCTTAAGAATTTTGTTGACCGCTTCAACTTGGCCATTACCTTGGGGGTAATAGGAAGATGAATATTGGTGCTCAAAACCCAAGAGTGAGGATAGCTCATGCCAGATCTCATCTTCAAAATGTCGGCCATGGTCAGAGACTAACTGTTTTGGAACTCCGAATCGAGTGATGACATGGTTAAAGAAAAAGAGGGTTGCGGTGGCTGTCGTATTGTTGAATGTCGGCATAGCTTCAGCCCATTTGGTGAAATAGTCAACTGCCACGATGATGTATTTGTGGTTACCGGCGGAGGGAGGTCGACATTCCATAAAGTCAATGGCCCATTTTTAAAAAGGGCCAGCTGTGATGACAGGATGGAGGGGAGCGGGAGGAGCTCGCGCCTTGGGGGCGAAATGTTGGCAATTGGAACAGTGTTTGACTTCTTCAATGCAATCACTAAAGAGAGAAGGCCAAAAAATACCCGACGCGCATGATTTTTTGGGCGGTGGCAAGGCCGGAAAGGTGGCCCCCACAAGCACCGCTATGGTAGGCATTGAGGACTTGTTCAGCTTCAACGTGTGTGAGGCAACGACGAAGGACAGTATCTACTCCACGACGATAAAGGTCGTCGCCGATTAGAAGGTAGCGAGAGGCTTGGTGTCGGATGCGTCGTCGGGTAGTGCGATCAAGATGAAGGGCGAACATTTGGGTTTGCAGGTAATTAAGGATATCACCGTACCAAGGATCATCAGTGGTGATGGAAAATAAATGTTCATCGGGAAGAGCATCATTAATAGGAGTGTCTTGCGTCCCAGTAGGAAAATCGGAAATGAGTTCAACGAGGGCTAAACCTTTCTTACTTTTTGGGGTGACAAATTCAAGGTCAAATTCTTGGAGAATAACGACCCAACGAGCGTACTTCCCAATGAGGATGCGTCGACTCAACAGGAAAGCCATGGGGTTGGAATCGGTCACAACCTTGGTGGAACACAGGAGGTTATAATGACGCAGTTTTTGGACCGAGAACACAACAGCTAGTGCTAACTTTTCTTCATGTGAGTAGGACACAGGTGGGCCAGCAAGGTTTTTACTGACATAATAGATCACATGCTCAAGGCCGTTATCATCTTCTTGAATAAGGACACCAAAAACCGAATGGGTGGAAGCGGAGATGTAAAGGATGAAATCTTGGTCAAAGTCAGGATGATGGATCAAGGGGGCAGAGGTGAGAGCATGTTTGAGGGCATCAAAAGATTGTTGAGCATAGGTATCCCAGACAAAAGAAGTGTGGGAGTGAAGAAGTCAAAGGAAACCATGCGCGGTGGTCGCATAGTCTGGAACGAATCGGCGAAGAAAATTAGCTTTGCCTTGGAGGCTTTGGAGTTGTCGTAAGGTTCGAGGGATGGGAAGTTCAAGAATGGCTTGAACTTTCAAAGGGTCAAGAGTTATCCCGTCTTTAGATACGATGAAGCCGAGGAGACGACCGGCGGGAACACAGAAGACACATTTCAAAGGGTTAAGACAGATTTTATACTTGCGACAACGGAGGAAAATGGTACGTAGATCATGTAGGTGTTGCACCCGATGTTTAGAACGCGCAGTAAGGTCGACTAAATAGGCGAGGATAATATGAGCTAATTCATGGAAACAATAAGACATGGCTCATTGAAAAGTGGCACCAGCTTTTTTAAGACCAAATGGCATGACTCGGTATGCAAAAGTGCCCCACGGACTAATGAACGCGGTTTTAAGTTGATCAGCATGACGGATAATGATTTCGTTGTATCCTGAGAAGCCATCCATAAAGGATAAGACTTCGTGCCCCGCACACTCATCAATGATTTGGTCAGCAAATGGTGTGGGGAAGTTGTCTTTGGGACAAGCTTTGTTCAGATCATGAAAGTCAGTGCAAACACGAATGGTGCCTTGTTTTTTGAGAATAGGAACTGGGTTGGACACCCAAGTGGTGTACTCAATGGGGTAAATAAAACCAGCCTGCCGGAGCTTATCGATTTCAGCTTTGATGGCTTCACGTCTAGATGGATGAATGGGTCTTAACTTTTGATGGATCGGAGTGGCGTCGAGCCATGTGTCGATGTGGTGTTCGACAATGGCCGGATCGAGTCCTGGGATTTCTGAGTAGGACCAGGCGAAAAAATCACGGAATTATTTGAAGAGTTTGGTGTAGGCTTCAATTTTTTCCGGAGTGCAGTGTGTGCCCATGGTGATGTGTTCTTCGATACCTGGTTTGACAGAAATGTCTATTTTGATGGTAGGGGAGATGTTAGCCATATTGCCTTCTTCGAAAGCGTCAGGAGCAGGGATGGGGTTTTTGAACCAATCAACTTTATTGGGAATGAAGTCTTTGGATTCGAGAGCATATTGGTCATGTGATTGATGTGGTAGGAAGTATGCACGATGGTGCATATCGTCCCATGGAAAGTATGGTTCGGTCATGGCTTCCATGATGTCTTCATCAGATTGGAAGAGGGGAATAGTGGATGACATAGGATGACCCGAAGAGGTAGAAATATGAGATATCTGATGTTGAGGGGAAAGGCTTATGTTTGTATCGATATGAGAAGTGACAGCGGGGTCAATAGATGAGTGGGTAGGTGAAACAGCGGGGGACGGGGCTAAGGGGTTGGATGTCGGGGAACGCGGTGATGAGGCAAGGTAGGAAATAGTGGCAGAAGGTTCGGTCATGTCAGTATCAGGATGAGAAATGGTAATTGGGGTGGATGCATGGTTGGGGGTTAAAAGAGTAGGGCGGGCAAGTGCGGCTTCGAATTGGCGGTAAGCGGCCAAAGAAGCATGATACTCGTCAAGACGGGGGCAAAGGTGGGTATAATTTCCATGGAAGTCGCATAAAGAACAAGGGTGATTGGTGCGCAAGTGTTTAAGTTTGGGAAGGGAACCAAGGAGGGTGACCTGGACCATGGGAATATCAGATTCTGGAAACGTTTCATTGACGACGGTTTTGAGGTGTGGTAATTCAGGACAGGTATGGGTGGCATGGCCGACAACATCGCGCAAGGCGCACTGGGTGGGATGTTTTGGAAGGCGAGGAGGGGTGGAAGTTGTCAATGCCACCGTGTCCTTCGGTGCCCCCCTGCAAGATTTGCTATTGTTACCGGACATGGTTGTAATAGGAGGAGGTGCTAGGTGAGGAGACTGAGGTGTTGGAGCAGTGGAAGAGGTCATGGGTATTGGTTGAACTGGAGTCAAAGCAAGATACGGCTTGGGTTGACCAGGGAAGGTAGGGGCAGGGGGGCTTAGATACCAGATGGGTATACCCAAGGTTAAGCTGGGTAGGGAGAGGGTAGCCAAGATAGGGATGGAAGAAGCTCCAGGAGGGGGAGCGAGGAAAGGAATTTGACCAGCAGGAAAATGGCCGGGAGGACGAGGCCGAGGGGATTGAAATCGGGCGGAATTGATCCAGTAGGGAGGGGAGATTCTGAAGGAAAAACACTGGCTAGCGGGGGTGAAGGGCTAGGAGCCGGAGAAGTTGGGGAAAGTTGAGGTTGCTGACTAGCCAAAGTGGGCTGTGTAAGGTCAGCCCAAGATGATTGCATCATGCAAATGCTTACCAAGCTAGGGTCAGAGAGGGTAGGTGGGTCAAGAAAGGTGTCGAGCAAGGAGGAGTCTTTAAAGAGGCCGGGAGAGACACTGGGCCAAGACGTAGTGGCAGTGGAAATAGAGGGCTCAGGGGAAATCTGAGATTTGGGGGTACGATACGATCACTGGTCGATGGTGACGATTTTGCCATTATGTGGGAAGAACATCTTGTGGTAAACTGCGGTTGGGACGGTAGAAATGGCATAGGTGTAACTACGCCCCAAGAGGATGTTGTAGTCGAGAGGGGCATTGATCACTTCAATGTCGACACACACAATTTTTCCTGCAAGAGTAATAGGACAGCGGCAGAAGAGGTCAACGGGCTGGGAAGCATGGCCATCCCATGCACGAAGGGTGATTGTGGAAGGGGCCAACGCAAGAGATCTGAGTTGTTGCCAAACCGAAGCGGACATGACACAGGTAGATGCCCCCTCATCAATGACGCATCGAGCAATAGTGGCATTTTGGATTTGGACCGAGATTTGGAAAGCAACAGACGCAGGAAGAGGGGGATGGTCAAGTTGACAGGGATCGAAAAAAATTAACTGGTCATCGGTAGGGTCGACAGCATCCAGGGAAATCTTATCAGAGGCAGCATTTCGGCGTAATGGGCCCTAAGGAATTTGGGTATGAATCTTGGCGTTGGGTGGAGGAATTGGCAAGGGACCATTGGGTGTCGATAGAGGCGTAGTAGGGCCCGAGGATGGGAACTCGGGGGTAGAAGGAACGGGAGACTGAGTTTGAAGGGAAGGATTGGCGGTGAGAGATTGGTCTGAGGCCATCATGAGGATCTGGTAATCAGAGGAACCAAAAGGAGAAGGTTGAGTAGGTTCCGGGCCATGAGGTGACTGGGTGGCCACGAGTCCTTGTTGAGGGAAAGGATCGGGAAACATAGCAGGTTGAGAAGTAGCCGTATGGGAAGGGATAGAAGGAGAAGAGTGTTGCCCCTGCACAGTGGCCTGAGACTCCCACATGTGCCGCATTTGTGGTAACCGGGGACAATCGTGAGTGTAATGACTGTAAACACTGCAACATGAACAGGGCTTATTGGTGCGAAGTCGCCTTTCTTGCTTGGACTGAGAGCTCTGAGGCTGGTCAGCAGTGTTAGAATCAAGACGAGAAGGATTGGGTCGATGATTACCAAAAGTGGATGGAGTGCCTTTCCGCTTTCGTTGCGAAGGAAGAGGAGGAGTTGCACCTAGCTGCACAAATACGTGCCCTGGAGGGGGAAGTAAGTGTGGCTATGGGGGTGGAGGAGGCAAGGGAGCGAGAGGTCCAAATGCTGGAGGAGCTGGGACACCAGGATGTGGATAAGGGTAAGGGTGAGAATGGGCAACATTGAGGTAAGCAGAAAAGTGGGTAAAAGGGGGAGGCATGCCAAATCCTAGATACATGTTACCCGGGGGGGGAAAAGGGCTGGAGGTGCTGGCCCTGCTGAGAGGAAAACCATAGGGCATAAGAGGATGAGCAGAGGTATGAGACATGGTTCCGATGATACCGTCGGTAGAGTGAGAGGTCCCAGAGGTGTTAGTGCCCCCGGGCTTAGGGAGATTGAGAAGGACAGTATAAACATAACCAGACTGGGCATAGATAAGGTCATATTTTAAGGCGATTTGAAGGGCAGCTTCTTTAGTTTGGGGGAAATGGGAGGTGGCATCTTTGCCAATGGGAGGTAAGAGAGAGTGAAGGAACCAATCCATGTAAACTTGATCTTCAAAGGGGGGAGCACGGCATAAGCTTCGTCGTCGTCGCCACTCCTGGACATGAGCGGAGAGACGCGTTGAAGAGGATTGATGAAAGGAGGTCAATAGTTCAGTGCCAGTGTCGTATTGGAGAGGGAACTGGAAATAAGACAAAAAGGCTTGGGCAATGGTTGCAAAAGTGGTATGGGAAGAGGTGGCTTGATCAACATACCATTTGGACGCTTCGCCAGTAAGGGTGCGTTGGAATAAACGAAGACGAATGGAGTCATCGGTGATGGAATTAGAGGAGCACCACGTGTGGAAATATCGGATATGATTGAAGGGATCTTCACTAGCAAGGCCTTCGAACTTGGGAATGTCGGAGGGGAGCTTGGTTGGCATAGTAGGCCAACTGACATCATGGCGGATAGGATCATTGATAAGCTGATTGAAGTCGGGGAGACTGAGGCCGGCCATATACGGAAGTAATGGGGCAGTCGAGGTAGGTCCCATAGTGGTTCCACTGGAAGCGGACCCAGCAGTAGAACTTGGGTTAGGGCTAGGTCCAGAACTAGACATGGTGGAGGTAAAGGGGGGAGAACCAGAAGGACAGGGAGAACCCGAACAATCAGAGGAAGAGTCGGAGTGCGGACTCGGGGGAGGACTTCCTCGATGACGACGGGAAGGAGGAAGTCGACCAACCGGAAACTGAGGGTGAAGGCCAAGAAGTCGCCGGGATAAACGCCTTAGAGGCGAAATGATGACGGGAAGAAGAAAGACCGACAAGGGCAGCAAGGTGCAAAAGCAAGATGCGACAAGGGCAAGGAGGTGCAGTGTTGATTAATTTTAGAGTCTTTGCCGAGCGGTGTTAACCAGGCTCTTCTTCACTTAGGGTCAGTGTGTGGCATGCGTTAATTTTAATTGATTAAACCCATACGTTTTGAGAGTAAAAGAAAAAGTGTGCTGCGTAATGGAAAAGAAATCTACAGTAAATAACACTGAAAGAACAGAAAATTAGCAACTAAAAAGGTAGCAATCGAACCCAAGAAGGTGGGTCTCTCAAAACTAGTCTAGAAGGGGCAGAGCACGCTAACAAGAGATCAATAGATCTAAGGTCCAGAGGGACTGGGATCTAATGAAGAAATCTGCTGAAAAGTGGTGCAGAAAGCAGCAAAGAGGCAGGGGCAAGGTTGTTGCTAGAAAATAGGAGATCAGCTAAAAAGAGGGGGGCCAAAGAGGTGGCCCTAGAGATGAACCCAAACAAAGCGAAAGGTAGTGTATAGAAAGGGAAGAAAAGCTGACCTGTGAGGATCTGAACAGGAGGTTATCAGATCTGAAATAAGGCTGAAACTTCTGGAAATTCAGATGTCTGAAAACAGCAACAAACTCTCCCACGAAAAGTGGAGGGAACTAAAGCCCTAAGGGGCAAGAGTCCCACTTAGGTGAGTGAAATAGATCAGCAACAGGTCTGAACAGGTGGAGACAGAGGCTGGAAAACCCTAACAGAAGCTTCAGTGAAACCCAGAAAAAGTGCTGGCAGATGGCAGAAAAAATTACAGGTCGCAGGTTTGGGCCTGTTTTCAGGCTAGGTCGTAGATTTAGGGCAGAAACGTGCGACCTCAAGGCCAGGTCGCACTTTTTGGGCCGATAAGTGCGACCTGCAGATCCGGGTCTGGCGGCGGCATATTTCAGAAAATTTTGTCATCTTAGTAGCGGCTGATGTCGGTCACCTGCGCAAAAAGGCCAGAAACACACGGAAGTTAGAAATTTGAATGTTTGAGGGTTTTAGAGGGAAAAATAACATAAAAATGGGAAAAAATAGGAAAAATAAAAATGGAAGAGAAACCTTAGGGTCTGAAACAACTGGATATGCAGGAAGATAGAAAACGACAGTGGTCTCAAAAGAAAACCCGTGTGGAGTCGCCAATTGTTAGTATGATTCTTTCGTCGTAAAAGATCACTTTAGCTATGCATATCAAGTAGCCCTAACATCAAGTATGGCTGCAAAATATCTTTAAGTTTGCTGCATAAAATTAGATCTAAGCATAAAATATATTAAGCAGATAAAATATAAAATGGCTCCATGCATCCAATGAACAAGACAAGAACAATGTATAAAAAGAATCTTATATTATATTAAAGAATGGGGCACCTGAGAGGAAAACAAGAAAGGTGTTTTCCAGTTCTCCTCAGTGGGATGGGTTCTTGGAAGTCCTCGGTGTTTCAGATCTAAAATTCCTCTCTTTGGTTAATGTGGAAAACCTTAACAAACATGGAACTCAATGGGAGTTCAAAATGCAAACAAATGGAAATGGTGACCAAGAGTAGATCTAGTGTGATCTAATGCAATGGAGGTGACTAATGAATGGGGAAAACCCCCCTATTTATAACAAAATATTGGGGTGTTCTAGAACTTGGTGCATAAATAAAATATTATTAATCAAATTCTAGAATCACCCTTTAGGGATATTTTATTATATTTGTTGGAGGGAAAAGGGCTTTTGACTTGGGTCAATTCCTTTATTTATAAATAACAAATAAATAAATGATTTATTTATTATTTTAAGGGAGATGAGGGGATTATAATTAAATAAATAATGGCTTATTTAATTATTTATATGTGATTTAGTCAAATTTAACTAAGAATATTATTTAAATAATTATTTAAATAACTTATTCTTAGGAAATAATTAAATAAATAATGATTTATTTAATTGATTACCTTGTTTTGGGTTAAATATGACCAAGAAATGTAAACAAATGTGGTGAAAGCAATTTTACTTGGGGTAAAATTGGTCTTACATGGTGTACTTGGGTTCATCTAACGATAATGGGTTAGATGACCAAAAAATGGTGTAACACTCCTCTCTTTCTTGTCCTCCTTGGTTATGACAATAGAATATCTACGGATGCTAAAATTGTGCTATACAAGAGGAAAGGCTCTATGCCTACGCGAAATATTTAACGATAAAATCCCATAGGCTGATGGAAATGGTGATGGCAAGGTGAGGGGATGGTCCCTCACAGGATTACTAGCTGAAATACTAGTAACTTCCTTCCTCCTTTGGATCTGCAATGAGTGATTTTCCAAATTTCTCTCTAAATGAATTTCTTTATTAATAGGAGGTCAATAATTTTCATAATGCTAGATCTGAAATTAAGCCCACAAGATGTTGATCTTCGAAGCCCGAAATTGATAGGAATAATCCCTCACCAACTCTCCGACTGAAATCTTGGAGACAACCTCCACCTCCTAAAGGCGATCTTCGGAAATTTCTTAAATCCACGAAGGTAGATGTTACGAGAGAATGGAAATGATGTGTGGCACCAATGCCTAATTAATGAAGTACAACCCTCTTCCAATGGCTACTCAATGAAAGAGGTGGGATTCCCATATTCAAATGCGAGAGGGGGTGAATCAATATTTATTTAAATTAGAGCATTAGTTAATCTTCAATTATTATCAGTGTTTGTACAATGATAGTAGCAAACAAGAGGAACACAAATGCACACAATTTTTAAGGTGGAAACCCACTCTAAGACAAAAACCACCTAATGCTTTTCTAATAATTATTTTCAACTCCAATTGAAAATAAAGCTCCAACTTCCTAGAATCTAGAAAAGCATTCTTCTCCAGCTCCCACTGGATGGACGCTCCAACGCCCGAGATTCTTCAGTAGTCAACTGAACGGATGCCCCAACACCCAATGAGCTACAACTCACCCTACCACCACCCTACCACCCTATAGAAGAATAAAAGAAGAATGGACTCCCGTACCAGGGAAAATGGTCCACTTTACAATGATATAGAATGATGTAGAAGAAGAAGATATATTAGACCATAACCCCAACTTTGACACAACCACCTAATGATGATCCTAGACCTCCCAACACTGCCTCTTCAACCCTTGGCAGATAGACACTAGTACAATTTCTACAATAATGTATTTACAATGACTAAGTACAATGATACCTTTACAATGATTGTATGCAGTGCTGCCCACTTGAAGACTTCATATGATGAACTTCTTGTTGCTGTTATGCACCTTGGTTGTTGCTCTTGTCATGCTACCCTCTGCTGCACCTTGCTTTTCTTTTCTACCGTAGAAATTCTGGTCCTTTGCAACCCTTGACAACACATGATCTAGCTTTTTTTTTTTTCCTTCTAGGAGCTCGATATTGAATCTGGTGTATCTCTGTTATTTCAGATCTTCAATATCTAATTTTTGGTCTTGTAGTATTCCTCTGAGTCGTCTTTCCAATTCGATAGATCTGACCCAATTTGGATTCTTCAAGAGAGAGTTATACCCAATTTCTCACACAGCCCTAATTATGGACTGTTTAAGTAGAGCGCACTTGTATAACATGCCATGTGTCACTGTTTCTTCATTTGCCTTTGAAACTGATAGAAAGAAAACTAAAGACTATGCACTATCTACCACTTTTTACAGAATTCCAATCCGATACTCAGAGAGAGAGTTATGACGATTTTACCAAGGTCACTTCTTTGAGATGAATTTCAGGAGCCTGCAAAAACCCTGACTTCCACAGATCATATCTCCAAAAATATTGCGCACCTTGATCTGAAATTTTTACTACAACTTCCTTAGGATTTCTGCTTCACCTCATAAAAATTTCAGCTTCTGAACCTTCGTAGAAAAAAATTTAGAGTGAAAATTCCAAGATGACCTATTTCAGATGGCGAAATCCCTTGCATAAGGAGGAAATGAAGATCACAATTTATATGAATGCTTAAGTTGAGAGGGGCTTCAACAAGTGAACGTGGGAGGGATCTTAGGAGCTTAAAAAATATTAATTATGACTTTTCAATGATCCATGCCCCAACCCCATGGGGTTTTAGCCCACTAACTGGGGGTACAAACTTCAAACATGAATATCTCTCAAACCGTGAAGAATTACATGGCGTGCCATATATCAAAGGAAACATCTCGACAAGTAGAAACCATCAAAAGCATTATTGACCCAGAATATATTAATTTGGTAGGTAAAAATTCCCATGCAATATTGGGTTAGCCCCTGGTGCTACTTGGGTTGACATGAAAATGACAGCGGATTCGTCAACATTCAGCCCCGGGAACACCCAGTGCTAAACAACACTTGCAATCTTAGCTAAACAGCCCAAGAAATTATGGAATGTCAAATGACAATTCCAAATCTAAACAGAAATTTTCATGAATAATCAAAAGCATGCCTCCATTGTTGCCTTCATATCCTTTATATAGTTTATGAACCTTCCCATGCCTTGGCCCATCTCTAAACTGCGTTGTGCATGTGGACATAATCCTCCAAGTTTGACTGTGTTATCTCTCCAAGTCCTCCATCATGTCTAGATGTAATGTGCACCCTCTCCATCATGTGTGCATTAATTGCACTACTTCCTCCATCACTTCATCATGAATTCTCTATGAACTTACATTAGATGCCCTTCATGATCTCAGTTGACTGCTTCAACCTCCATGATCTATCTCATTAATGAGACATGATCTCCACTCCATTCACATTAATAGTTTCTCCACTTCCCCATTATCTAGATCTAGGCTTCATCAATCCACATTCACACATAAAAAGTGGATATTTATTCATCTTGAGGATTATGGGTCCCTCCACCCTTTTATTTACTTAATTCATTAAGAAAATTAAGTACTCTAATATTCCAAATATCATGTGAAAATTTGGGAATATTACATTTTTTTTTTGTGGCACGCGACAACGATCCTTCAATCATTGTCTTCACACCTTGCGCTCCTTGTTGGTGACGATTTTCATGCACCTTCACAAATATCAAACAAACGATGACAACATACAAGCATATACATTCATATACAACTATTCAACTAGTCAAGGAGAGCTAAACACTTTGAATATAAATGGAAACAAAGTTGGAACTAGAGACCAGTCATGTATTATTGATATATGAAAAAGAAATTTACAACCTTATGCTTTGAGATTGCAGATCTCCTTCGACGGGTTCAGTTGGGTGCATCTCAAGCATTCGTTTAGCATTTGACTCAATGAGGCAATGGGCTTAAACTCTCTATCAACAATGGATTCTTCTCTACTTTCTTCAACACACCAGCTGTACTAATGATTATTTAGCTAGCTAAATAAATGTGAGGAGTAAGAATTTATAGGAGAGGAGGAGGAGGTTTTGGATTCCACATAAGGTGGATGAGAGTTCTATCCCTTTGTTAAATTGCACATTTGTAGGAACTAATGGGCTAAAGGGAGAAACTATACTTGATTCAATAAAAAAAACCATGATGACTCTGCTCATGAAGCTATTAAGCATGGAAGCTTCATTTATATTTTAAAAAAATTTCCAAAAGAAGCTCGGCGTGGGTGCCCTTCTGAGACAGAGCGTCAAAGGGCGCGAGGCCTAGTGTTAATTTATTTATGGGCGCGAGGCCATAACTGCCTACCAGCGTCGACCCAAAAACATAGGTTTTTGAAGGCCTGCTTGAGGAATATCAACAGAGATTATGTTATTGTCATGCCAAGGGATGCAATGACATTTAAGGAAATGTATGACAGTACACATGGGTCACTAAAATGGTCCTCCAATGTTCGAGATGGGGATTGCAGGGACGGTGAAAAAATATTGTGTAATATATGCCCCCTAAATTATGAAGTCTCAAAGAGAGGGAGGCGTGAAATGATTTAGGAGAACATGCCCAAACCAAAACGCTACCATCGGAAGACCTACAAGAACAAGTAAAACTGATATCTCCGATACATGAATATGTGGTATGGGCACAACCATCCATAATAGAGAACATAGAATAAGATCCAATGTATGGACACAACCATCTAGTAAGAAGGATCATCAAATAGACTCAGGTATGGTCGCATCCATCCAATCAAAAGGGTCATGCATATAACCATGATAAACCAAATCGTCATGTAGCCTGGATTTTATCAGAAAAAACCCAGGGTCTTGCGATCCATCTCTACCCGAACAAGTACAAATTCAAGCATGCGAATGAATGAGCTAAAGTCAAACATGCAAGAAAATCACCTGATTTCCAACCAATGATGAATGATGTTAACAGGCGTGAGATAGACCACCAATAATGACAATGGTTCTCAAGGTACTGCTAGTACAATCCATGAAATGTGAAAAATGAGCTATAGTCGAACAACCACGAAATAGATCGATCGAAGGCCAATGATGAGAACCTGTCATCAAATATGAAGAAATTTCCATTGAGGCATGTAATCTCTAAGGTACCGAGAGAGGGAGTCTCTAGGTCATCTTCCTGGATAATGAGCTGAAGTCGACAGGAAGTGACTGGGAAAAGGAGGGCCATAATGTTTCCCACATCATCGACACAAGATAGAGGAATAAGATTATAGTGAATCAAGACTAAATAGAGGATCAGGGGTTGAAAACTACATAAGTAACTTCTCTTCAATATATTGGCGACACGAATCTGGAATTTGGAAGTATTTTACATCAAGGGATCTGAGGTCATGGTGACGTGGAAAAGAGTAGATGAGAGGTCGAAACAGATAACCCAAACCCATGGAGGAAAAATGACGAATGTGGTATTTCCCTAACCTGACACAAACTGCAGACAAGTGTCATGTTCAAGAGTGACATATTGCCGACACGGCTGAGAACTGGTTCCATTTTCCCCCACCATTTCTAGTGAGTACCCCAATTATTTTTGGAAACAAGCTTGAATGGGATATAATATTCTTTTCATGTAAGTTTTTCCTTCAGACAAATCCATCCTAGTACATTTTACAAGCCTTAGGAAGGAGGAACTCGGTAACGTCATAGTGATCATTTCCGATGTCATTTAGTTTTAATGAGTCTAACAAAGGAAGAACTCAGTGTCTTGTCATGTTTAGAGAGTTTGAAAAGAAGCGGAAAAGAAAACTCTAGCAGGTCCCTTTTCGAGGGTAGTCTCATAGATCCGAAAAGGTAGAAAAAAATATCTGAGAGAACCCCCTAGCCATGTTTGAATAAGGTATTCATTTTTTGTAAACAATCTATCCCAACCTAAAAAAGGGGTAAACTTATACTGGGAAGATGACATTTTGCAGCCTTTAACGAGTTCAAAATGACAAGAGTCTCGGCAATCTTTTCAATTTTTGAGAGTCAGAAAAGAGCTAAAAGATGACTCCAAGGGGTGAATTTTTCGTGTTTTAGTGAGTCCGAAAAAGTAATAAAACATAACTCACGGTTTCATCTTCGTCATCATCAAGGACCTATTGCTGCACAAGAAAAAAATGTAAACCCATTTTTCGAGATAAAATAATAAAATAATCGAAAAATATGACAAAAACCTAATTAAGGTTTAGAAAAGGTTATAAAATGATGCAAATAGTAAAAATAATTTACTTTTCACCTTTTCACCTTCTTATGGGAATTTTACCATTTTTTACTGTGAACTTGTGGAGTTAACAATAGGAAATCTAGGAGGTCATTTGCGAATCCATTTCTTTTCCAGGTAAGAGCTCTCATCTCTCCTACATGTTAAACTATTTTCCATTTCCTACATTTATGTTTTGATGCATTTTGGGGGGGAATTTTGTCATGTGTTGGCTGTGGCGGTCGGCGCGGGTTCTGGGCATAGAGTTGCGCCCAACCCCGCTAAATTTCAAATGAGAGGCACCAATCGCCTTTGTTGTTTTCAAAACAGCAGCGCCAATCACCACGGCCAAAAATGCATGAAATTTATCCTAAAATTCCCAATTTAAACAATTCAAATGTCAATATTGTGGCTAATGGGAGAATAAATTATGGTTTTGAATGGAAATAAGTAGCCAAAATGGTCATAGAGTAGAAAGAACGAGAACACGGGGAGGAAGATGAAAAAGCTATGGGAAACAATGCATGTATGGATACCCTGAGAAACTATGGGCTCTTGAAATTCTTCCGGTGACCACCATTGTCTACGAGCTGTTTGGAACTATCACAGTACGGTCAAATTATGTGGGACCGTCCCGAGAAAGATTCATGATTCACTGATCAGAGTTGGAGAGTGATGTCTCCCCAACTACATTTATTTCATCATTGGATTTTATTTGTGGGGGAGAAATTGATCTTGATAAATTGCAGCCCCTTGGTGAGGAGGATAAATGCCGGCCCCTGGTGAGAGCATGGGCATGCTGATAGACAGAGTCTAACCAGGAGCAAAGAAAGGATCAAATAGCAGCAAAGTGGATATTCAAATAGTACCTGACTTGACACTAAGGGTAGTGCTGGACACTATAACTCAGGTCGTTGGATCTTAGGCTCCTCATGAAGCTACAAAGACACAACTTCAACTTGTCATAGATTTCATGGCTCCAACCATCTAAAATTGGATGGAAGCCTTAATACTCAACTTGAAGAGTCAGTTAATGAAATGCAAGAATGGAAAGATGAAACAATATGGATATGGGTCCATCTTGATACCGTTCATCCCCGAACGGTTGCCGATATTCCAATGCCAGGAGGTGATAGTACCTACACCACCAGTATGAGAGCCACGAATGGTCCGTTGGGCGGAGTTGATGCCTCGATTAGGAGGTGGTCAACATATGTCATGGAAGCCAGAATTATTTGAATGGATACACCGACATCTCATCATGGTAGAGGAATATCCATACACTGCTACCGATTTAATGGGTGATCCAGACCTTCCACTCCTGGAAGGAGATGACTAGGATGAGGCTTTGGGTAAAAAATCATTTTTTTTACTAGTATTATTTTTTGTTTACATATGTTCTGATATTTATCCATGCATTGCAAATGTTGGCCCAAAGAGACCTATAGGGATGTCCCCCATAGCATGGAGGATCCCACATGATTTTGAGGTAGCCCCTCAAGATGAGGGAAGTGAGGAAGAAGAGATCACGTGTAAGTTGGAGGGACTCACAAGCGGGATCCCAAATTACGTGAGATTTCAGGATGTTCCTTGTGCATATCAGATGCGCACTGTAGGGGTGTCTAGCCACATCCACCAATTACTGAGGCAGTTTGTGCATGCAGTGACATGCTATCATGAGCAGCATGCGGATTAGATGCCTAGGTTTTATTTCTGTATATTTTTTGAGAGACATGATGTCTCACGATGTAACCAAAAACACATATATTTCTTGAACTTATGATGCACATGGATACAAAAAATCGATATATATATATATATATATATATATATATATATATATATATATATTCTTATTTTCCTGTCTAAATCTTACTATGTGATGATGATGCTTTTACAAATTCCGTAAATGTCTATCTAATTCAATATTGGCTACTACATCAGTTAACGTATTCATTATTCTAGGAATATGTTGATATGTTAAATAATAAAAATTCCTTTCGAACAAACAAACACGCAAATACATCTTTAAAACTTGAGGGTTTCTAACAGAGTAATGCCCATTGAGCTGGAGAACAATAAGCTGAGAGTCTAGGTTTACAATTAATTCATGAATTTCAAGAGAAATAGCTTCAGTTAAGAATTCAATGACTACATTGTATTCAGTGACATTGTTGGTTGTTCATCCTAGAAAAACACCTTAAAGGTATACCAACTCACCGTTCGATCATAAATCATCCAAGCCGCGGAGGATAGGTTCTGGGTACTGCGAGAGGCACCATCTACGAAACTGACATAAGGAGTGACATACATCTGCACAGTAAGAAACGACATAATAAGTAGGAAAAAATGCTCACAAAGGACACCAGGCCAAAAATGCACAAAAAATGGAAAACACACTTATGTACAAAAGGACATGCACGAGAGACTCATGCATAATATTTTTTGAGGTACATCCCATTTCTGGGATGATTCAATGGATAGCCTTCATAGTCAATTAGCTCATAGGCCCCGTTCTGCAAAACACGGTTAACGATGTAGGGCCCATGCCAAATGGGTTCGAATTTTCCTGCCCCCAGCTTATCATGAGCTTAGTCATACAAGAGTACTAAGTTTCCTTCTATGAATGTACGAGGGGAAACTATATGGTCAAAATGGGTTTTGACCCACTTTTTCTATGCTTCTATGACTAGAGAAGAAAAGCATCGAGTTTCATCAAGCCTCTCTAAATATAGAAGACGTTCTTCCTCTGGCGAGGTATTAGGCATTAATTCGATAACTATCTTGAGAGAAGGAATTTCACATTCAATCAGAAGGGTAGCTTCTAGACCATAAACAAGCTGGAATGGGGTGAATCCAGTTGCATCCTTCATCGAGGTTCGGTAAGCCCAGAGAGTTGAAAATAACATGAGATGCCAATTGGACTTGTACATCGCAATCATACGCTGAAGCATGGTGACTAAAACCTTGTTCACGGATTCAACCTGGCCATTGGCCTGAGGGTAGTATAGTTTTCAACTGTCATGACGCAGACCCAACTTGGAAGTCAACTCAGCCATCATATAATGGCGAAAATGGGAGCCATGGTCAGTGACAATGGCTTGAGGGACACCAAACCTGGTAATCACATGATTGAAAAGAAATTGTGCAGTCGTCTTACTGTCAGCTGTGAGTGTAGGCATTGCTTCATCCCATTTAGTGAATTAGTCCACGTCTATGATAATATAAGCAAGAGAATCCAAAGCGCTGAGCCAAGGGGATTTAGAATATGTGTCGAGAAACACTCTCAAAGGAGTATGATCGGAGGGAGGAGGAACCGAAGCTGAGATAACTTCACAATAACTAATTTCTATTGGGCTTAATGGCATCGCAACACCAAAAAAATCAACCTTCTTAGGAGAAGGAATGATCCAGGGATCAGAAGACGTGGAGATCATGTTGACCTGAGTAGTGTTGGGCGGACGAAGAAAAAAAAGACCCATAAGGGCGGGATCTTTGAAAATTCTCTGCCCTATGCTCTCATAAGGTGTAGGAATATGATCTACATATGGAATGTTTATCTCAGAGGAGGTGGAAGTGAAAAAGGATAACTGATCGATAGTGATGATCTTTCCTTCTTGTGGGAATTGAAGAACATGAAAGAGAGTGGATAGGAAGCATAGCATGGCATGATTCCAACTGCGACCGAGGAGAATATTATAATTGAGCTTGGCTTCAATGACTTCAACCTCGACATTAACCATTTTCTATTCCAACGTTATAGGTAAGCTGGTGAGAACACCCAATAGGGCGAGATTCCCTTCCGTCGAAAGATTCTAAATCATTTGGAGACTGGTTAAGGGCTGGAGAACCAATGGATTTCCAGCATGCAACAGACATGATCCAAGTATATGCACCTTCGTCCACGACTTCTCGACGGATATTCTTACCATTAATCCCAACTTGGATAATCAAGGAAAGCTGGTGAGGGAAACATGGAACAAAATTTTCCAAATAAAAGGTGATAAGGATTGAATCGGCAGGGTCCACCCTTCCAATAGCAGATAGAAAAGCCTTCCGTTGTGACATACAACTCTAAAGCACTTCCCAACGTGGACATAACGGATGGCCTTTGAACCAAATCCTCAACAATATTGTATTGTTGAGTGACACGGGCGTTTGTGTTATAGGAAGACTTACGGAGCATGCCTTTAGAGGGTGGTCATACAACGGGCTCAGGACTCGGCCTTTCAATTTGACGAGGGCTAGAAGCAGGTGGGGGAGGAGGACCATCTATGATCTCTTTCCCTGCTACCTGACATGGTTCGGTATAATCCTTCGATCTGGTAGCAATAGATATGGGTGCAACATAATTCATCATAAAAACCCGAGAGCCAAAAGGGGTAGAGGACTGAGGTTGCTCCACCAATTGAGTTTGTTGCAATGGGAACAATTATTTAAGAACATTTAGAGTTCCTTAAGTGCCTTTGAGCAGTCGACTCACCTCAACCCGTCATGGAAAGTCCTTGGTGTAGTGCTTATCGTCACATATCAGACAAGGGTACTTTGGTTTACATTTCTAACCATCATCGGCATTGGGTTTAAGAGAATCATGTTTCGAGGTATCGCCTTTGGCCTTGCCTTTATCCTTTTTCTTAACTTTGGAAATTTTATCTGCCAGGGTGGATTGGACAACATTCACTTCCGTGTTCTAACTAGGATTATGAGGTGGCTGAGAAGCAGTATCATTGGAAGAAGTAGATTTTTGCTTCACAGGATTGATAGAAGACTTACGAGAAGTCTGAGACACATAACCAATGATACCGTCAACAGATGGTGTCGTCGGTGCTTTGGAAGTTCCATGTCATGGAGCATTGAGAAAGAGTTCATAAAGCGTGTCGAATTGAGAGTACATGAGATCGAGGTACTGGGCATGAGCGATGGCTTGTTCCTCAATAACACATACCCCCATAGTGATGTCCTTAGTGATCAGACTGATAAAAGAGGTAGTGAACCAATCAGTCAGAAGTTGATCAGGGATTTCAAACTTGATCAAATGACGATGTTGCCTCCATTCATGAATATGATTAGAGATATAATTAGCCCGGTCATGTTTCAAGGATGTTAGGAGGTGCATCCAAGTTTCATAACGAACTGGTAACTGAAAATGCGTGAGCACTGAGAAATTCCATGGTAAGAGAGTTGCAATCTTGAAAGATGCCGCGGGAGAGCTCAATGTACCACTTTGCAGTGGCACCAGTGAGAGTCCTTTGGAAAAGACATAAACGAATCGAATCATCAACCGAGGAGTTAGAGGAGCACCATAGATGGTATGTCATAACATGTGCCTAGGGGTATTCTCCAGACTTTAATTCAAACTTGGGACAATTGCCGGGGATTTTGGTGGGAACTAGGGGACAATATGGATTATCAAGGATGGGATCATTCGTTAACTTCGACACATCAAGCAGTTCCAGTGTAGAAAGGAATGGAAATTTTAGATTGAAAGGCATTGCATGCCTTTGATAGAAACCAATATTGGGGTTCCAACTGGGCCAGGAGAAATTCTGAGCCCATATGTTCTGTGTCAGAGGATTTTTTCCATACGGGTTATAATTTTGATAATTCTTCCCATAATTTGGTTGGGGACCAAGGTACTGATTCCGAGTGAACCATTGAGGTCCTGTTTGAGCAACATATGGATTTTTTTGCAGGATGTAAAAATTTTCTTGGGGCGGACCTTGTACCGTCAAAGGTTGACCTTGAGGAATGAAAAAATTTCAAAGCCCCGCTCCACGATATGTGGCGGTATTTCATTTTGAGGAGCATCCTCGAAAAATGCGGCCTACCACCTTACGCTAATGCGATAGGCGCAAACAATATTTCCTCTCGTTATCAAAACCACCGCTCCCATTTGAATTGACCCTGCGCATTAATTTTTAACCACTGTTGGTTAAAAACACATAAAGTTGCCCTTTCCATCCTTTCACCATTATTTTTGTTACAGTTTCCACATACAGAGCATTGCCAACCTATTCCTGAGCTAAAGAATAGCTACCGACCTATTTTTAATCCCTTTACACCAGAATTTAATAAACATGTTGTCGAAGCCGATAAAGAACCAATTTGAAACATTATAAAGATAATCGAAGCCTCAGAAATGCTCCGTTGCATCCAGAACCACCTTTGCAAGCAAAAAATCACCCTTTCCAAGTATTCCTCATTGCAAAGGCCTATTCCTAAAGCTATAATAAAGTAACTAAGTAATTGAATCATTTTAGGAGCCTTTTCAGACAAAATAAAGCACCTATGACTTCCCAATCCTTTTTTTGCAGACCCTAGGCATCTTTTCACTGAATTCCCAAGGCCTAAGACTATTCTTGATCACATAAACTGAATATTTGATAAATTGAACCATTGTAGACTAGAGAAAAAAGCCATTGTATCATTCCAAACCCTGTTGCAGACTATAAATAATATTTTCACAGTATTTTAAAGAGGCCATAGCTTATTTCTTGAATCAGAGAGTAATAAATTGATTAAAATTAACAAAAATATGGCTTCTAAAAGCATTGTATCAGTTAATCCCCCGCAACCTCCAGTTATGGATGTAGAACACACTCCCTTAACAGACAAAGACTTTGAAATTAGTGACCTTGTCATTGCGTTTAACCTTCTTGAGCTCCATTGTTGGAGCCATGCCAAATAAATTGACCAAGCTTATGAGGTTTTCATTTGGGAGTCTAATTTTCCCAAGTATTTTGCCCCACAGACCTTCCTGTGTCCAGAGGTGATTAGACTTTGCCAAACTTGTTATTTCCCTAATCAAAGAGCCATTGTAACCCCTGGAAAATAAATCTTATTCACTATCACACCTGAATCAATAAATCAAATGCTGCATATTCAACCTAGGCCAGATGAAAGCCCTCTGTCTATTGAGACCCTTACTCAGTTGTATCTGAATCTGGACTTCCCAGAGAGGTTCTAGATATTTCAGACATTCTTTCCTTCATCAGTAGAAACCCCCAAGACTAATACTCCTTATCCATTTGCAATATTTTCTGAGAGAACCAAGTACATCATGATAATGTTGTCCTGTATTTTGGGTTCTTTTACTGATGAGCATGTTGATGCTTTAGTCCTAGGGTTACTATCTATTTTCAACCCTGGTCAGCCTCTTGCTACCATATTCAATTTTTCCCAATACCTTGCCAATACAATTCATGAATAGTATGTCAAATTACTTGAAGAAGATGTCTTCAAGTATTCCTTTGTTTTACTCCACGTGTTTTTGTACTTTTAACCTGAAAGATTTTCTATCAACTTTCAGAAACTGGATGTTGAAGGTAATCCAGAGTCAGTTATCTTTTGGACTTCCTTAATAAGGAAAGACTCCACAGAGTTCACATATACAAACTTTATTGACTCATTCATCCATCCTATTGTCAACATGCTAAACAAGAGTAGTCAACCAAGAGTCAATGATGATATTAAAAAGTCCCTACGATTATCAAAGCATAGCAAGACAGGAGATTGGTACCTCTATTAGAATCACACAGAGATTAGGGTATATGGATCTAATATTTTTCCATATAATCTACCCAAATACCTCCCAATGAGGTTATTTTCACTTGAGTATATCAGGCAGAGCCTTAACTCTGATGCAATAAATTTCTTTTCAGCCAAAAATAAGACACAGTTTAAGATAAAGAATCAGATTGGTCCTTTTATTTGTAACAGTAAAGATGCAGGTCCACAAGCAGAAAAATATTTGCAGGAATTTAAGTTCAATCAAAATTTACAATGGTACTATGATCCTTTACGAGTTATAAGCAAGTTAAGAGTTAAATGTAAATTAACTCCTTATTTACATGAATCCAAGCCAAATATTGAGAAATACTCCAGTCAGTCTGAATGGTTGGAGAACACTTTGAAAGAGGAAGAGAAGCAAGGTGATATTAGTTCCATCTTGCAGACTCCAACCCCACAGGATAGGAACTCTAAAAGAATCAGAGAAGAAGGATCATACTCAACTGAAACTACCACTGAAATAAAATTCAAACTAATGGACAGGAAGAAGCCAAAATTAAATCCTGTAAATGAAGAAGTAGAAAATATTGAAGTGATTGATACAGATACAATGGTAAAGGACAATGCACCTCCTGGAGTTTCTGAATAAACTCACCAACCTTCAACATATAACACTCATATGATTCAAAAACATCATAGTGTTGAAGTGTCTTCATCTAGCAAACCAGCAGAAAAGGAGCAGGATATCATGCAGAAGTATAAATAAATCAAGTTAAGAAATGAAACATTAAAGGCTGATACATATACCCAATACTGGATGTAGTCACCTAGTGACCAAAGCAGATTCCTTTTTCCATTTGACTACAAGAATAGGAAGATGCAGATGACCTTCTTGCAGCCCACAGTGAAGTATCCCAAATCATCAGCAGATTATAAAAATACATCCTATGAAGTTCAAGCAAAACATCTTCATCAAATTGACCAAATAGAACTTCACAAGCAAGCTGGTGAAATGTTGTATTCTACCATGACCAATAAATCCATGAGTGTACAAAAGCTGCAAAATACTCTAGGGAACATCAAAGATCAACTAAAGATAGAAAAGGAATCCTCACAGGCTAAGGATAATAGAATTAAATCTCTGGAATATTTTACTATTGAAGTAGGATATGATCCAACAAATGTCAAAGTTATAGATGAACTCATAAAGGAAAAAAATGCAGACATTGTTGCATAAAAGAAGCAACTAAAACTGCATCCTACTGAACATCCACAGGAGAAGTGTTAGAAAATGAAGGACAAAAAGATGAGATGATGAACCCCATTCTTCGATTAACTGCCCCACTAAAATATATGGAAAATGAGATAGACAAATTAGTGCAGGAGAAAAAGGCCATATCAAAAGAAGTCACTGTCACTATTATTCATGTAGTCACTACAACTGTTCCGTCCACCTTAGTAGATTCATTGGCCCCTCTAGTTCCAATAGCTACAACACTTCCTATTACATCAGCAACTACTTCGGCAACAGAGTCATCTTCAGCAGCAGCACAGCCCAGTGATGAAGCAAGCAAACTTGTTAAAGTAATGCAATGTTACACAACAATTTTTCACTTTCCTTGTACTCCCCATTCCTTGATCCTAGAGGACCCATATAGTGACCCTTGTGTACTTTCCAAGCATGGAATGCATACCCTTGAACCACATTTTGTCTGCCAAATCATCTCCCTTTACAAATTTTCTAGAAGATCCCTATAAAAGCCTGTTTTTCAAGGTCAACACTTTCTCTCAGTGTCTGACCCACGCCGATAGCAGAGATTTACACTGAGGCCCACACTGATCGGCGCTCTATATTAATGTTAGACCCGCGTCGATCCTCTTTTGGAATTTTTTTGAAATAGAAGCGAAGCTTCCATGACTAGAAGCTGCGCGAGGTGACGATTTGGAAGTTTGTTTTGAGGATATGGACAAGGAATTCCCCTTTGGGATTCTTGTTCCCAAGGAATAGGAACTACTCCAAAGGATAAGCTCTTTTCTCATCATTTGAGGGCCCATAACATTGTCCTCCATTTCTATATAAGGAGACCTCCTTCAACTCTACAGCCTTAGTGATGATAGAAAGGAGAAGCAATTATAGCTTCGGGAGAATAGTGCAGAGTGTGATTGTTTTTGTGTGTTAGGAACATAGTGAGATATTGGACCTTTGTGTATGAGGATGTTGCAAACATGCTTGGATACAGACCTACCAAAGGAGAGCCTCAACATCAAGGCTTGGTTGTAAACTCCCCTTGTCTTTATCATAATAAAATGCAACTGATGTTTATCTTCCACTCTTATTTACATTTATAATGAGATTTCTAGCATTCCATGATTAGTTAGATAGATTGTAATTGTTTTATGTTTGTCGTGATTTTATACTTGTCATGGTATCTTGACAGTCTGAACAGGTAATCGAACGTTGGTAGTAGCGTATATCAAGCTTGGGAAGAGCGACGCATCAAGAAGCTTCAACAGAAGACGACAACATAGCATCAGAACAAGGTAGGCCATCTCTCTTGCTTTGAATTTCATTTACAATATAGGAAGGTAGATGTTAGTATGTTCCCGTAGTTGCTAGACCCACCTTAGGGCTAGAGGGATCACCTATGTCTGCAGAAGGAATTTACCTGGACAATAGCATGAAATTTCCATTTAGACAAATGAAATTAACAAACTTAAAGAACAATTGAAAATTTTGGGTGATGAGAAAAAACTAGTTCAGATTATGCACAACAATGAAGTACAAAAGACAAATAGGTTGACAGAGAAATTGAATAAGTTAGAGAAATATTGAACACTAAAAGAACCAATGGCACAAGCCAAGAAGAAACTATGGGCCAATATAATTTAATCTGTCAATGATATTTGGCCATCCATTCAGGTTATTTATGAGAAAAAATATTTAATCAAAGCAGCAGGTGAAGCCATCCAAAAAATAAAAGAACTTGGTAAGAAGCCAAAAGAGGCTAATGAAATCATAAATTTTTTTAGTTTCAAGAATAAACAATAATTAGAAGAGATTGGAATTAGTGATAGGACAAAAACAATCCTAGAAGTTAGGAAGGTTATTTCTAGGAGAAACTTTATAATACAACTAGAGGAAAAGTGTCAGGAAATGGAGATTGCCATAACTAGGTTCATGATGAAGTTTGATATTCTGAGACATAAAGGCCTTCCAAATCCACTGGTTATCAATGATAGGTTGATGAAACAAGAATATTATGATAATAAAATTAGATAAGTGGCAAAGGAGCAAGCTAATAATTCAACCATGCAAGGAATTCCAATAGGGAAAGTACTCTACAAAAGTTTTGAAAACCTATTTTACCTACAGCATGAGGTAAAACAATTATTTATAAACAAGCCTAATTTTGCAAAGTATATAGAGGCTGATGAATTATTTAGAAGGATGGTAAAAATCAAATTACTAGAGGCAGAAAATTGGGAGAAGTTGACTGATTTACTGTGAAAGGATAAAAGTAAAATAGAGTAGTCAGTTTAAAGTAAAAATAGTGACAATTAAAGAGTATCAGAGTTAAAGTGTATTAGATGAAATTCAGATGGTTAAAGTAAAAACATAAATGATAAATTAGATTTAAAGACTACCAACGTAAAGGACACTCAAACAACCCAAGAAGTCAGCCTTCGTTGAGCAAGAATCAGAGACAAATAAACAAAAAATCAAACAGCAAACAACAAAAAATCAATAAAAGCAGGGACAACTTGCATTAGTTAGATAGTTGTCTTTATCTTCTTGCATGAAGATATTTGTTTTTCCTTGAATAATTCCCAAGTTTGTTTTAGGATATTTTGTAAGAGTTTTTGTATAAATACTTAACATTTCAAGGTAATGACTGTGGATTGTGGATTGACAAACATTTCTATAGATGTACTGGTCTGAACTAGAGGGTTCTTATTACCATTTTCAAGTCAGCAGAATGGATTGAGCAACAAAGATATTATATTATAGGATTAATGTGTTGGGCCACTTCAGTGAATTACTCTCAATTGTTCTTTGTTATTATATGAAGTTTTCACGTACTTTCATGTTTTCTAATCTAAATGTATAACAGGAATATTATTTTAGAATATGTTTAAAAACACTCTGTCTTGAACTTTTATGTCATTTTTATGTTTTCTACTGATATCCATATTAGGCAATTCTTTATTTCTCCCTAGTTTCTATTGACCTCTATCATTTCCCTCATTATCCAGATCTGATAACCCTTAATTGCTCTCTCATCCTGATTTAAACCATTTACATCATCCAGCCTAAAGATCTGAAGTTAATCAGTTTTATTTCCCTGTGAACACTTCCCTTTAGAATCTTGATTCTGCTCTGACTACTTAACACATTGACTCCATTAGCCCAATGGAAAATAGACCTACATCTATCCATATTAACTAGTGATTCCACCACCAAACCAAACCCAAAATCAAAATCCCAAGTAATCCTACATAACTAGCCTAAAATCAACAAAGATAAATCATATAGAAAGAGCCCTCTCTGAGCACTAGGAAGTTGTGAAACAAGTTCCAAAAATAGAAGAAAAGAGATATCAATGCCTTAGAAATAAGCCACTTCGAGGGGGAAACCTCCAATACATTACATGAATGAACAATTCTTGGATGATACAAATGAAAAAACCTCCTTTCTATATATAGGAGTCCATGGGGCCACAATGTAATCTAGCCGACCTAATGATAATAATGTAAAGAGAGCAGTAATAACAATATAGAGTTGCAAAGGGTACAACATTAAAAAATAGGGAGCTACACTAACATAATAAGGGACTACACTATTAATATAGGGACTTAACATGCCCCTCTCCTTCAAACAAGTGTTGTCCTACGTTGTGATTATTTCTTGATGTATGTATAAATTTTCATCCTCCCATGTGGAAAATTCTACATAGGATTCTCACTAGCCTTTGAGATACAAATAAATTGATCGTACTTGTCAATTTCTTGTTTTTGTAGTACTTGAACTTCTTTCGATGTGATGTTGATATTCTTGTTGTTTCATTAGATTCTGCACCAAAGTTAGGTTATCTTTTGCGAGTTGGAGAACTTGTTGATGCTCGATGTGATATTCCACTAATTTATCATCAATATTATATATTATTTGATCCTTCAAACCATCCAACTTTGCCTCCATTTATGCTTTTAAACCATCTATGTCATCTTTGGTTTCTCTTCATAAGATCGAAATTTGTTGCACTTGGTACTGTAATTTTGATATATCATACTGCAATTATTCCTCTTTATGCATCATATTATAGATTTGAGGGCTTAATGGGTATGGAATTATTTTTTGGAGGCATTATAGAACCAAATACTGATAAAAATTCTAAAATATGCTCTTGGAATCACTTCAAACTGCTTTTTCAAACACACGTTATGCAATTTTAAAAACCAAATACACATATTTTTCTTTCTTTTGAGGAGCTCGATATTGAAACTGACTTATCTCTGTGATTTTGGATCTTCAATGTCTACAATTTGGAATTAGGGTATCCCTCCAAATTCTCTTTCGAATGCCACAGGTCTGACCTGATTTGGATTCTTGAAGACAAGGTTGTGCCCAATCTTCTATGTTGACCTAACTATGGAATGGTTTAGTAGAGCGAAATTGTACGACTTGTTACATCTCATTGTTTCCTCCTTTGGCTCTAAAATGGATAGAAAGGAAACCAAAGTCCGTGTACTTGTGGCCACCTTTGACAGAATTCCAATCCAATTCTTAGAGAGAGAGTTATGAATATTTTCCCGCAATCACCTCTTTGAGATGAAATTCAGGAGCCTGCAAAAGACCTAACTTCCACAGACCATATCTCTGAAACTGTTACGAACCAAGATCTGAAATTTTGTGAAGATGTTCCTCAGGATTTCAGCTTTGTACTCTAAAAATTTTAGCTTCTGAACCTTCGTATAATAAAATTTATAGCGAAGGTTCCACGATGACCTGTTTGGAGCAGCGAAACCCTAGAATCCAAAGCTCTGATACCAAATGTTGTGAAACCAAATCTAAAAAGAGAAGAAAAGATATATCAATGCCTTATAAATAAGCCACTTCGAGGGGGAAACCTCCAATACATTACATGAATGAACAATTCTTTGATGATACAAATGAAAAAACCTCCTTTCTATATATAAGAGTCCATGGGGCCATAATGTAATCCTAGTTGACCTAAAAATAATAATGTAAGGGCACAATAATAACAATATGGGGGTTACAGGGGTACAACAATAACAATAAGGGGGGCTACAATAGCATAATAAGGGACTACACTATTAATATAGGGACTTAACAGAAGGCTAGATCTTAAAGCTTAAAAGTAGGATTGTGGTTACCTCTAATATTCTTTAAACCAAAAAAGACTAACAACCCTGAGAATTATTGGAGTGATGGCATACTGGTGACCATACTAGGGAAATCAGTCCTAAGTGTTTAAAATAAACCTTAAAGGAAATACTTTTACTCATTTTTTCACCTTGAGGTTGTTTTAAGGGTTGTAAGTAAAAAATTTCACTAAAAACTAAAATTCTGGCTTCTAGAAGAACCTACTATACCAGTTCACATCTTGATCCAGAGCCTACTGTAACAGTAGATAATCCTAACAGAAATTTATAGAAAAATAAAAAAGTAGAAAGTCTAGGAAATAAAATTCCATTGATCAAAGCAAATTCCCTCCCAAAACAATTATCAAGTTTACAAAACATTGAATTTGATTTAGCTTTTGAGAAATATTTGTTTAGAACTAAATCAAAAAGTTCCATTTATGATAGTGTAAAAGATCCTGATTTCATTTCATTTACCGAAACTAAGAAGGAAACTGTTTCACTTGAGTCAGATCAAAAAGCCCTAGAAACTTATGATAAACTTGATGTATTGACTACAACTTTGATTAAGGAAATTGATGAAGCATATTCCAAAATTCTATTGAATTGACTGCTTTATCTGCTTATACCCCTAAGTCTTCTACCATTCATTCAGAGTCTAAAAATTCAAATTTATTTAGTACCACCTCATCTATTATTTCCAATACACCTCATTCTACATAATCCTTCATCCCTAAGCTTCCTCTTCAACCTAGAGTATAATTTCCATCTCCAAACACTTCAAGTTCACCTTCTAGCATTTTTGCTACATCTTCAAGTACTTCAACCACATTTCCAAGTACATATTCTAGTGTTCCAACCTCATCTGAACGTACCTCAACCTCATCACCAAGTACCACCAATTTACCTCCCAGCCCAGCTAGAATCTTAGCCATGGGTACTAGATATGCCCCATTGGTCCTACCAGATCAATTACATAACATACCCTGTGATTACCAAAGCAAAATCCCTCAATTTGATGCAACTAATCAATACATTGCACAACAACATGTTAACAAAATGACTGATTAATTTGAATTGCATGAAATTGATGAATCTAATGTTCAAATGAGACTGTTTGCCCAAACTTTAGCTAGATAAGTAAAGAAATGGTTTAAAGCTTTACCTGCCAATCATATTTCTGATCTAGAAGCTTTCCATAAATTGTTTATCAATAGATGTGAGAAAAATAATAATCCTTTACAAATTTTGTCTGAATATGAACACATAAAAAGAGGACCTAATGAGTCAGTTCAGGACTACTGTACTAGATTCAATAGTATCTATAATGTTATTCCAGCAAACATTAAACCCCCACCACATCTAGCTTTACTCAAATTTCCTGATGGTTTTTATATGGATATGTCATAGCAATTGAGGGAAAGGAACCCAGAAACACTAGAACAAATGCAAAGCATTTCAGTTAGTGTAGAAGCAAATTTGTTAGCTAAGGGAGCCAAAATGAGAAATGAAAGAAGAGTAACAATAAAAGAGGAAACATCCACATCATATAGTAAAATAGATAGCTTAGCAGAAGCATGGAGAAAATGATGGATAGACTAGAAAGTATGGAAATGAAACCACAGTGGGATAATAAACAAAAAGGCCCTCAAATAAGAAATCCCAACTTTAGAAAAAACACCAACACTGGTAAATCTAGAGAATCAACACCTGATCAACAAATAAGACCACCTTTCCAAGAGAACTATGCTGAAATTTCTCACCAAAATGACAATGATGAAGACACTTAGATTAACTTAATGGGAATCAATGATGATAATATTATTTTTCTTACACAAGAAGAACAGGAATTATATGATCTAAAAAAGTTATAGTTAGAATATGGAGAGTCTTTTGATTATAATCAAGGTTATGAATTTTCCATTAATGAAGGTCAGAAGAAATATAACCTTAGGAGTAAGAATAATGTAGAAGTCCCTACTAAGAAAACTGCCCAAAATCAGACCAAGAAAACAGTATAAGCTCCCACAACCTAAGTACTGAAAATTATCCCTAGGGAAACCCAGCAAGAATCTAGTTCAAATAGAAAAAATTCAAGTCCTGATCATAAAATTTCTAGTCCAAAAATTGCACCAAGTCTTAAAATTGTTGACATTACAGATATTGTTGCTCGGACATCAGCTAATCCTCAAAAATATACTACTACTAAAACAATAGCCTCTACTAAAACAACATCTGTTGTTGATAAAAAAACAGTTGATCCCAAAAGAGCTATTTCCAAAATAGTTGTTGAAAGTTAAAAATCTGCAAAAACAGTTGCTGACATTTCAGAACCTACCAAAACTACCACTGCTACTCAAACTATCCCACAAAAAAAGATTGAAAATAGAAAAATAGTGGAAACAAAAACAAAAGAACCAACTATAGATAAAGAAGAGAAACACACTCAAACTGCAATTAGTAAAGAAGAAATTATTCAGTTAGAAAAAACAAAAGCACCATTTAACATAAAAGTTGAAATTTACAAGCTGAAAATACCCATTGCTTTGATAGAATTAGTAAAACACGATTTATACAAATCACAGATTGCTGAAACATTGAACATCAATGAATGAGAAGACTCTATAAAACTAAATGATGATAAACCAGAACTAATTTTTGGCCCAGAGGTAAATGGAAAACATCAACAAGGCGGTGTTCCTCCTTTCCACATTAGCTTGAGTATACATGATCAAATCCTACACAATGCTATGCTAGATTTAGGAGCATCCCACAATTTAATTCCCAAAGCTATTATGCAAACTTTTAATTTAGATGTTACTAGACCATACAAAGATCTCTTCTCTTTTGACTCTACCAACATGAAATGTCTTAGTTAAATAAAATATTTATGTGTCACTTTAGTCCAATACCCAAGAAAAAGTATAGTCATGGATATTGTAGTAGCTGATATCCCTCCAAAGTATGGAATGTTCTTATCTCATTCATGGGGAGAAAAACTGTAGGTATCTCTACAATTAGACATGTCTTATGCCACAATTTCATAATTTGGTCAACCCAAGAAACTTTACATAGAAAATATAATGAAGTACATGGTCAGTAGTACAGAAAAACCTCAGAACTATCCAATTTAGTTTGTACACTCTGATATGGATTATTTCATTTTGTGTAATTATGATTCTGGCATAAATAAAAACACAACATTAAAACAGAAAAAGAAGGAAGTTGACAGTAACGATATATTTCATGAATCAATGTGGCACTTAGATTTTAATGGTTCAGTGAATAAACTAGGAGCAGGAGCAGGAATTTGGATTCATAACATGGAAAACAATCATTCAAAAGGTCATGCCTTTATATTGAACTTTAAATGTACAAAAAACATGGCAAAGTATGAAGCTTTAATCTTAGGACTGCATATTGTTAGAAATATAGGAGGAAAAAGAGTTTCTATCATGGGAGACTCTTAATTAATTGTAAAACAAATTAGAGTAGAATATTCTGTGTATAATCCTAGATTAAGTCAATACAGAGAAACAATTTTAGATACGATTAAATAATTTCTTGAAATTGGCTTTGTTGTAATTCCGAGAAAACAGAATATGCAGGCACACAGTTTAGAAACTTTTGCTAGCACCTGCAATCTGCCTTTTCAGCTGAATCACCAATATACAACAGAGGTAAGAAACAAACCTACTATACTATAAAAATTAAAATATTGGCATATTTTTACACAGGATACTCAAATCTACCACTTTATGAATGTTGAGGAGAATTCCAGAATTGTAACATAGATACAGATTGTACAGCAGATGATAAAATAGATAATGAGATAGATGTAAATAATTTATATTTCACTGAACCCACTAAATTTACACAAATAGAAATAGATAAATAATAAAAGGTATAAATAGAATAAACATCAAATGATAATTCTGACATTTTAAACCTTAAGAATAACTTTTTACCTAAGGGATTAGCCCCATTAGAAGATATTTTTTATTCAAATGATGTTGCAATAAAACCAAAAATGGAACCATTAAGATCAGACATAGAAGAATGAAATATAGGAATAGAACAAAGACCTAAGCTTATCAAACTTTCCAGAGCATTACCTCAAGAATAAAAATTGAAATACATAGCTTTGTTTAGGAATTTCAGGATGTATTTGCATGGAGTTATGAAGACCTTAAATATTATGACACTGGCATAATACAACACAAAATACCTATCAAACAATATCAAAAACCATTTAAACAGAAGCTTAGGAGAATCAATCCAGTTCTTATGCCTTTAATTGAAAAAGAGGTAAAGAGGATGTATGAATCACAGATCATTGCACCTATCAGATATTCTGATTGGGTCTCAAACTTAGTTCCCAATAGGAAGAAAATAGGGGAAATTAGATTTTGTGTTGATTTATGGAATTTAAACAAGGTGTCACTAAAAGATAACTACCCTCTCCCCAAGATGGATCATATTTTACAGAGGGTGGTTGGTTCATCCATGATTTCATTAATTGATGGATTCTCTCAATATAATCAGATCTTAGTTCAGCCAGAAGACCAATCAAAGATAGCATTTACTACTCCATGGGGTACTTTCATGTATTCAAAAATTCCTTTTCGATTAATGAATTCAGGAGCCACATTATAGAGAGATATGGACATAGATTTTTCGAAATAAATTCATGATTTTCTTGCAATTTATCTAGATGATATAACTGTATTTTCAAAAACTCACAATGAACATCTAGATCATCTAAGACAAGTGTTTATTAAATGCAGAAAATTTGGTATTTCTTTGAATACCAAGAAGAATCTCTTTGGACTTGAAGAAGGTAAACTATTAGGACATATAATATCAAAAGAAGGAATTAGGATAGACCCAGCTAGAATAGAGGCCATTTTGAACATAAGTCATCCTAGAAATATTAAGGAATTGCAGGCATTCTTAGGTAAAATCAATTTTATCAAAGGATTCATTTCAAATTTATGAGAAATAATTAGAGAACTAAATAACATGTTAAATAAAGGCTCAACACTTAAATGGAAAATAGAGGCCAAAAAATCCTTTGAATCAATCAAACAAGCCCTTACAAGAACACCAGTCGTAATAAGTCCTGATTTAAAAAAATATTTTATTATTTTTTCTTTTGCTTCAGAACATACAATTGTTGCAGTCTTACTGTAGGAGAATGATCAGGGTTATGAACAGCCCATTTCTTTTTTCAGAAAATCACTAAGAGATGCCACACTAAAGGATAACATAATGGAAAAACATGCACTGGCTTTAGTGAAAGAAACTGAAGACTTTAGAGTATACATATTGTATTCTCACATCATTGCATATGTTCTAAATTCAGAAGCAAAGGACATTCTGACTCAGAATGGGCCTGATGGTAAGAGAGGCAAGTGGATTGCCACTATTTTGGTATATTACATTGAAATTAAGCCCACCAAACTCATTAAAGGCCAAGTTTTAGCCAAACTCGTGGTTGAATCAAATTGTCAGGCCTTTGAAAATTTTATTGCTCAATTAGATGATCAGGTAGAGATTGTGACTCCACAAATCAGTGAAGCTTTCTTAGATTCACCATGGTATGTAGATATCATATTTGTATTACTAAACTTACAAGCTCCTCCTGGATTGTCAAGAACTAAAGCTAGATTCTTAAAGTTAAAAGAAATGAAATTTTGTATCATAGATAATGCTATGTTTTGGAAAGATCATAGTGCCATCTTAAAGATGAAGCTGATGAAGTTATGGAAGAGTTTCATGCAGGTGACTGTGGAGGACACCTTTACTGGAAATAAACTGTAGCTAAAATCTTGAGGGATGGTTTTTATTGGCCCACTCTTTTTGCAGTTTTAAGAAATTATGTGACCTCCTGTCACAAATGCCAGATCTTTGCAGGGAAGAAAAAGCTCTTAACTTTACCCCTTAAACCCATCTCCACAGAAATTCCATTTCAGCAATGGGGTCTAGACTTCATTGGTGAAATTCACCCACCCTCCTCAGCCTAGAATAAATGGATTTTGATAGCCACAGACTATTTCACTAAGTGGATAGAAGCCATTCCTTCTAGACAAGCCATTGATTCTCTCATAATCTTATTTCTTGAAAACAATATACTGTCTAGATTTGGATGCCCTCAAAAGCTCATTACTGATAATACAGCTGCTTTCAATTCTAATAAAATTATTGACTTCTGTAACAAATACCACATTATCCTTGGCCATTCCACTTCCTATTACCCTCAAGGTAATGATCTTGTAGAATCATCAAATAAAAGCCTTGTTAATATCATTAAGAAACTATTAGAAGAAAATAAAAAGACCTGGGACAATAAAAAATACAGATAAATATTAGTTAATGGTCTCTTGTGAGTCTAATTTTCCCAAGTATGTTGTCCCACATACCTTCCAGTGTCCAGAGGTTATTAGAATTTTCCAAACTTGTTATTTCCCTTAACAAAGAGACATTTTAACACCTAGAAAAGAAATCTTATTCACTATCACACCTGAATCAATAAATCAAATGTTGCAGATTCAACCTAGGCCAAATGAAACACCTCTGTCTATTGAGACCCTTAATCAGTTGTACCTGAATCTGTACTTCCCCAAGGGGTTCCAAATATTTCAAAAATTCATGTTTTCATTGGTAGACACTCCCAACACTAATCCTCCTTATCCATCTGCAATATTTTCTGAGAGAACCAGGCACATCATCACATTGTTGTCATGTGTTTTGGGTTATTTTATTGATGAGCATGTTGATGCTTCAGTTCGTAGGGTTCCTGTCTATTTTCACCCCTGGTCAGCCTCCTGCTACCATATTCAATTTTCCCAATACCTTATTGATACAATTAATGAATTGATACAATTAATGAACAGTTGGTCAAATTACCTGAAGAAGGTGTCTTTAGGTATTCCTCTGTTTTATTCGACATGTTTCTGTACTTTCAACGTGAAAGATTTGCCATCAAATTTTAGAAATTGGACATTGAAGGTAATCTAGAGTCAGTGATATTTTGGACTTCCTTAATAAGGAAAGACTCCACAGAGTTCACATATACAAACTTTATTGACTCATTCATCCATCCTATTATCAACATGTTGAACAACAGTATTCAACCAAGAGTCAGTGATGATATTAAAAAGGTCCTGCAATTATCAGAGCATAGTAGGACAGGATATTTGTACGTCTATCAGAATCACACAGAGATTAGGGTATATGGATCTAATATTTTTCCATATAAGCTACCCAAATATCTCCCAATGAGGTTATTTGCACTTGATTATATCAGGCAGAGCCTTAACTCTGATGCAATAAATTTCTTGTCAGCCAAAAATAAGACACAGTTTAAGATAAAGAATTAGATTGGTCCTTTTATTTGTAACAATAGAGATTCAGGTCCACAAGAAGAAAAATATTTTCAGGAATTTAATTTTATTCAAAGTTTCCAATGGTACTATGATCCTTTAGGAGTTATAATAAAGTTAAGAGTCAAATGTAAATTAACTCCTTATGTACATGAATCCAACCCAGATATTGAGAAATACTGCAATCATTCTGAATGGTTGGAGAACATTTTGAAAGAGGCAGAGAAGCAAGGTGATACTAGTTCCATCTTGCAGACTCTAGCCCTAGAGGATAGGAACTCTAAAAGAATCAGAGAAGAAGGATCATACTCAGCTGAAACTACCACTGAAACAAAATTCAAACTAATGTACAGGAAGAAGCCAAAATTAAATCCTGTAAATGAATAAGTAGAAACAATTGAAGTGATTGATACAGATAAAGTGGTAAAGTAAAATGCACCTCCTGTAGTTTCTGAAGAAACTCACCAACCTTCAACATCTAAAACTCAGATGATTCAAAAATAGCATAGTGTTAAAGTGTCTTCAGCCAGCAAACCAGCAGAAAAAGAGCAGGATATCATGCAAAAGTATAAAGAAATCAAGCTAAGAAATGAAACATTAAAGGCTGATACATATACCCAATACTAGAAGCAGACACCTAGTGACCAAAGAAGATTGCTTTCTGCATTTTACTACAATACTAGGAAGATGAAGATGACCTTTCTGCAGCCCACAGGGAAGCATCCCAAATCATCATCAAATTATAAAAAGTCATCCTATGAAGTTCAATCAAAACATATTCATCCAATTGACCAAATAGAATTTCACAAGCAAGCTGGTGAAATGTTGTATTCTACCATGACCAATAAAGCCATGAGTGTACAGAAGTTGAAAAATACTCTAGGGAACATTAGAGATCATCTAAAGCTTGAAAAGGCATCCTCATAGGCTAAGGATAACAGAATTAAATCTCTAGAAGATTTGATTATTGAAGTAGGATATGATCCAACAAATGTCAAAGTTGCAGATGAACTCATAAAGAAAAAGAATGCAGACATTATTGCATTAAAGAAGCAACTAAAACTGCCTCCTACTGAGCATCCACGGGCAAAGGAGGTGTTATAAAATGAAGGAAAAAAAGATGATATGATGAACCTCATTCTTCAATTAACTGCCCAACTAAAAGAAATGGAAAATGAGATGGACAAGTTAGTGCATGAGAAAAATTACAAATTAGAAGAATTCCATGTCATTGTTATTCCTGTAGTCACTACAGTTGTTCCTTCCACCTTAGCAGAGTCAGTGGCCCCTTTAATTCCAATAGCTACAGAAATTCCTATTACATCAGTAACTACTTCATCAAGAGAGTCATTTTCAGCAACAGCACAGCCCAGTGATGAAGCAGGAAAACTTGTTAAAGCAATGCAGGAAATTTCCATTCAAACAAATGAAATCAACAAACTTAAAGAACAGTTGAAATGTATGGGTGATGAGAAAAAACTAGTTCATATTATGCACAACAATGAAGTACATAAGACAAATAGGTTGACAGAGAAATTGAAGAAGTTAGAGAAATATTTAACACTAAAAGAACCAATGGCACAAGCCAAACGTGAAGGCTATAGACCCAAAGCTATCATTGAAGATACACTGGTAATGCATTTGAAAGCCCATCCATTAGGTGTATGAAAAAGATTTAATCAAAGCAGCAGGTGAAGCCATACAGAAAATCACAGAAGAACTTGGTAAGAAGCTAGAAGAGGCTAATGAAATCATAAATTTTCTTAATTCCTAGAAGTTAGGAAGGTGATTTTTAAGAGAAGCTTAATAATACAACTAGAGGAAAAGTGTCAGAACATGGAGATTTCCATAACTAGGTTCATGATGAAGTTTGATATTATGAGACAAAAAGGCCTTCCAAATCCATTGGTTATCAATGATAGGTTGATGAAACAAGAAGATTATGATAAGAAAATCAAAGAAGTGGCATAGGAGCAAGATAATAATTCAACCATGCAAGGAATTCCAACATGGAAAGTACTCTAAAAAAAAATTTAAAACCTCTTTTACCTATAGCATGAGGTAAAACATTTATTTATCAACAAGCCTACTTTTGCAAAGTCTACAGAGGCTGATGAAATATTTAGAAGGAAGGTAAAAAACAAATTACCAGAGGAAGAGTATTGGGAGAACTTGACTGATTTACTATGAAAGGATAAAAGTAAAACAGAGTAGTCACTTTAAAGTAAAAACAGTGACAGTTAAAGAGTATCAATGCTAAAGTGTATCAGATGAAAGTCAAATGGTTAAAGTCAAAATAGAAATGATAAAGCAAAGTTAAAGACTGCCAACGAAAAGGACACTTAAACAACCCAAGAAGTCAACCTTCGTTGAGCAACAGTCATAGAAAAATCAAAAAATAATCAAACAGGAAACAACAACAAATCAATAAAAGTAGGGACAACTTGCATTAGTTACATAGTTGTCTCTATCTTCTTGCATGAAGATATTTATTTTTCCTTGAATAATTCCTAAGTTTGTTTTAGGATATTTTGTAAGATTTTTTGTATAAATACTTCACATTTCGAGGTATTGAGTATGGATTGTGGATTGATAAACATTTCTATAGATGTACTGATCTAAATCAGAGGGTTCTTAGTACCATTTTCAAGTTAACAAACTAGATTGAGCAATAAAGAGATTATATTACAGGATTCATGTGTTGGGCCACTTCAGTGAAGTACTCTCAATTGTTCTTTGTTATTATCTGAGGTTTCCACATACTTGCATGTTTTCTAAATCTAAATGTATGATAGGAATATTATTTTAGAATATGTTTAAAAACACTGTGTCTTGAACTATTATGTCATTTTTATGTTTTCTACTGATATCCAGATTAGGGAATTCTTAATTTCTCCCTAGTTTCAATTGACCTCTATCATTTCCCTCATTATCCAGATTTGAGAACCCTTAATTTTTCTCTCATCCCAATTGAAACCATTTACATCATCCAGGCTAAAGATCTGAAGTTACTCAGTTATCTTGCCCTATGAACACTTCCCTTTAGAACCTTGATTCTGCTCTGACTACTCGACACATTGACTCCATTAGCCCAATGGAAAACGTAACTACATCTATCCATCTGAACCAGTGATTACACCACCAAACCAAACCCAAAATCGAAATCTCAGGTAATCCTACATAACTAGCCTAAAATCAACTAAAATCAACAAAGATAAATCATATAAAGAGAGCCCTCTCTGAGCACTAGGAAGGCTAGATCCTAAAGCTTAAAATTAGGTTTGTGGTTACCTATAATATTCTTTAAACCAAAAAATACTAACAACCCTGAGAATTATTGGAGTGATAGCAGAGGGTAGAGGGATCTTCCCTTAAAAAGGCCCAAGTGTCTGGAGGTTTCCAATTGATATCAAACGGTTCCTCATGGGTAGATCGAGTGGCAAGAGGTTGAACACTCGGAATAATGGCACACTAGTAGCCTAGAGTCCCAACTGACTGAGGTGTCTCCGAAGGAACTCCGAGAGGAGATTCTTCACTACAAGGTAATGAAGAGGGCGAAGAAACTGGTGGTTCCACCGCTGTGACTTTGTATCAATAACAGGAGAGAAAAGAGATGATAAATTTGAGGCTTTAAGACCAATCACTAAGGAATTACTTATGAACAGACCAATAAAATAAATTTAATGGGTGTGTGATTGTGGGTAGTTAATTTTTATGACACTGAAACAAAACTCTGCATTTTCATATTTTAAAAGTCGAGAAAAGGAAAAAAGGTGACTCTAGTCACTTCAAAGTTTGGGCAAGCTTAAAAGGACAAGTGCTCGATGATCTTTTCAAATTTTAAAGAGTCACGGAAATATCAAAATGACTACTCAGGAACTATAAGAAAGAGGGTGTACCAAGCTCCTATGAACTGCAATATACACCTTGGTGATAAAATAAAAGAGAAATGACCAAGGACTTAACGTACGTGCAGGGAGTCTCCCCAAATGTTGTGTTCGGTGTAACATAGTTACAAGGTAGCACACTAGGCTTCATATGGATAAAGGATTGTAACCTATGAGGGTCTCCATTTATATACTCGGTGGTACGAGGAGCACAAGTCTGTGCTAGTGTTGTCTAATGCCAGATGGCGAACGATAGCTACTAGGTTTAACGATGCCAGAACATGTCACTAGCCTAGACCTCTAAATGTTAGAGTTAATTTTCAATGTTTCCTTAGGTTGATTGAGTTCATTTTAAATTTTATATTAAAATTATGTTTCAGTTCCAAGGCCTTACTGAATGTAATCTCAAATATCTAATGCACAACTACATGAGAGAAAGCATATCATTTCAATTAGATGAACAACTATCTAAGAGAGGGATAGAAGTTCACAACAAAGCAGCAATCAATCGAATGCAAGAATGAATTTTCTTAATGCTACTAAGACATCAAAAGCATAAAATGAAAGGATTTTCTCTTGTAGTTCACTTTTAAAAATAAATCTACTAATGCAAAAGAAACCTTTTCATTTTCAAGCAAAGAGAAATAATGCAAATGTTTTTCTTTTGTATGAATGAGAAGCAATAATGCAATGTTACACTAAAAGGACAAAATGAACACTATCTTTGAGAAACTCGAATGAAATTATCAAATCACAAAGGGACCAATCCAAAGCGAATATAAAACACACTCAAAACTAGACATGCATTCCTTCACGCAGAGAAAGGACTTTCAAGTCTACTCAATGAGAAATGTGATCAATGCTCAGGGTGATAGATGGAGGGTCACACAAACACCAAGATGACAGTTCGAAAATCCTACAGCACGTAGAATTGAAAGAAAATACCAAGAAATTAGACAACAGGCTGGAAAAATTAAAGACTAAACTGACTCATACACAGCTCGGAAACTCAGCGAACATGTGGCCGAACAAGCAATCAAAGACACCTAGAAACCCTAGGATGAGATGCCACATTGATTAGATGGGAGGAAATCAACTAAAAATAACAAGATAGGGAAGTCAAAAAAAATCCAAGTGGACTAATCTAGGGAGGAAAAACCAATACAAAGGTGGAGATGCCATGGAAGCACAGACAGACAAACCAAACCTACGGATTCAATGACTATTCGAAGTGTGTCCACGTTGAACAAGGGAAATCACACCCGTAACACGGGCAACCTGCACTAAATGACTTCCATTGTCATGAAAATAGTAGTGCCAGAGTAATGAAACCAAAAGGAGAAAGAGCGGTTGAGAAAGAATAACGATTATCACTGCGAGAGACAGGTCCGAAGGTAGAAACCAGAAATGGTGAGATAAACAAAACAAAAAAGCAGAGAAATGGAAATACGACAAAATTTGGACGGATAATAAAAAATTTAAATGAAGACTAGAAGCGAAAGACACATTGAATTCCACGATGGGTATGCTGTTGACAATAAATCCCCCTCACAGGATAGGCGATCCCTCCCCAACCCTAGAGATTGGGTCTAAACAGAACACCTCATTCCTAAATTCCTAGCTTATAAATGAAATATGGACCAGAACATATATCCTACCTCAATCCAATGCTTCTGTCGTGGCACGTGGCTGCGATCTTTTGATCTTTGTCTTCATGCCTTGCGGTCTGTGTTGGTGACAATGCTCATGCATCTGCATAAAGATCAAAAAAATGATGACAGAATACAAGCATATAAATTCATCTACAACTATTCAAATAGTCAAGGAGAGATAAATAATTTTCATATAAATGGAAACAAAGTTGGAACTAGAAACCAATCATGTATTATTGATAAGTGAAAAATAATTTTACAACCTTATGCCTTGACGTTGCAGATCTCCTTCGATGGGTTTAGTCAGGAATGTCTCAAGAATTCGTTCAACATTCGACTCTATGAGGAAATGGGCGTAAACTCTCTCTCAACAATGAATTATTATCTACTTTCTTCAACACACCAGCTATACTAATGATTGTTCAACTAGCTGAATCAATGTAAGGAGGAAAAATTTATAGGAGAGGAGGAGGAGGTTTGGGATTCCACATAAGGTGGATAAGAGGTATATCCCTTTGGGGAGTTACACAATTATAGGAACTAATAATCCAAAGGGATAAACTCGACATGATTTAGTCGAACAAACCATGATGAATCCGCTCACGAAGTTGTTAAGCATGGAAGCTTCGTTCCTGTTTTAAAAAACTTTCCAAAAAGCGACAGTATGGGTGCCTTGAGGCAGTGCCGGGGGCGCGAGGCCCGGTGTTGAATTCAACTTCTGGGCAGGAAATGCTGGTTTGGTTCTCCTTCTTAGCTGTTTTATGAAGGTTTTATTGAGGAATGATCAACAGATATTATGATCTTCACATGCCAAAGGATTCAATGACATTTATGGCAATGTATGACATTACACAGAGGTCACTGAATTGGTCCTCCAATGTTCGGGATGGGGATTGCAAGGATGGTGACAAAATACTATGTAACACCCCCTAAACGAAAATAATTTAGGTCAACGACAAGCCCATATGCATAGGAAAAATCCTACAATAAATCTTGTTGTACTCAGAGAGATATTTCTGATGATATATCGTATATGCTAAATAGAGATAATATGACCAATTTACGACCCCGAGAAGTTGGCTGCCCAACTAACCCCAACGATGCCCACAAACACTTGGTGTTCCATCTCCTCGCATTATGGTTTTGGTTGTTTATGGTTTTCCCATGTTGTCCAATAATAGAATGGTCCTTGATCCTCATTGTAACACAATTTAGAAGCATGTAGCCTACATCTCTTCTCAAATATAGAAAATACCATTGCCCGAGCTAGTTTATTTCCATTATGTACGTAATATTTAAAGTTATTTTGATATTAATGAAATAAATTTTTATTTATATTTATCTACGTAATTTTATTTCTTTCCTACACTCATTTGGATCAACAAACCAACATAATAAAAGTGGAGGTTACCCATGGTAGGATGCAAGCCAAGTGGTCAGGACAATGGATAAATATAGGGGAGTTCCCAAGGTACATTAGAGGAAATTTTATCTTAAAACTACCCATGAAATTTTCATGTCATAATATGTAAACCAATCAAAATCCTTTAAATTTAAAAAGTGGTACATGTAAAGATTGTGGAGGGAAAAGAAGAAAAACTACTTTTTTAATTGTATTTTGGGCATATATGCTTATAGTTTTACTCAAATTTCAAGTGTATGCACTCGCTCGATGCAGAATTAAATTCCACATCCAACGAGAACCCATGATGCATAGTTTTGAGGAGACCCACATTGATAAAAATTGAAGATACATTAAAAAACGTTTTGAACACGTTTTTTAATGTATATTCAATTTTTATTAATGTGGGTATCCTCAAAAGTATGCATAATGGGTACTCGTTGGATGTATAATTTAATTTTGCATCCAACTAGTGTCTACACTTGAAATTTTAGTAAACTTATAAGGAGATATGCCAAAAATACAATTAAAAAAAATATTTTTCTTCTTTTCCCTCTAAATTTTATAACTCATATTTATTATTTTAATTATTATATTATTATTTTTTCTTACGATTCCACTTTTAGGCTAAAATTTCCTCTAATGGGGGGTTTGGGGGGGTAGGTGCAACTTGGAAAATAGGCTATCGGGTCATCCAATTTTGAATTTTCAACAATATTTGAAGGAGCCAAAGAAATGGTGCCAGCTCGTACTCTGTGGACTATGTTCTTGTAGAATGTTCTTGCGATAGTTCATTTTCCTTCAGATGTGTGAAGATGACATACATAAGATGCTTGTATTCCTATAGATATGTAGATTAAAATTAAAACTCATAATTAGTTAATAACTTGGTGGAGCTCTGGGTCTCTTGATTGTGGCACAGAATCCCTTCGTTTGCTGTGTGGATCTCCCCTAATCTATTTGTATAACTTTGTTGTGTTGGATTCTTGTAAAGGATCTATTTTTTAAAATTCAATCTAATAGAAATTATGCAGTTAGTCTTCTAATGTTTTTCCCTGCATCAACTAACTCCTCCCAAGATTATGTTCGGTATATATGTGTCTATCTGAAGCAAAAATCATGTGTGTATGTCCTCCTTGTAGGTATGAATGTGTGTCAATATTTTCCTATTACCTGTAATCACAGAAATTAGTTAAAGCATTTTTCTTCCCTTGCATGTATCGTCGCTCCCTCCTGTAGTTTTTATATATTATGGAGTCATCAACAGCAGCAACTCCATTTTCCAAAATCTAGGCTTTTATATGACTTCCAGATAATTGAGCCCGTTTCTTGTTCTACTGTGCCCAAACTGTACACACCGAAGTTAGTAATAGCCCCCTTTCATACATGCTTTTATTCTTGCCTGTACAGCAAGGAAATCCTATTGCCTATTTTTATACTACATTTGGTTTCCACTAGTAATATGCATATGGCTATTTACCCCTCTCCTCTAGAGACACCCCCGACGGAAATTCTCTCAAAGAGTTGAGTTATTTAAATTTAACGACATCAAATCATAGTTGTGATAATGATATTTTAGAATTTTTAAAATAACATAGATGGATTTTTTTTTTTTTTTTTTTAATATCAAAGCAGCTGTGTGGATGGAGCAGTGCGAGGGCCGGGAAGTTTTCGAATGGAGATAGGTGCGCCTCGGTATCCGATGATCAGCTCAGTTCTCTGTCTGACTCTGCGCAGGGAAATTTCGCTACTTCAGACCCTGTCTGCTCTAGATCCGGAGGGCTGTCAGGCGTTTTTTCAAATGGAGCGGTGGAGCCCCCGATTCTATTGGATGGGAGGCTGTCGCCCTTGGTTTTCCATGCAGGGCTCGATGGTAGGGCGGGAGGCTATATGCCTATTGAAAATAGCTCTGATTTTCAAATGCTTCATGTTCTGAAGGGGAGTGAACCTTTATTGCCTTTGAACGGGGGGAAAGAACCCATCCAGTTTGTGAACGTGGACTTGGGTGGCTTACCGAGAGCCTCTTCCTCTGTCTATCGCATTGATCTGGACCCCTCTGCGCCTATGGTCAGTAATGTGGATGTTTCTAGGGAGAAGGTAAGTGTGCGAGCTTCCCCTTGCCCCATAAGATGGGCAGAACAGAGCGGAGTTTATGTTACAGAAACTACTAAAGGGACGGGCCCAAAAACTTGTAAAGAGTCTGAAGTGCCGAAGCAGAGGCGTAGAAACAAGAAATGGATTAAGATAAAAACTGCTGAGCATAATTATGTCTTGGGTGAAGACATAGGGTGGGAACAGGTCTCAGTAATGGTTGACAGAACACTGGTTGGCAGGGCTGTGGGCAGGCATTTTTCCCTGAAAACTATAGTCTCTTGGGTTGATGCACATTGGAAATCCGGTCTTGGTTATGTGCCTGAGGTGGTCTCCCTTTCAAAGGGGTGGTTCGCTTTCCATTTCTTGCACTCTGATCATCTCCAGTGGGTGACACAACGGTGTTGGTCTGTTGATAACTCCCCTTTTCTCTTTAAACCTTGGCATCCGCTCTTTGATGCCAGCAGGGAAAGGGTGGATTCGGTCCCACTGTGGGTTCGTCTACCTGGGTTACCTCTTCATTATTGGACAGAGGAGCACCTTTGTGGTATAGGTAATACCATTGGGGTTTTCTTAGAGGCAGACCTCTCCTTCATCAAGACAAACCTCAGGCGGGTAGCAAGAATTCTGGTGATGATTAATATTAGAGAGGGACTTGCAGAATCTATGAATCTCCGTTGGGGGCCTTATGATATTAAGCAGATCCTTGACTATGAAAAGGTTCCTTTTCGATGCCGACGGTGCCATGTTTATGGACATCCAGCATATGAATGTAGTTCTGCTTTTAGATGTGCCAAAAGGAGGGGATCTGATCCTCATGTGGAGGCTCCTCAGAGGAAGGAGGCTGGTTTCGTTCCTCACAACTCACAAACAGCTCTTTATTCAGACCTCACAAGTGCAGAATAGTTTTTATCTGATGACTATGGTTCTTGTATGACGTCTGAGGTAGATCTTCAGGGGCTGAGTGATTTCTCTAGCCCTTCTACTGGGCAGGAGGCTCTCTTCCAAGTTGTTGGGTGTGGAGAGCTCGATGTTGTGGAGGTTCATAGACGACATTTTGGAACAGATTTTCACCTGAAGGAAGATGTTGTGTTGAATGAAGTATTCTCTGTGGTGAATCGTACACTTTTGGGCTCTTTTCCATTCTCTCTTGCTTTAAATTTCTCTTTATATTTGCTTCAGTCTTCTGTCTCGCTTTCAGTCTCAGGTAGGAAGGATGCTGGTGGAATGGTCTCTAGTGTTGTTCCTAAAATCACCTCACAGCCTGTTTCGCTGCATGCTCTCCAAGAGAAGGATTCTGTATCAGTTTATGACCCAGGTGACAAGCTGTCGAACTCTGTGGTTAATACAGCTTCTTTGGTCTCTGGATATAACCTGAGATCTAGTGCCAAAAAAGGAGCTGGTGGGTTTGGGAAGGGAAAATCCCCTTCTGCTCGGGGTAGGGGTAGGATCTCTTTTTTGGCAAAAGCACAGGACCGAGCTAAGTTGGATGTTCATGATGGGAGGCAGATTTCGATTGACAGGGCGCTTAGAGCAAGCCATTCCTTGAAGCCGGGTGTTTAATGAAGATAATGTCATTTAATTGCAGGGGTTTGGCAGGTCCCCAAAAGAAAGCTGCTTTCCGGAGAATTATCTTTCTGGAATGTCCTGATATCATTCTGCTTCAAGAGACTTTAGGTGTTGGGTTGGTGGTCAAAGCTAGACTGGAGGGTTGGCTGCCTGGCTGGTCTTTTGAGTCCTTGGATGCTAGAGGGAGGTCGGGTGGTTTGGCCATCGGGTGGAATGAAAAAATAGTCAAATCACAAACTCTCTGGGGTATGGAGTCGGTCCTGGGAATAAATTTCCTGTCATTGGAGCTTGGTGAAGCATTCAATCTCTTTAATATTTATGGCCCTTATCAGGACCGTATTCCTTTTTGGGACTCTCTCCTGAATAACTCTTTAATCAAGAGAGACTCGGTAATTTTAGGTGGAGATTTGAATTTTTCTTTGGGCCAGTCAGAGGTATGGGGACCTCATGCACATATCGATTCTTTGACTGGTTTTTTCACTCAAAAATTGGAGGAGAATCACTTGCTGGACATTGAGCCCATCAAGCTGAAACCTACTTGGAGGAATAATAGATGTGCTGAAGACAGAATAGCCAAGAGACTAGATCATTTTCTGGTGGCTGAGCAGATTGTGGACAGGCCTTTTATGATTAGGTAGTGGATTGGTAGTGGGGGTGCTTCTGACCATTTTCCTATCTTTCTTGAGCTAAAGATCGGGCCTAGGCAGCCCCCTAGCCCTTTAAAGTTCAACAAAATTTGGCTCAGGGATGATTCCTTCAAAGCTTTAGTTCTTGATTGCTGGATTCCTTTTAGGGTGGAAAGTCCTCTTTCTGCTGCCTTCCAGTTTGCTGAAAACTTAAAGCGTTTTAAGGTTGCTGTGAAAGTTTGGTCGGCTGCTAAGAGACAGAGGGAGGATGTGGAGTTGAAACAGGTGGAAGAGGATCTCCGGTTGATTTATGAGGGCATTGGGGGTGGCTTTCAATCCCAAGATGAAAAAGACACACTTGTCTCACTTGAAAAAAGAAGGAACTCCCTTCTTATGGATAAGGAGGAATCTTGGAGTTTGAAGAGTAGGGCCACTTGGTTGGCTAGTGGGGATGAGAATACAAATTTTTTTCATGCATATGCTCGTGGCCGGAAGGCAGCTAATACTATTTGGATGTTAAGAGATGGTCAGGGCATTGAACATACTTCTTTTGAGGCCAAAGCTAGATTGGGGGTTGATCACTTCAAGGACCTTTTTAAGGCCCCAGCACATGCTTCACTAGCGGAAGTGATAAGGGTTGCTCAATATTTTCTGAGGTTTGTGGAGGAGGCTGATAACAGATCTTTGATGGTGGAGGTCTCTGAAAAAGAGCTAAAGGAGGTTCTTCAAAGCTTCCAAAAAGACAAAAGTCCGGGGCCAGATGGGTGGTCAGTTGAATTTTTCTTGGCTCTTTATGACATTTTAGGGACTGATTTGCTGAAAGTTGTGGAGAATACCAGGATTTCTGGGCAGATTCCTGCTTGCTTCAATTCCACATTCATAGCTCTTATTCCAAAGGTGGATAACCCTCTTTCTCTGGCTGATTTCCATCCAATCTCTTTGTGCAACTGTATCTATAAAGTGATAGCCAAGGTGGTTGCGAGAAGACTCAAAGGCATACTGTCTTCTCACATTTCCGGTGAACAATTTGGTTTCTTGGAAGGTCGTCAAATTCATGAAGCAATCGGGACCGCACAAGAGGCTCTCCACAGCATGAAGACCAAGAACCTCAAAGTGACTGTGCTGAAAATAGACCTATCCAAAGCATATGATCGGGTAAGTTGGTTATATATTCGTATGCTTCTTACTCACCTTGGATTTGGTATCGGTTTCATACGATGGATTATGAGCTGTATTACAACCGTTTCCTTTTCTGTTCTGCTCAATGGAGCTGCATCCCCTTTTTTTCATGCTGAAAGAGGGCTGCGCCAGGGCTGCCCCCTCTCTCCCCTTTTATTTTTACTGGTTGCTGAAGGTTTGAGTAGAGCTCTTCATGTGGCAAAGAGACAGGGTAATTTGAAGGGCATTCAGGTTTCTCTAAACCTTTTCATCTCTCACCTTCTTTTTGTTGACGATGTTCTAATTTTTTGTTCTGGGTCGGTTCGTGATGCTATTACGATTGGTGAGATCTTGGATTTGTTTGGCAAAGCTACGGGTATGGAAGTGAATGCTGGGAAGTCTTCTATCTCTACTCATTCGTTGAGGGATGAGGAGAGACGTGATTTCTCGCGGATCTTCCCCTATAATGTTGTTGGTTTGGATGCTGGCCTGAATTACTTGGGTTTCCATTTAAAACCCAATGATTATAGGAAAACTGACTGGAATTGGTTGCTCGAAAAGCTGGAAAAACAATTAAAAGTTTGGTCTCACAAATGGTTATCTCGAGCTGGGCGGTTGACTCTAGTTAAGTCGGTTTTGGAGGCTATTCCGGTGTATTGGTTGTCTTTGTCGTGGATTCCCAAGGGTACTTTGGAGGCTGCCAGGCGGATTTGCTTCAGATTCATGTGGAGTGGAAAACAGGATTCTTTGGTGACCCCTTGGGTTCGGTGGGAGAAAATTGTTGTTCCAAAAGCGTTGGGTGGTTGGGGTCTGAAAAATATCTTCCTTTTTTCTCAGGCCCTTGCTGCCAAGGGTGGTTGGAGGCTCATCAATGGTGACAGCCTTTGGACCCAGGTGATTTCTCACAAATATATTGCTCCTTTCTCCATTGTGGATTGGATAAGGTCTCCTGGGAAAACCTTTGCTGGGGGCTCGGTGATTTGGAAGGCACTTGTTAAATCTTTTCACATTTTGGAATCTAGTCTGGCTTGGGATGTGGGAAATGGTAGGAAGCTGCGGGTGGGTGAGGATCCGTGGATGGGTAGTACTCTTCAGCACCTCCTTCCTAGGCGCACGGTTGAGGCTTTAAGGCAGCAGGGGATTACCTTTCTCTTCCATCTAGCTGATCCGGTTCGGAGGAGGTTGGGCATCCAATCTTGGTTACAGGCTTCTTCCTTTGGGCTGGAGGGTGTTGATGAAAGGGCTCTGGCGGTATATATTCGTGCACTAAAACAGGCTCATCTTGTGCTCTCGGACAGGGATGATAAGATCGCTTGGGATTTTGACCCTTCGGGGATATATTCCCCTCGGGCCGGCTATCAAAAGCTTAGTGAAGGGAATGTTCTGGGTGAGGTGCGTTGGTGGTGGAAGATTCTCTGGAAATTGAACTGTCCTCCTAAGACACGCCTTTTTATGTGGTGTGTCCTTGAAAATAGAGTCCCTACCTGGGACGTGCTGCAAAATAGATGCTTTCAGGGCCCTGGATGGTGTTGTTTGTGCAAATCAGATGTTGAATCAGTTAATCATCTTTTCCTCAGCTGTTCTTTCATTCAAGGTATTTGGTTGGAGTGTTCCAGGCTTTTGGGTTTACGGTGTAGATGGGAGGGCATTTCTGTCTCTCATGCCTGGGAATCGTGGTGGTTGTCTACTGCTGAGCTGAACTTAAAATCACTGCCTCTTCTCGTTATATGGGGTTGTTGGTTGGCTCGTAACCGGCTTCTTTTTTATGGTTCTGTTAGTACTCCTGAGATTGTTGGTGCCATGACTGTGGGGCTGCACTCTGCATTCCCTATTCATATTCGTGTTGCCAATCAGAGGGAGATCCTCATGTTGGAGATTGATAGGAGCAGGCCATGGGGTTTTTTTGATGGAGCTATGCAGCAAAATCTCTGTGGGGGTGGTGCTCTGTTGTTTCTCTCGGATTCACACTGGTACGAGATCTCTGTAGGGCTAGGGGAAGGGTCAAATAATTTTGCTGAGCTGCTGAGCCTCAAGATCCTTCTATTGTTCGCTCTGGAGAAAGGTTGCAGGTAGCTAAATGTTTTCGGGGACTCCTTGAATGTGATAAACTGGATAAAAGGTGTACAGAACTGTAGAGTTCATCTTTTACAAAATTTGTTCTGTTCCATTGGAGTGATCCTCCGTTCCTTTGCCTCTTTCTCATGTCAACATATCTATCGTGAAAATAACGAGAAGGCGGATCAAGCTTCTAAGAAGGGGCTACTGTTGGATGAAGGCATTTGGAGGGTCAGAGAACATATGGAGGGTGTTATCTCTGAATATTTCCACCCATCTTTATTCGATTAGTGGCTACAGGAATTTGCTATGGCCTGTCCTTTGTCTACTGTTTCATCCTCTCAGTGTGAGGACTGTACAGTTTTTAGAGGAAGGGTGGGCTTTTTCTTCATCTGATGGTTGGACTACAAAATGTCGAGAGATCTCCTTCAAAAGGTGTGATGACTCTACATTTCTGGAGGATGTGGGCTACTTTCTCTTGTTTGGACTTCTGGGAGGCTTCCGGCTGACAGTAGTTTCCAGGGGCTTTGTATACACCTATGTGGTTTCTAAATATGATCTCATTATACATCTTATAGTGGGTCGATGTCTCATATGGCTTCAAAAACTTCCTTTGACTTTCATGGACAGATTCTGTGGACAGATTGACAGTTAGCTTTGGGTCAAAGTCTCAAGACTGGCTTCACATTTTTCTTTGACAGATTGACAGAAAGTGTGCTTTCTATGCTTTTTGTGCTTGGCGAGTGCGTTTTTGTTGATGATCTTCACATTGATGGTTTTTCTTCTATGGGCTGGACACAGTGTTTATGGGCATGGACAGATTCTGTGGACAGATTGACAGATAGCTTTGGGTCAAAGTCTCAAGACTGGCTTCACATTTTTTTCTTTGACAGATTGACAGAAAATGTGCTTTCTCTGATTTTGTGCTTGGAAGAGTGCGTTTTTGTTGCTGATCTTCACATTGATGGTTTTTCTTCTATGGGCTTTCCCTGTCTCTTAACTATTTCCTGGTTACATTCCGAAGGGTGTTTTTGCTGGCTCTGTTGTTATTAAAGGGTGATTTCGAATTGGCTCTGTCTCTGACTGAACGTGCTTCTGTTCCAATAACAGAACTGTGTTAACTTCATTCTATTGGCAGAGGTACGTTGTGGAATGTCTTTATGCAGCGATGTGGTTGCATATTAGGATCTGCCTGTGGTTGCATATTAGGAAGGGTGTTTTCGCTGCTCTATCTATGACTGAACGTACATCTGTAACCATTAACGGATCTGTTTCCTTTTCTATATTAGCAGAGGTACGCTGTGTGATAGTCTATAAACAGCGCAGTGTATTTCTTTGTTTTCTATTAGCTTCTGGACCATGCATAGTATCACTATGTATCTGTCACTGTATACAAACTACAGGGTTTGTCTTTCCGAACACACTAAAATGTGTTTTTCACAATGTAATTTTATAACTCACCTGTAGTAAATAAAATTATGCTTTTTTCTCGAGGAAAAAAAAAACATAGATGGATTTTTTAATTTTATTTTACTTAAAAATAAATTTATATCGATTAAAAATTCAACATAATATTTATGAAAATAAATAAACAAATATTAAATTAATTGAGTTTTTTAGTGGTTGCATTGAATCATTATGATCCTCCTCATCCAAGTACAGTTCTTGTAATTTGACATATATAAGTTATGTCCAAAAACACAATGATTCCCAGTAACCATTTTTTTCAAAAATATACTCATTAAAAACTCAACATACCATTTACTAAACTTGATATTATTAAACCAACCTAGATCCGTTTTAAATCTAGATGTACCAAGTGCCAAGAGGGATCAAATCCCTCTTTGCCCTAAAATAGGTTTGCACTTCAAGATATTTGATCTCTCTCAGCTTAGTAGATCTAGATTTAAAATATATATATATATATTCTTTGGGCATATGGTATTGGTATATATTTATTCGATGCATGTTCAAATCAAATTAAGATAAAATATATGTAGTATTTGACATCTTCTTGCTTTTATAATGTTAGTGAGTCAAACAATTGTTTGGGCACATAGTACTAGTAATTCAAGGTATTCTAACAAAGTTGATTTACTCTCTTTTTTATACTTCCATTTTATTTTAATTATTAATTTTTTAAAATATAATTATTATTATTATTTAATTGGATGGAATTTAAATATTTATAGGTCGGGATAAGACATTACAATATTTATTCTATACTAACTAGAAAGCATCTTAAAAAAAAAAATCAAATAATTAAAATTATTAAATTTATATAAAAAAAATAATTATTATAATTAAATTTTATAATTAATAAAAAAAAATGTGATGAATAATAAATCAAAAAATTTCTTTCCACTAGTCAACTTTGTGATGATATTTATGATACCAGTTAAATTTTTTGAGCATTCATTCCTATCTGAAAAGTGCCACAGTCAACATTACGATAATCGTTCATGATATCATTAAATTTTATGATTGGTAATGTTAGTCTCAAAAGTGGCCATCATGATTAAAAATAGAAAACATATAATGGAAAATAAATTAAATCTTTTATTTACCATTCAACTTTATGGAAAAATTTATGCTATCTTGAATATGCAGAACCCATGTGAACTGGTAATGGGTTGCATGAAAATATATTTAAAAGAAAGTATTTCTAGTAATGGGTTGCATGAGAATCTGGTAATCAGAGGTACCAGATGGAGGAGGTTGAGTGGCCGCCTAACCTTCAGGTGGTTGGGTAGCCACGAATCCTTGTTGAGGGAAAGGATTTGTAAACAAAGTCGGCTGACTAGGCACAACATTGGGAGGGACGGAAGGGGAGGCTTGCTATCCTCGCGATGCTGCTTGAGTCTCCCACATCTTCTGCATCTGTGGTAAAAGAGGAAAATCGTGAGTGTAATGACCATAGACACTGCAACATGAGTAAGGCTTATTCGTACAAACAGGCCTATCCTGCTTGGACTAAGTTCCATGTTGCTGGTTAGCAATGTTAGGTGCATTAACTTAGGGATTAGGTCCAGGATTACCGGGGGAAGATTGATTTTGAGTGCCTTTCCTCTTCTTTTTGGAAGTAGGAGGATTATTCATGCCCTGTTGTGCATACACCTGCCCCTAAGGGGGTAGTGGCTACTGTTGCGGGTTTGAGAAGGCAAGGGAGGCAGGGGTGCTAATGCTTGAGGAGCTGGAGCACCAAGCTGCGGATACAGATAATAAGGAGGTTGGGTAACATTGTGGTAAACATGTTGGGAAAAATAAGAAGGCATGCCGTATCCTGGATACATGCTACTGGGAGGGGGGGAAGTGCTGGAGGTGCTAGCCCCTCCCTGAGGTAAACCATATCCCATGGGAGGCTAAGCATATGGATGAGAAAGAGCTCCAACAATACCGTCGGTGACATGGGATTCCCCCGATGCGTTGGCACCGTCGGGTCTAGGGAGATCAAGTAGGATGGTATAAACATAACCAGAGTGGGTGTAGATTAAGTCATATTGTTACACAATCTGGAGAGAAACTTCTTCAGTTTGAGGGAAATGTGATGCGACATCTTTTCCGATAGCAGGCAAAAGGGATCAAAGGAACCATTCCAAGTATACACAGTCTTTGAAGGTAGGGGCTCGACATAGGATTTTTCTTCTCTGTCATTCCTGGATATGATCAGATAGGCGGGTTGTAGACGATTGACAGAAAGAAGTAAAAATTTTGGTACCAGTGTCATAACGGAGGGGAAGCTGGAAATAAGATAGAAAATCACGGGAAAGTGTCGCAAAGGTGGTATGATAGGATGAGGCCTGATCAACATACCACTTAGAAGCTTTGCCAGTAAATGTATGTTGGAACAACCAAATATGGACATAGTCATCGGTAATGGATTTAGACGAACACCACATGTGGAAAGATCGAACATGGTTTGTAGGATCTTCTCTAGCAAGACCTTCAAACTTGGGGATGTCGGAAGGGAGCTTGTTTGGCATAGTAGGCCAACCAGCGTCATGGCATATAGGGTCATTGATCAACTGGTTAAAATTGGAAAGACTAAGGCCTACCATATAGGGGAGCAAGGGAGCAACCGAGGTAGTTCATGTTGCAATCACACTAGTAGTATTCCCAACATTAGGGTCAAGGCTACCACCAGCGTGAGGTCCTCAACCAAACATGGTGAAGGTGACAGGGGGAGAACCGAGCGTGGAACCAGAAAGGGAACCCAATTAACTAGAAGAGGAGTCGAAGTGTGGACTCGGTGGAGGACTAACTCGAATCCTACGCAGAGGAGTAAGTCTTCCTACCGGAAACTGAGGATGAAGGCCAAGAAGTCTCTGGGATAAACACCTTGGGGCTGCAATGATGAAGGCACAAACATGGCACAAAGGGAAGAGAGAACACCAAGGGCGAAGAGGTGTAGGATCAACTGATTAAAATGTCTAAACAAGAGCAAAGAGGTGTAGGATCAGTTGATTACAATGTTATAGTCTTTTCCTGGTGGTGTTAACCAAGCTCTTCTTCACTTAGGGCGTGTGTGTTAAGTTTGTAAATTTTAATTTTTAAACTCAGATGTTTGTAGAGAAAAAGAAAAAGTGTGTTGTATAACTATAAATAAACCTATAGATAACAGTATATGAAACTGAAATAACAAAAAATAAACAGCTAATTATGCATTAATCTAAACCCAAGGAGGTGGGCCTCTCAACAACTAGTCTGTAGGTGGGCAAAAATCTAGTCAAAACACACCAAAATAGCCAATAGAACTAAATTCAAGAGGGAAAATGATCTAAATGTTAGATTTGCTAGAAATAGGTGCAAAAAAACAACAAAAAATCAGAGGAAAAATTGTTGTAAATGAGGTGGCGAAAGGCTATAACCTGGAGAGAAGCGGAGGGGACTCTGGAGGAAAACCTAAACAAAACTAAAAGGAGGTGTTTTGGATGGATAAATAACCAATCTGAAGTGGATCTGAAGGTAAGGGATCAGATCTTAAAAATGGCTTAACACGCTGAAATTTCAGATGAATTGTAGCAGCTAAAACTCTTCCAAAAAAGGTGGAGGGTACTGAAACCCGAGAGGGCTAGGTTCCCACTTTGATGTGTAAAACAGAAAAAATTCAGGTCCAAAAGGAGCAGAGACAGAGGTCAGACAACCCTGAATAGAGGCCCAGACAAACCAAAAAAATATCAAAAGGAAAAATCCCTTAAAAGTTAGATCGCAATTTAAAATTTTGTTTTTACGTAGAGATGAGGTTTTGGCCTGTTTTCTGCACCGTGGAGGTTCAGGTCATAGGTTTTGGCCCAAAAAGTGTGATCTGCACTTCTGGCACTCTTGGGAGAATGTTTTAGAAAAGTTTATTGTCTCAGCTGCAGTTGATGCCTATCACCTATGTAATAGATCCGGAAACACACGGAAGTTAGAATTTTCAATGTTTAGAGTTTTATAGGTTAAAAACAACATCAAGAAAATAAAAACAAGAAGCTAAAGAGAAATCCTAGGGTTTGAAGCAGCTGGATATGCAGGGATCTGAAAAACGATAGAGGTCGTAATCGTAAACCCTTGTGGAGTCACCAGCTGTTAGTATGAATCTTAATCGCAAGCGTATGAAAAAGGCTCACTTTATTCATGCATAACAAACAACCCTAATAGCAAATATGGCTGCCAATATCTTTAGATCTGCAATTAGTTGACCATTGTTTTACGATACTGTGGATAATAAGGAGATTTCTACAATTAAATCATGTATAAATGAGACATAGTACATAGAATTACCCAGTAATGAAACCCACACAGGTCCAAACACATCATTGTGCACAAGCTCTAATATCCATTTAGTCCTCTTAGCACCAGAGGGGAAGCTCACCAGATTCTACTTCACATATAAAAAAATGTTCACAAAAATCAAAATCCAGAGAGAAATTAGATATACTTTCTTCCATACCATTACCAACTAATATTTGAATACCCTTCTCTCCAATGGGTCCCACTCTTTGATGTCATAACATGGCCTTTTCTCCAGAGACCACTAGATTTTATGCTCCACCTTCAAAACCATAGAACTATTTCACCCATCAACATGAGTGTTTCCCAACAACTTATACAGAGTTCTGATATGAACTCCCAGTATCAATACGAGTGGTCCCTGAACCATCTTGTGGGTATCTTTATCAAACATTGTTTTTACACCTACATCATCCATCTTAATTACCGAAATTATATTTCTCGCCAATGCAGGAATATGCAGAACACTAGGAAGTGTTCTAATCCTTCCATCTTGCAACTTTAGCTTGAATTTTACATGTCCTATGAATCTATGTTTCACATCTTCCCCTAGGAAGACATCACCACCATCATATTTCTCGTACTTGCAAAACCACTCCCTATGGGGAGTGAAGTGAATGGATGCACCTGACTCAATCAACCATGCCTCATGACCTATGTGTGTACTTGAAGAAGAAGACATGTACACATCCCCACCTTCATCTAAGGTGGTTTTTTACTCTGCAGAAGCAACATCATCAGATCCCTTTCCTTTATGAGGAGCTTTAAATCTACAGTCCTTTTTGCAATGCTCTTCCATTCCACATTTATAACATGCCTTTATAAATTTTCCTAGAGATTTATACCCCCCTATAGATTTAGATATCCCTCTAGATTTAGATCTCCCACTTGAGGAGTTATTTTTGTTTCTATTTTGGGACCATCCTCTCAAAGATAGGGCATCTCCATTCCGTCTCTCTATATTTTTCCTTCTTATCTCCTCCAAAATCAAAGATGAAACAATTTCATCAAACTTCAAGGTATTTGTTTTGCTACTTATTGCAACAACCAAAATATCCCACGAGTCTAGTAGAGAACACAACAAACTGATGCGTTTTTCTTCGTCTGAAATTTTAATATCAATAGACAAAAATTGGCTTACCGAAATATTAAATGCATTCAGATGCTCTCTCACCATGTCTCCATCCTTCATCCTCGGGTTATATAGCTTTTCAAAATAGTAATAGTTTGTTCACCAGAGACTTATATTTATACAAATTACCTAGCTTATCCCACAAATCCTTTGTCGTAGCTTCCCCTGATACATTCAATAATATTGAATCTGAGAAACACAATCATATTATTCTCTTCCCCTTCCAATATAATATCGCCTAGTCTTCTATCAAAATTATTGTTGGTGTCGTACCTAGATCTACAAAAAGCCATTGATCTGTATCTACCAACATATCCTCCATCTTGAGCTTCCACAACTCAAAAATTTGTCCATTTAATTTCTCAATCTCTATCATTCCACTGTTTTCCATCTTGTTTCACCACAAGAATTGATCTTGTAGATCTCCCATTATAACAGGGTCTACCACAAACCCGAGAAAAAATCTTCAGCATCAAAGGTGTCCCCTTGAAGTCAAAACAACTCTGATACCAAATGAAGGTTTTAAGCCTGTAAAAAAATTACCTACAAACAAATTCTTAAATAGAAAAATATATAATGGCGAGAACATAAAACAAATATACACAGAGATTTTCCCCTAGATCCAAAAACTGGGGATACTAGATTGATTTTTCATTATATTCTTTCAATGTTACAATACATATATATACATGTCAAAGCATTCATAAACCGCAATCCACTAACACTAGATTAAAACATAACCATAGTTTCCTTGACCATATCTACAAATACCATGGGAAAACCCCATTGTGCCTAAAATCCATACACGAAAACTATGTGAAAAACCATGGGTAGCTTTACCCAACTATTATTGGGTCTCCATAAAATAAAAATTTTGGACCCCATGATGCATGGAAATAATATAACACACACCCAACAATATTTACCTTAAAAACCTTTATGAATCCCCAAACAATAGGGACATCATTTTGAATGCCCCTATAGAGGATGATATATTTTCTTTGGAAAATTTTGTGTTTTGGGGTCAAGAAACTCGCTAACAGGAAACCTAAGGACATTGAAGGCTAAGTTGAAATTTTTAAAATTGGAGAACTTATTTTTTACAGGTCATTTTGTCGCATTCATTGAAATGGTCTGGAAGCCTAATCAATAAACATCCTTGACACCTTGTCATTATCCCTTTGCAAAGCCTCAAGCATTGATTCTTCAAAAAGTTCAAGAATTCTGAGTTTATCAACTTAAAAACTCATTTTTCTCCTTAGTGCACAATTCCTTTCAATCCACTTGCAATGGTTTCTCGTTGCATAACTGAGCACATGCATTAACCAACGCATGTTTCTCTACTTTGCAGGTGCGATGGTTCTATAATTTCGAGAAAAATAAAAAATTCTTCTTCCAGAATATTCTAAGGCGGTTTTAACCATTTACTATTAATTAAGATGTTGAATTCCTATCCTATCCTACTCTAGAGGTATTATCTTTTATCCCTAGAGATTATCCTCCTTCATATGTGGATTTGAAGCCTAGATTGGTAAATCCTAAACTACCACTTTTAGCCTATACATCTAGTGCCTCCCATAGACTCTAGGTTGGCTTTTGGATATTAGTAGTTTCCTCATTCTATTTCTTTGATCTTAAGGAATCATAATCCATTTATGCATTAGGGTTGAGTGTGAAGGTTTGATTTGTGGAAAGGAAGGAAAATACAATTGGGGAGACATCTACAAATTCAACTTCTATATATGGTTATATCTCTCTCCTTTATTTATTAATACAAAAAGAATTTTGTTTTCCTATACTTATGTCATGTTGATGCTTATGTATTTCAATGCCATGTTGACTCATTGATTAGAAACATTGTATTATGTTATGTGGATATTGTAGTTCCATTTCTTTTTTTAGTTGTTGTTGCAGGTTCCATTTATAGTGTGTGGATCAGCTAGAGTTGGAGCATACAAGCAAGGAGAAGAAGAGGAATTACTACAGATTCTAGGTAGGTATCTTTTTTTCATTATAATATCTCTAAGGAAAACATAGGTCTTTTTTATTTATTTTTTTCTAGATCATACCACTATATATAGGAAGTTCATTTTTGTCTACAGAAGTGAATTTTCCATATAACATTATCCTCATCTTGCACATACATAAGCTCTTTAATTTGGCAGTGAAGTAAGGCTTCTCTAGGCCTTGGGTGTAAAGCCTTATTGTGCCTATATTTAAGAGTGGGGATAAAATAATTCCCTCTAATTACAAAACCATTATTATTAGCCACATGAAATACAATATTAGAGTCAAGAAAGGGTGTCCCTTATCCCCTACCCTCTTTTCCATATGCATTTATAAGCTAAGAGAGTGTTTATAAGATGCAGGTTACGTTAGCCCCACACATACTGGTATGGTCATATATATTCTCCTTTATGACAACGATACTATTCTTTTGGTAAGGAGTCATTACAATCTTGGAAAACAACTCAGAATCCTCCAATATTTCTACTCCAAGATGAATATGTCTGTTAATCCCGACAAAACTAGAGTCATGATTTTAATTAAATCCCTTCATAAAAATATCTAGGAATTGACATCCATCATAAGCTCAATTGGTATTATAGCTTTGAAAAAAGGATAAATGGAAGTTGGAAAGCTTAATGTAGGCTTGAAAACAATTATAACTTGACAAATATTTCGATTTGGAATTAAAAAAAAAACTCTTCTTTGAGACTCTTGTCACTCTTGTTATTTTAGATGAATGTGAGGTTTGTGTTGTAGTATATGCAAAGAGTCATGGAGGAAGATCGAACAAATCGAAAAATATTTTATAACCTACAACCTTGAAATTAAAGGAAATACTACATACTCTATCCTCTTAATTGAAGCAATCATTTCCCCCATTTAAATAATGACTATGACTAGGTATCTTATTATAATAAGAATTAGCTATACAACATAGACACCAAGAGGATTCCTAAAATTTCTTCTAACTCTAGCCAAAACCCCTACCTTCAACTTAATTGAGGGTGGAATAAGGATGCCCAACCTTGGATGGACCATTAGGGAATACATGAGGATATCATCTTTTAGAATCCAAATAATATTAAAAATATTATTACTTCCAAATTTAAGGAGAATTTGTGGGGAAGTAAAGAGCTAGATAGAAAAAAGAAACTATGATACTATAAGGAGGTCATCAACCCCAATATTTGCGAAAACCAAAATTATCTTTTTTCCTTGACTAGTGTTAAGAAGAAAATGAAAATTACCAAGATAATAACTAATTCTCATGAGCTTCATAGTGAAATTGAGTGTTGGTGAATTCCGAAAATGCCATGGGATGAAAGAGTTTCTCACCTATGTAATCTTAAGAGGGTTGAAGATGAAAATAAATCTATCTTAGATTGTTCATATTATACTTGTATTCAATATAATTTTTAAAATATTTGTCACATTGCCAACCTTCTTGACATTTTAATGAATCAAAAAAACTATGGTGATATAGGAACACTTCTCTCACTTCTTTTTGAGCATATAAATAAAATATTAATGAATTCTAATTAATCTTTTACCTTCTTAAGGTCCGGTAAACCATAGGTCTTAGTGGATTTTAATATCTCTCTCACACACATCGGCAAACCATATAGATCTTATTGGATGTTAATATCTCTCTCTCTCACTCATTCACACACACATAAGAGAAAATAATGCATAAATAATTATTTAACTTGTAAATTTATAGGTTCATAATTTTACTCTATATTAATGTTTCTTTTTTATATGCTACTTGGGATTAATGATAAAATATATAAATATTTACCATTAAACCATAATTTAATCAACGTGATCATATGTTTTATTATATTCTTTTGGTTTATTAGTGTATTTGTGATTTAAGAGATTAGTGGAGGTGGAAATAAACCAAAATTTAAAGAAATTTGGTATCTAATTAGCTTGGGTCATACCAAGCCTTAAGATAATTAAATTTTAAAAACTTACATCACCATGAAGAATAAGACCCTTCAAAACTAATTGTGCAAGTAGAATTTAACTTATTTTTTTTCTTCTTCTTTAATTAAGAAATATTTAATTTAAAATGTATTCTATTATTAAAAGAGTTAAGGGTTTGTGATAAAATAATTAGTTTTTTTATAAAGTTAATTTTTCAACGATGTTAGAATTTTTTTTAAAGTGTTTTTTTTTCATAACCTCATAATTCAATATTTAAATGGGAAATATTTAAATTGCATACAATGGATCAAAATGCAAAATTGTCTTGGTCACTGTGATAGGAAACTAGACCATAGATAGTAAATGTGAATTAGATTAACAATATTCAAAACCAATGGGGCATATTTAGCTTGACAAATTTTGGGCATAGCAACAACGGACATAACAACAACTAAAATATGCAAATACACAGTCCATATAAATGAAATAACTAAAACATAGTTCCTATTACCAACATTCCCAGTAACAATGTTCCTATTACCAACATACCCAGTAACAATGTCATGGCAAGTTAGCAAGTGCATGGCATTTGAGATTTCCTAGAGGTGGTGGGTCTCTTGACAGAAAGGCGACCTCCATGTGCTCCATACTCTCATCCATAAGTTGGAAAAGTAGGTGTAGTTCCTCGATGCTAAGGATAATTCCATTCTTGCTCTCATTGTGCTTAAATAAAAAAAATCCAAGGAGTTTTTCAATGTGCCAGTAAAGGTAATGGCATGTAGGTATTGATTTTGGTGGCCTCAAGCAGCCCCTAGATCAGGGACCCAATTCAAGGCTGAAGCGATGACCTTTAAGTCAGAAATGTTCTCGCCCCTAGATCAGGGACCCAATTCAAGGCTGAAGCGATGACCTTTAAGTCAGAAATGTTCTCTCACTCTGTTGTGACCTCCTGCTCAAAGGGAGGGTTGAACCAAATGTAGAAAAGGCCATAGAGCATGAAAGAGAAGGTGCCCACAAGAAGAATTGGCATCATCTAGCATAAATTGAGAATTAACAAAGAGAAACTAGCTAAGAAACATTGTAAATGGAGACTATACTTAAGGTATGGTGAGGATGTAGTAGTTTCTGAAGGGAGATGACCACTAACATAGTATAATGAAGACTGAGTTTCAAATTTCCTCTACATAACTTTGATAACCAATACAGAGATAAAGGTCGCGCATTTGGACAATTGAGTATCAGAAGAAGGAACCAATCTAGGAGGGTCTGATCCTTTCTTCTTAACTTAACCAGAGAGACAAAAAAATTCTCCAACGCATTGGTATTTTCCAAGCTCGACGTGGAGCATACTAATTTCACTGTTGCAAAGAAATGATTTAGACCCAAGCATTCACCTTTAATCCAAATATCCAAGGTTGTGCGCTTTGGTAGTATCAATGCCATCAATGGCTATCTGTAATGCCTATTGTGAATTCATTTCCAAATTAATTTGAATGAACCTGTGTCCTAGTTGACAAGATAACTCCTTTGTTGGACTGAATTCTTGAATGATATATTTGATCTTTGAGGGAATCTGACACCATGTTGTATCCCATATTCTCACGAGGGTACATATGGCTACTTGTTTTTTCAGATGACAAATAAGCTTTATTATATATATATATATATATATATATATATATATATATATATATAAAGAGAGTACATTTGCATATATCATAGTATATTCAGTCGAGAGACTGTATATTTTTCAATTCTTCCTATTTTCCATCCAAAAAAATAAAATGTTATTTAGCTCAGTGACTGTAAAGTTTTTTATTCTTCCCGAGTTTCATCAAAAAAAACAAAAACAAGCATATTTATGTATAACCATATCACTTTCAGTATTTACAACACTAGACCTTCATTAAAAAACAAAAAATGTTTCTTGAGAAAGGATATAAAAATTTCGAGAATGTCCAGTCCAGAAATAGAGATGCTTTCTGAGTCGGTTATGCATCCATGTGTGAAAGAGGCAAAGTGGATGACTCCCATAGTGACCTTCATACCTCTTTTTGAGAGCATGTCTGTGATAGTGTTTTTCCCCTAGTATATATTTTCGAAGGTTTGGTTGGAGTTTTTTATCAGATGTTCTATGAGCTAACTGATTCGGATGGAGAAGGTACAAAAGGTATGGTCTAGTTCTCTTAATATTTCATATACACTCATCCATACTACATGTTTGTTTTTCCTGTCAGGTTACTTGATATTATTGCCACAGTCAACATAACACTCTACAGGTGCCCTGGAAGGTTTATTTCTGTTTAAAGTTTACCAGATGGGGAGGCCCGGGAAAATTGGGTGGTAGTGTCCAGCCAGGTTTCTATTTTGTTTTTTTCCTTTCTACTATATGATGGAGGCTATCGAAGATGGAGGAAAGAGGATAACACAAGAAAGTGATGACCGGTTTTATTTTTGGTCACAGCTAGTAGTGTATGCAAGCAGGCATGAAGGTTTTAAAAAGATACTGTTGTAATTTTGTTTTGGACACTATCTAGACAACGTTTTCATTAAAGATGTAAGGTTTACTGTGAAGTTTTACAAAAAGAAAATTTTGTAAGTAATATATGTTTCTATTGAAATGGACAATATATATATCAGTGTTTTTCTACTTGAAAAAAAATATTTTCTAAGGAATTACATTAAAAAGATCATTGAATGAGATATAATTCTCTTCATCGAGTGTGCCAGGCGTAGGGTTTAGGAGCTATTGGATCCATTGATCCAATCAATGCAAATTTTGGAATCTTTGAATACCTCTAAATTTTTTATATTGAGTCGATTTTCTAGGAAGAGAAGACCCTAAAGGCTTATGATTTCTGAGCGATTGTTTGTACTCCTCTTGCTATAATATTAATCCCTTGGGTTTTTTGATCACTTGCATTAATAATCCCCAAAGTTTACAATATTTGTTTATGTTTATAATATTAATAATTACTTGTGATTATTAATCCCTTGAGTTTGTAATGTAATTCAATTTGTTGTATTAATGCTTTAGGATTTTAATATTAATATCTTGGGTTTTTAATTTGTTTGGTTTTTAATAGGAATAATCCATTGGGTTTATACTATTCGTCCCTTGGGTTTTCATTATCAATCCATTTGGTTTATAATATTAATCCCTTGGGTTTATTTTCCCTCGGGTTTATAATATTAATCCTTTAGGTTTATAATATTGGTGCTTTTAATATTGGGTTTATAATATGGAATTTAGTATAAGGGTTTGAAATGTTCAGTTTTTAATATTGAGGTTTATAATATTTGGTTTTATAATTTTAGGGTTTATAATATTAATTAATGGGTTTACAATATTAATTGCAAGGCTCATGATATTAATCTTAGGGTATAATTTTTATTTTAGGGTTTTAAATATTCATCTTAGGGTTTATATCCCTTAGGTTTATAATATTAATCCCTTATGTTTATTAATTCATTGGATTTATAGTATTAATCTCTTGCGTTTATAATACTAATCTCAAAGATTATAATATTAATAAATATCCATTAATATTAATCGCAGGGTATAAAATAATCCCCTTGGGTTTATAATCACTCTCGTTTTTAATATTAATCCAATGTGTTTAGTAATCCCTTAGGTTTATAATATTGTTCCTAGGGTTTAATATTAAGACTCATGTTTATAATATTAATATTATGGTTTAATATTAATCCGTTTAGTTTATAATCCATTTATTTTACAATATTAATCCGTTTAGTTTATTAATATTAGTGTTTATGTTCCTAGGATTCAATATTAATCCTAAGGTTTAATGTTATTCCCTTGGGTTTAAAATCTCTTGGGCCTTTAATATTAATCCCTTGGGTTTATTATTCCCTTGCGTTTATACTATTCATCCCTTGGGTTTACATTATCAATCCATTTGGTTTATAATATTAATCCCTTGGGTTTATTTCCCCTCGGATTTATAATATTAATCCTTTAGGTTTATAATATTGATACTTTTAATATTGGGTTTATAATCTGGAATTGGGTTTAAAATATCTAGGGTTTTTAATATTAATCCCTTAGGTTTATTAATTAGCTAGGTTTACAATGTTGATCCTAAGGATTATAAATTTAATTTTAGGGTTTTATTTTTTTTTAAGTTTTATAATATTTACCATAGTATTTATTTATATCTCTTGGGTTTATATTATTAATTCCTCATGTTTAATATGATTCTCATGGGTTTATAATTCCTTCGGTTTATTAGTCCATTGCATTTATGATATTAACCCCTTGGGTTTATTAACCTAAATGTTCATATTCCTAGGATATAATATTATTCATAAGGTTTATGATATTAATCCTAGCATATAATATTATTCATAAGGTTTATAATATTAATCCTAGGGTTTAATTTAAATGTCTTGGATTTATAATCCATTGGGTTTACAATGAAAACTCCTTTAGTTTATTAATCCCTTGGTTTAGAATATTAATATCTTGGGTTTAATATTAATATTAATCTCTTGGATCTGTAATTTAATGCTAATATTAATCTCTTGGATTTATTTTTAGTTTAATATTAGTCTCTTGTATTTATAATTTTAATATTAGAGCTTATAACATTAATTCTCAAGGTTTATAGTATTAATCCATTGGGTTTATCAATGCCTTGGGTTTATAATATAAATTTTTGGGGTTTACTAATCACATCTGTTTATAATACCAATAATTAGTTTGGTTCATTATTCCCTAGGGATTATAATATCTTCAATTTAGAATATTAATAATTAGTTTGGCTCATTAATCCCTTGAGTTTATAATATCTTTGAAATTTAGAATATTAATAATTAGTTTGGTTCATTAATCCCTTGAGTTTTAATCCCTAGGTCTTATAATATTAACCCCTTGGGTTTTTTTATCACTTGCGTTAATAATCCCCAAAGTTTACAATAATACCTTACCTTTATAATATGAATAATTACTTGTGATTATTAATTTGTAATGTAAATCAATTTGGTGTCCTAATTCTTTAGGATTCTAATATTAATATCTTGGGTTTTTAATTTGTTTGGTTTTTAATAGGAATAATCCCTTGGGTTTATTAATCCATTAGGTTTATAATATTCGTCCCTTGGGTTTACATTATCAATCCATTTGGTTTATAATATTAATCCCTTGGTTTTATTTACCCTTGGGTTTATAATATTAATCCTTTAGGTTTATAATATTGGTACTTTTAATATTGGGTTTATAATATGGAACTTAGTATAAGGGTTTGAAATGTTCAGTTTTTAATATTGAGGTTTATAATATTTGGTTTTATAATTTTAGGGTTTATAATATTAATTTTAATCTCATAAGTTTATTAATCTTAAGGGTTTATAATATTAATCCCTTGGGTTTATAATATTAACTCATTGGGTATATTATTCTCAAGAGTTTATAAAATTGATCACCTCGGTTTATATTTTTCATATGATCATATTGGTTTATATCCGTTTATATCGTTCATTATCTTAGGGTTTATAACCTTAGGTTTTATAATACTAATCTTAAGGATTGATGATATTACGGTTTATAATATTCAAGTTTAATATCATGATGTATCACATTTTTCTTATTAATAATCTAACATTTTAATCCTAAGGTTGTGTTTTTCCATTTAGTTTTTCCCCTTTAGTTTATAATATTAATATTAGGGATATAATATCAATCTTATGGTTTATAATGTTGGATTTTATAATACCGCCTTATAATAATTGATTTAATATTAGACTTTAATATTATTATGTTTGAATGGTTCATAATAAATATGTATAAAATATGTTGATAGTTATATTAATCATTAAGATAATGGTGAGAATTAAATAATTATTATTAGTAATAACCCTATAATATATATATATATAGATAAATTTCTAATAGCCACATTAACACTTTGCATTTAATAATTATCGATAAATGAATTATAAATGCCTATCAGCGTATATCAACTACATTGGTAAATGTGGTTCTGCTAGTATATGTTTCTATTGAACTAGACATTATATATATCCGTGTTTTTCTACTTGAAAAAAATTATTTTCTAAGGAAATACATTAAAAATATGGTTGAATGAGATCTAATTCTCTTCATCCAATGTGCCAAGAGTAAAGGTTAGGAGCTATTGAATCCATTGATCCAATCAGTGTAAATTTTGGAATCTCTGAATACCTGTAAATTTTTTATATTGAGCCGATTTTCTAGGAAGAGAAGACCCTAAAGGCTTATGATCTCTGAGCGATTGTTTGTACCCCTCTTTCTCTCCCACCAGAAATGTTAGTATAGACCCGGGTCTTTAACGATTAAAACACCACTTCCACAGTTATCATTTTTTAAAGCTGCAGTCAAAGAAACCTATTGAGATCATATTCCATACATCCTTATATTGAATTTGTCTAATCTTGAGAGAACGTTTCTTGGTTTCAATCTCTGCGTAAGAAGCCACAATGCCCGAGACAGAAAAGTTGATATCTATTTCTTTGAGCTCAATACCTTTTTATTCCTGCAATTGCAGATTCCCCAGATGGTACAGAATGGTGGGGAGCCTAGGTACAGGTGTGTGTTAATCCATTTTTCAAAGCAGTTCAACAAGTTGTATTGCATCAAATTCCCAATGATCTGGAAAATGTGCAGGATGAAGAGCCATATTTTCGTGGAAACAGGGAAATTTATAAGGATGTGGCTTGCTTCCTCATAGAAATTCATGCAGATAGGCTAGATTATCAATCCAACGTAGCCCTTACACGAGAGATTTCCCCAGTAAAGTATTTTGTCGTGGATGGCCATCCATCCGAAGCATTTATTTTTTAAAGGGAAGTCCCATTTCTAGATCTGATGGAGCCAGTGAGGAGTGGCTCCTGTGGGGGAATTGTTTGAGATGTATTTATAGATGTCATGAACCTCAATATTTTTGTGTGTTAACTTCTTGTTTCGGGTGAGTCAATCTACCTCATCAGTGAGTAGGATCCCTGCTACCTCTATCTGATTTATATATTGGTTCCATTTTGTAGCCAGTGGACTAATAAGTTCGATATCTGTAGCCTGAGTCCAAGATTGGATATTTGGAGTGTGATTTGGGTGGGACACTATATTTGCGATAGAGGTCAGACCTTTTCTGTGAAGGTGTTTTATAAGAGGAGACGAGAGTTGGTGGCTTCCCTGCATATCCTTAATAATCTAGACCCACACCGATCATATGCTCATTACCCACTTCCCATCATAAGCCAGCAAAAATCCAATGTATGTTTTTCATCATGCTGCACCAAATAGCAGAAGAAGGGTGTGTTAGTTTGGCACCGACAGTTATCCATTCTTCTATATTTTTGTATCCCATATATTTCTCCTAGATGATCTGTGGCCAGATGAAATCTAGTGATACCTCGCCACAAGCTCTTTCATATTAAAGACCTATTGAAATTGTGAGTGTCGAGGATACCCCATCCCCCACTATCATATGGTTTGGCCAGAGTGTCCAATCTTACCAGATTAATATTTTCAGTAATTCAGATTCAGACAATAGAAATCTAGCTACTATGGAATTAATATTCCCAATGGTAGCATTAGGCAGCATATACAGGTGCATCTAGTAGACTCAGATGGATTGTAATACTTACTTGATCAATGTGATCAAGCCTCCCATTGTCAGCCACCTATGGGCCCAACAGTTAATCTTGCGTTAAATATTGTGAATGATTCAGTCCCAATCAGAGATCAAATATGAATGAAACCCAGATAAGAGAACCCCATGTCTATGTGACGTGCAGAGACACAAAAAAGACAACATATATGTTCTACCACATACGGTTCCTTCAAATTTGTTATGAGCTCATATTTAGTTGAATTCATGTGAAGGTTGGATGCAAGTCCAAATGACTCAAGTATCCCATGAAAGTGTTTCCATTCTAATATTTTTTTTGACACCTCCAAAGAGCAGGTCATCAAGAAACATGCATTGTGAAACTTGTACTTGCTAAGTTATTTTAATGCCAATGATCAGTCCCTTGTCCTTGAAAATTACTATATTCCTACTACAGACTTCCATGCCCAAAATAAATAGAATTGGGGACAGCTTGAAAATTACTATATTCCTACTACAGACTTCCATGCCCAAAATAAATAGAATTGGGGACAGTGCGCATCCTCTATATATGATTTGAAAAAATGGATGGGAAATCCATTGATGATAATAGCTAAATTTATAGATTTCACACAAGCCATAATCCATTTTTCATTGAATTGAGAGATGTCAATTTTGAAAATAATTAAGCATAAAAATTCCCAATCTATATTATCAAATTCTTTTCAAATGTCAATTTTCATAAGACATGTTTTTTTCCTTACCTTGATAGTATGAAGCCATTCTTGTGCCGTGGCGATTTCATCCTGTATGTGTCGCCCTTCAATGAAACAAAATTTTTGTGGAGATATTTGAGCAATTAATAGTTCTCCAAGTCTAGTTGTTATGAGTTTAGAGATAACTTTATATATATCATTGAAGAGTGATTTTGGCCGGAAGTACTGGAACGATACATGATGCTTTGATTTTAGAATGAGTGTTATGAATGTAACATTGGTAGCTCCATTGATATGTCTTGAGATTCTGGATTCCTCCACCACCGCCAATATGTCTTTAGACATGATATCGAATAATTGTATATACAACTTGAAACCCCACCCATCCAATCCAAGACTCTTGTCCTTGGCGCATGCGAGAAGTATATGGTGAATTTCCTTTGTCGATATTGGTCTCCCCATTGTTGTGTTTGCATCTTCCTATACCATGGTTGGTAATGAACTGATGAGATCCATTTTTTCTCAAAAATATATGCCTCTATAGAAAAAATCCTTGTAATGTTGATATGCTTTCTATTCTATTTTTTATTGAAATGAGATTACAGATTTTCTGGCATCCTGAATGATCCATATTGTATTTTTAGTCCTCCTCATGCTAGAAAAAAAGTGAAAAAACTTAGTATTTTTATTGTCCTGATGGCCCGGATTTTAAGTCTCCAATTTATTTCATGTTGTTTATAGAATTCTCTTTTTCTGACTTCTAGGTCCAAGATATGTTGTTTTTTGCCATAGAGTTGCATTGTAGATAATTCATCCTAAAAATATTCGATAGGGGTTACTCTATGGATGTAATATTTTGATGTTCCTCCATATTTTTCTTCAAAATCCATTCTCAAACCTTGTTTTCTAATGAACTAAGTTTTTGACAGAAATTCTTCATAGGGTTATGTTGTAAGTGTTGTACGATCGAGGTCTTCGATACCAATGAAACGAAATATGCATAATCCAGCTAGGAATGGATGTATTTGAATGGATAATGCCTTTGTATTGTGTCCCATGTCTAGGAGAGGGTATTTGGAAAATGATATGTGGAAAAAGAAGGAATGATAGAAGAGGAGAGATCCTTAAGACCCAGTGCCAAGCAATATTTAATTAAGAAATGGTCTTGTCTCTTAGAGATGTATTCATTTCCCATCCTACCATTTTTCCAAGTCAGAACGATATTTCTTGGGAGAATATCGTGCAGGGATAGAGTATAAAATAGATTAGAAAAGAATGAAGCCAGGTGATCTTGTTGAACATTAATTCCCAAAACTTCCTTTTCATCGGTTGTCAAGTTGAGGTCGCCTACTATGATCAGTGATGAAAGATATGGGATTCTTATGCAAGTGATATGTTCCCAGTAATTATGCCTTCCAAAATATGGCACGTGGATATTTATAATGTGAAGGCGGGTAGAGCTTCCCCAAGAGTAACCATAGAGAAAAATGCATGTATATGTCAAAAAGGCTAATAATTTGAGTCAGGATGGGTTCCAAGCTACCACTAGACCACTTGAACTTTGGGTGCATACATGCCAGCCCAGAGACAAGTTGAGCATTATTTCCAACGATTTTTCCTTAGAAATCATGGTTTCCTAAAGCAAAATGAGGTCAAGGTGAAACCTCTAAAAATTTGCTTTCAGGGAGCCAAGTTTAAAGGATGCCCCAAATCCACTAACGTTGTGGGAGAATATGATCATATATTAACCAAAGAAACGGGCATGCCTGCTCTAAGGTCCTGGTCAGCAAAGGAAGCATTCAAGTAAGGGTTGATAAGAGGGGTTTCAAGATCCATATTATGGGAAGCTTGGATAGTACAGTAGAAAAAATTTTAAACTTGAGGAATTTATTTTTGCGAGGTTGGGAGAAATAGACGGAAGCAGGGGGGGGGGGGAGAGAGATTGGACAAGAGTAGAGTTCGATCGACCAGGAAAATAATTATTTCATGATGGAGAGAGGCTCAATCTTGATCGAGTCTTAGATTGAATCTAGTTCACGGTCCTGGGAAGATGGGGAGCCGAGAGATGTGGGGATGAATTGGATTAGGGGAGGGTGGATGGAGCGTCTAAAGGTTGGACGATAAGGGGTCGAAGAGGGTGCTAGAGGCATGATATCAGGAGGGTTAGTGACAATGAAATCAGGTAGGATAAGGGGTGAATGATCCACATGGATATTGGTGGCCACCCACCTATTCCACCTAGACCTCCAACCAGTTTCATCAGTTTCCTATTTTATAGCAGCATTTACTATTTTTAGTAGTTTTCAAGTTCTGAAATTCCAGAGCATTTTTTATCACCTAAACGACATTTTCTTTAAGGTTTGTAGCAAGCCCGTAACCATGGGCAGGGTTCAACAGAAATATTTTGTAGTACTCAAAGAGATATTTTCGATGATATCTCGTATGTGCTAAACGAAGATAATATGACCAAGTTACGACCCCGAGAAATTGCTTCTGAACTAACCCCAAGGGGGCCCACAAAATCTTGGTGTTCCATCTTCTAGGGTTAGGGTTTTGGTTTTTTAGGGTCTTCCTGTGTTTTTAAATAATAAAAAGGCCCTTGAGCCTCATTGTAACATAGTTCATAGGCATGTAGCCTCCACATCTCTTCTCATAGATAAGCTACCATCACCCGAGCAAGTTTATTTCCATTATGTCTTTAAGAATATTTCAGTTATTTGATATTACTGAAATGAAGTTTTATTTATGTTTCATATATGTGTTTGTGTTTATTTTTGTATTTTATTGCGTTCTTGCATAAGTCTATATCAGTGTGTTGTACTATACAACAACCCTCCCTTTTTCTTAAAAAATTTTAGAAATAAAATTCATTTAGAAATAGGGTCACTCTCGTTGAAACTTTGCAAGATTGGCCTCGCAAACCCCAATGGCCTCCCATGGTGGAAGAAAATAAATATGATGGAGTAGGATATCCTATCAAAATATTTCTCGAGGAGGCCCTCGAAAAACAGAGGAACACGATGATGGATAACTTTTCTCATATCTCTCGATGGCTACCCACAGACAATGCATATTCCTCCAGAAATCACTCTGGAGGCACTATTCCTTTTAAGGTACAAGTTAACTTCAACATTCCCATATTTGAGGGCCAAATAGATGAAAACACCGTATATAGATTGTTGAATCTATTAGAATGATATTTTTCGGTTCATGACATTTCCATTCAGGAAAATACTAATTTTTCACTCCTCAAAGCCACCCCCCATGTCAAATACTGGTGGGAAACATACTTTGAGAAAAAGGACGAGAGGGAATCCTCCTTGTTCTCTGCCACACCCACTTGGAATTATTTTCGAGACGTCATCAAGGAACAATATTACCCCATGGGGAGCTATGAGGACAAGTACATACAATGGACTACGCTGCGACAACAAAGGGATCAAGATGTGCATGAGCTGACGAATAAGTTCCATACCCTGCGCACAAAGTTGGGTATCAAAGATTCAGAGAAACATTTGGGGCTTAAGCACCACTGTTGTTTTCACATATACATCCAGGATCAAATGGAGTTCCTCAATATCTCCTCGCTTGGGAGATAATATCGGTACATTGCCAAGATTGAGCATAAATTCAAACAGAAGAACCGAGAGTTTGGATCTGTGAATCATAAGCAAGAGAAAGGTGCCCCCAAACCGAAAAACAAAGTAAAAATCCAAGGCGGGGTGACCCAGGGTAACCAGTCAAAATGGAAAATGAAGAACAACACCACGAAAAGAAGGACACAGGAAAGTGATGTGAGTTCCATAAGAGATCCACTCACAATAAAATTGAGTGTCGGGCCAACTATTCATTGGTGGTTGAGTTGAAGGTTTCTGAATTAGATGAATTTTCTGAATCTGAGTTAGAATCCAACAAGGGGAGTTACAAAGGGAAGCAAATTATCGATGTGGATCCCAGTACCACCATTGCCACCACCAAGATCCAAAAGGAGGAACCTAGAGATCTAGAGGAGGGGGAGCGCCTCTTCCATTCCCATATGTGGGTGAAGGTTTCCCCGCTGCATTTCATTGTCAACAGTGAGAGACATAATAACCTCATTTTAGCAGAGGTCATGAAGTGGTTGGTCCTACTGACCACAACACACCCACAGTCGTACACCATCAGGTGGCTTCACCAAGGATAGGATCTCTGCATCATCCAGTAGTGTGGTGTTCCTTACAGCATCAATCCCTTCATGGAGGAGGTATTATGTGATGATACTCCTCTTTAATTTTGTGATGTATTATTAGGCCAACCATACTTACGGAAGAGAAATATTTTGTATGAGTCTAGGCCTCGCACTGTTATTTTTATTGTGGGTAATAATTTTTACAAGATACCAGAGGTAGCACGACCTACCACCATCTCTTTGATCACTGCAAAGAAATGCAATAAGCTCGTTTCCAAAACTGGTAAATTTGTTTTCCTTATGATCTACCCTCAAGGCAAGAATAATATTGTGGCCACGACCCCGAGATATGGTTCCTCTGCACAGAAACAATAGATGGACAAGGTCATGGAGTAGTAAGGGGACATTTTCACCTCACTCGTAGGGTTGCCTCTGCACTGTCACATCAAGCACTCCATCAATTTGACCCTAGGCGTGTCGCTATCTAATGGACCAATCTATTGATGCTCTATCATGGAGAATGAAGAAATAAAGAGGTAGATTCAGGAGCTATTGCAAAAAGGTCACATCCAGCCATGTTCATTTCCCTGTGGGAGCCTGATCATGTTGGTGTAGAAGAAGCATGGGACTTGGAGATTTTGTATTGACTATCGGGCATTGAACAAGATCGTTGTCTTGAATAGGTATCTAATCCCATGGATTGATGACCCTTTGGACCAACTCAAGGAGGCCAAATATTTTAGCAAAATTTACTTGAAGTCTGGGTATCACTAGGTACCAATCAAACCCTCCTATGTGTGGAATATTTTCTTCAAATATAAGGTGGGCCTTTTTGAATGGTTGGTCATGAATTTCGGGTTAACGAATGCTCCTGCAACCTTCATGAGGTTTATGGAAAACATCTTGCGACCATTCACCAACTCATTTGTGGTGGTGTATTTGGATGACATCCTGATCTTCCACCAGATTTGGGAAGAACACTTCCACCAAATTCGACATGTCCTCCAAACACTACGGCAACACAAGTTGTGCCAATTTGGAGAAATGCACTTTTGGCATAACCCAGGTTCAATATCTAGGGTACATCATTGATGAGTGGGAGGTGCATATGGACCCAACTAAGATCCAGGTCATTCGGGATTTCCCTGCCCCAAACACTCTAACAGAGCTTTGCAGCTTTCTGGGTCTTGCCAATTTCTACTGTATGTTTGTGTTCTGATTCTATCATATCACTTAGCCTTTGAGTCAAGTCACAAAGGGAGGACCGAAAGAAAACTTATTTTGGTCTGAATCTCATCAGAAGGCATTCACAAAGTTGAAGCATTGCCTCTGCTTTGCACCAGTGCTCATATTACCATACTTGCATCAACCATTTGAGATTGGGAAAGATGCCTCTGACTATGCTATCGAGGAATTTCTTACTCAGCAGGGGAATCTAGTGCCATACATAGTGAGACACTATCAAAAACAGTTTGAAAGTATCCCACCTATGATAAAGAGATGTATTCCATTGTGCAGGCCTGCCAACAATGGAATCATTACATTTTGGGGAAGGAAATGGTCATTCACACAGATCACCAACCCCTACAGTTCTTACATACAAAGGGAAGTTGCAGAACAATCGCTAGTAGAAATGGTCCACATACCTACAACATTTTTGTTTGAACATCAATTACAAGAAGGGTAGCACCAATAATGTTTTATACTACCTCAGCCGACCTTCAATCGTGGCGCTAACCACTATGCTTGTGCTGGAGCTGGGATCCCCCGTGAAGTAAATAATCTGCAAATCAAGGTGTCGAGCACGTGGCGCGAAGTATATTTTTGGTCTTAGGGGCTTTGGGGTGGGTCAAAGCCCCTTAATTATGTAACAGGATGAGACTTTTTGTGAACGTTGGACTTTGCCCATGGTTTAGGAACATGGTATTGTAAAATTCAAATCTATATAAGGAGACTAGATAGAAGTCATAAAAAAGGTTATGAATGAAATATATTTTGTGATGCATTTGGATGTCAGACTAAGTTAGATTTTTTTTTTGGGTTATAATAAAAGGCTCTTGCAGCAGTGTGTGAGGAGACCTTAAGAAAGACTACAGTTGTGTGCGCAGGGTGAAAAGTGGATGTATGAGATAGATCTGGATGTTAATGAATGAAATATTGAGGAAATATGAGATATAATGATGTGTTTGATTTTTGTTTATTGTTATGAATGTTTATGCTGAATAAGGGTTTTATTATGTAATTGAATAGTGCAGTATGTTTTATACTATGTTTAATGCATGAATAAGTAAGATCGTGTAGTCTGTGAGTAAGTTAAACATTTTTGTTGAAACATTTTGGTTATATTGATATATCTAACCTCTAAAGCTCTGATAAGAATTAAAATCCCTAAATCCACAATCCAGGGTCCCTCTGGATGCAAAAACCTGGTTCTAGCATCCCCCTATATTACCTCGGGTGAGACTTTGGTCTGTGCAAGTAGATCGTTGTTGAAAGTTTCAATAATAGTGGGTTTTTTTGGACTGCGTAGTCACTTTGAACTCGGGTCTAGGAACCATAAATCCAACAACTTGACTCTTATTGGCATGAGACTTCAGGTTGGCCGCATCTCTACAAAAGCAATCCAGAATTCGGCAACACATACCAAATGCTTCTAGAAGGTAAGAAAGTTCTAAATTTTCACCTCTAGGATGTGCTATTATGCCACTTGGGACACCTCTATGTTCCTTCAAGTGAGAATGCAAAGATGATTTGGCAAGTGCACTACAGTCAAGTTGCTAGACATTTCGGGGTCAAGAAAATAGTGGCAGTATTATAGAAGTATTTATATTGGCCGAACATTTGACAAGATGTCGAGAAGTACATCAGATCTTGCACTCCCTCCATCATTGTGAAACCAACGATCGAGAAGAAATTCCTATATACTCCACTATCTACCCCTAGTCAACCTTAGGAATCCATCTCCATGGATTACATTTTGGTCCTTCCTTCTACCAAGCATGGAAATGACTGTGTTTTTGTGGTTGTTGACAGATTCTCTAAGATGGCCATTATGGCATCCTGTAAGAATAATATCACAGTAGAATCCATTGCTAAACTCTTCTTTGAATGATTTTGGGTACACTTTGGGATCCCCCAGTGCATTATCTCAGATCGGGACATCAAGTTCCTTAGTACATTTTGGTCAAGTCTTTCATCGATGTTGGACACCAAGCTCACTAATTCCACAACTCTCTGCCCCCCAAACTGATGGCCAAACATAGGTCGTCAACGGGATGATCATACACATTATGTCCCTGTACAACTCGAAGTATCCATGCAAATGGGATTAAATCCTCCCTTGTGTCTAGCACAGCTATAACTGGGCTCTCCACAACTCGATTGGCCACAACCCATTTCAGGGGGGCTTTGGATTCGAGCCACTATGTCTGATTGATGTGGCCATACCATTTGCAACTACTCAAGCAAATTGGACTCATGTCTAGTATGAAGATGACAAGTTGAACAACTTCATTGAGCGCATTCAACCCATCTGCCAATAGTTCCACGACATATTGGACAAAGCCAATGATAAGGACAAGCAACGACATGATCAACATTGGGTGCCACACAAGTTCTAGGTGGGTGACAAATTTTGGCTACATTTGTAGAAGGAGCACCTCATTGGAACCCACTACAAGCTTTGCTCGCTCTAATATGGGCCATACACCATCACCAAGGTTGTAATGGACAATTCCTTTGATCTCAGTATTACACCATTCGTTGGTTTGAACCTAGTGTTCAATGCAGACCACCATTGGCCCTACTGTCCACCATTATTGCACACATCTGACATTTTAGAACAACTCGCACCAATAGAGTTAAACCCAGACTGCATGGAACAAGCCACAACTAATCGAATCATGGACACACAGATCAAGAACACCTGTCAGCAAATGATCCAACTATATCGATTTGTCAAAGCAAGCCAAATCCTTCACTAGGGAAAGTGGTTCACAAGGGACCAGGTTCAACAAAAAAATCCTCACCTCATGGAGGCTCTACACATAATGGGCACCATTGGTTCCTAAGGAGGGAGGAATTATCTAGGTGGATATTGGTGGCAACCCAGCTATTCCACCTATATCTCCAGTTAGTTTCCTTCTTTATAGCAGCATTTACTATTTTTAGCAATTTTTTGGGTCCTGAACTTCTAGAGCAGTTTTCACCCCCTGTTGAGCAGGAAAATCCCCTCTGCGGATAGAGGTGATCTCTTTAGCCCTAGGGTGGGTCTAGAAACAAGGGAACACACTGAATTCCTAAATTCCTAGCTTAGAAATGAAATATTTATTGGAACAAATAACCTACCTCAATCTAATGCTTTTTTTGTGGCACGCGATAGCGATCCTTCGATCTTTGTCTTCATACCTTGTGCTCTGTGTTGGTGACGATGTTCATGCACCTGCACAAAGATAAAACAAATGATGACAACATACAAGCATATACATTCCTCTACAACTATTCAACTAGTCAAGGAGAGCTAAATACCTTGAATATAAATGGAAACAAAGTTGAAAGCAGAAATCAGTCATGTATTATTGATATATGAAAAAGAATTTTACAACCTTATGCCTTGAAGTTGTAGATCTCCTTAGACAGGTTCAGTCAGGTGCATCTCAAGCATTCGTTTGGCATTCGACTCAATGAGGCAATGGGCTTGAACTCTCTCTCAATAGTGGATTCTTCTCTGATTTCTTCAACACACCAGCTATACTAATGACTATTCAACTAGCTGAATCAATGTGAGGAAGAAGAATTTATAAGAGAGGAGGAGGAGGTTTGGGATTCCACATAAGGTGGAGTAGAGGTTTGTCCCTTTGGGGAGTTGCACATTTTTAGGAACTAATAGGCCAAAGGAAGAAACTCTACTTGATTCAGTCGAAAAAACCATGATGACTCCGCTCATGAAGCTGTTAAGCATAGAAGCTTTGTTTCTATTTTCAAAAACTTTTCAAAAGCAGCTCAACATGGGTGCCAATCTGAGATAGAGCACTAAAGGGCACGAGGCCCAGTGTTAATTTCTTTATGGGCACGAGGCCATAACTGCCTACCAGCGCCGACCCAAAAACATGGGTTTATGAAGGTCTTCTTGAGGAATGATCAACAGAGATTATGATCTTGACATGCCAAGGGATACAATGACATTTATGGAAATGTATGATAGTACACAGGGGTCACTAAAATGGTCCTCCAATGTTCAGGATGGGGATTGCAGGGATGGTCACAAAATAATGTGTAAAAAATTCCCCCTAAAGCATAAAGTCCGAAAGAGAGGGAGGGGTGAAATGATTTACGAGAACATGCCCAAACCAAAATGCCATCGTTGGAAGACCTGCAAGAACAAGTACAAGTGATATCTTTGATACATGAATATATGGTATGGGCACAACCATCCATAATAGAGAACATAGAATAAGATCCAAGGTATGGACACAGCCATCCAGTAAGAAGGATCATCAAATAGACTTAGGTATGGTCGCATCCATCCAATTAGAAGAGTCATGCATATAGCCATGATAAACCAAATCTTCCCACAGCCTCGATTTTATCAGACAAAACCCAGGGTATTGCACTCCATCTCGACCCGAACAACTAAAAACTCAAGCATGCAAATGAATGAGCTGAAGTCGAACATGCAAGAAAATCACCTGATTACCAGCCAATGATGAAAGCTATTAATAGGCGCGAGATAGACCACCAATAATGAAAATGGTTCTCAAGGTACTGCTAGTACAATCCGTGAAATGTGAACAATGAGTTGGAGTTGAACATCCACGAAATCACTCGGACAAAGGCCAATGATGAGAACCTGTCATTGAATGCGAAGAAATTTCCATTGAGGCATGCAAGCTCTAAGGTACCATAAGGGAGTCTCTAGATCAGCTTCCTGGATAATGAGCTGAAGTCGACAAGAAGTGACAGGTCGAAGGAGGGCCATAATGTTTCCCACATCACCAACACGAGATAGAGGAATAAGATGATAGTGAATCAGGACTGAATAGAGGATCAGGGGTTGAAAACTATAGAAGGAACTTCTCTTGAACATATTCGCGACACGACTCCAGAATTTTGAAGTATTTGACATTAAGGGATCTGAAGTCATGGTGATGTGGCAAAGAGCATATGAGAGGTAAAAATAGATAATCCAAACCGATGGAGGAAAAATGACAAATGTGGGATGTCCCCAACCCGACACGAACTGTAGACAAGTGTCATGTTCAAGAGTGACATACTGCCGACATGACTGAGAAATTGTTCCATTTTCCCCCAACATTTCTGCCGAGTACCCCAATTATTTTTGGAAACAAGCTTGAAGGGGATAGCATATGCTTGTCATGTAAGTTTTCGAACTATAGACAAGTATCATGTTCAAGAGTGGCATACTGCCAACATGACTGAGAAATTGTTCCATTTTGCCCCAACATTTCTGCCGAGTACCCCAATTATTTTTGGAAACAAGCTTGAAGGGGATAGCATATGCTTGTCATGTAAGCTTGTCCTTCAGACAAATCCATTCTAGTACATTTTACAAGCCCTAGGAAGGAGGAACTCGATAACGTCATGATGATTATTTCTGATATAATTTAGTTTTAACGAGTGTGACAAAGGAAGAACTCGACGTCTTTTCATGTTAGAGAGTTTGAAAAGAAGCAGAAAATAAAACTCCAGGAGATCCCTTTATGTGGGTAGCCTCACAGATCCGAAAAGGTAGAAAAAAATATCTAAGAGAACCTCCTAGCCATGTTCGACTAAGGTATTCCTTTTTCGTAAATAATCTATCCCAGCCTGAAAAAGGGGTAAACTTATACTGGGAAGATGACGTTTCACAACCTTTAACGAGTTCAAAATGACAAGAGTCTCGGAAATATTTTCAATTTTTTAGAGTCAGAAAAGAGCTAAAAGATGACTCCAGGGAGTAAATTTTTCGTGTTTTTACTGAGTCCGAAAAAGTAATAAAACATAACTCATGGTTTCATCGTCGTCATTGTTTAGGACCTGTTGTTGCACAAGAAACAAATGTAAAACCCATTTTTCGAGATAAAATAATCAAAACATATGCCAAAAACCTAATTAGGGTTTAGAAAAGGTTAGAAAATGATGCAAATAGTAAAAACAATTTACTTTTCACCTTTTCACCTTCTTATGAACATTTTAGAATTTTTTGCTGTGAACTTGTGGAGCTGACAGCAGGCAATCCAGGAGGTCATTTATGAATCCGTTTTTTTCCAAGTAAGAGATCTTATATTCTCTTGCATTTTAAACCATTTTCCATTTCCTGTATTTATGTTTTGATGCATTTTGGGGGGAAGTTTTGTCATTTGTTGGTCATGATGGTCGAAGTGGGTTCCGGGCACGGAGTCGTGCCCAACCCTGCTAAATTTCAAAGTGGAGGCGCCAATCGCCACGGCCAAAAATGCATGAAATTTCTCCTAGAATGCCCAATTTAAAGATTCAAATTTCAAACTTGTGGCTAATGGGAGCCTCAATTATCATTTTTCAGGGAAATCAGTAGCCACAATGGTCATAGAGTGGAAAGAACGAGAATACGGGGAGGAAGATGAACAAGCTATGGGAAACAATGCATGTATGGATGCCATGAGAAACTATGGGCTCTTGAAATTATTCCTGACACCATGTCTACGAGCTTAGCTGGAACTATTGCAGTACCTGATTAGTGTGTGCGACACTTATCAAGAAAGATTCATGATTCATGATTAGGAGTTGGAGATAGAAGTCTCTAACATTTATTTCATCACTGGATTGTCAGAGAGGGGAGAGAAACTGATCATGACAAGTACCTGACCCCTTGGTGAGAGCATGAGCATGCTGATAGATAGAGTCTGCCCAGGATCAAAGAAAGGATCAAAGAGCGGAAAAGTGGATATTCAGACAGTACATGACTTGACACTAAGGGTAGTCTTGCACACTATAACTCAGGTCGCTGGATCTCAGGCTCCTGATGAAGCTACAAAGACATAGCTTCAACTTTTCGTGGATTACATGGCTCCAACCATATACAGTTGGGAAGAAGCCGTAATAATCAACTTGAAGTGTTAGTTAACGAAATGCAATAATGGAAAGTTGAAACAATTTGGATATGGGTCCATCTTGATACCATTCATCCTAGAACGGTTGCCGATATTACAACGCCAGGAGGTGATAGTACCTACACCACCAGCACGAGAACCACAGATGGTCTGTTGGGCGAAGTTGATGCCTCGATCAGGAGGTGGTCAACATATGTCATGGAAGCCATAATTCTTTGACTGGCTATGCCGATAGCTCATCGTGGTAGAGGACTGGCCATACACTAGTACCGATTTCATGGGTGATCGAGACCTTCCACTCCTGGAAGGAGATGAATGGGATGGGGCTTTGGGTAAAAACTCATTTTTTATTTTTATCATTATTATGATTTTTTTGTTTACATATGTTCTAATATTTATCCATGCATTACAGATGTTGGCCCAAAGAGACCTGTAGGGATGTCCCCCATAGCACGAAGGATCCCACGCGATTTCGAGGCGGCCCTTCAAGGTGAGGGAAGCGAGGAAGAAGAGATCATACCACAAAGATCACAAAGGATTCACTCAATGAACCTATAAAATATCACGTGCGATCATATCATATTAAACAATACCCTTAATTTTAGTATATATTGGAAAATAATTTAAAAAAGATATTATTTAACCCCCTACCAATATAAACCCAATACACCTTCCCAATTTAAAAACCCTCCTTTCACTATATTATAGATTTTATGCCAGGGACATTTTTTATACCCTCTTTATATTTTTTCATTAACTTTGAGCTCAATTTTATACATGCCAATACAAAAACCCTTACCCCTATATATCCCCCAATATATTATGTCATTTTTTCCTCATTATATATCCCCCAATGAACCCACGTGCTATGGTAATGTTCCCGAAGAGATCATACGTGGATCATACGCAACTTGGAGGGACTCACAAGCAGGATCCAGATTACGTAAGATTTGAGGATGTTCCTTGTGCGTATCAGAGGCACACTACAGGGGTGTCTAACCACATCCACCAATTACTGAGGCGGTTCGTGCGTGCAATGTCATGTTATCATGAGAAACATGTGGATTAGACACCTAGGTTTTATTTCTGCATATTTTTTGAGAGACATGATGTCTCGGGATGTAACCAAAAACACATATATATTTTTAACTTATGATGCACATGGATGCAAACAATCGATATCTATCTATATATATATGCTTATTTCCTATCTAAATATTACTATGTGATGATGATGCTTTTACAAATTCCACAAATGTCTATCTAATACAATATTGGCTACTACATCACTTAACGTATTCATTATTCTAGAAATATGTTGATATGTGATATAATAAAAATTCCTTTCTAACCAACGAACACGCAAATACATCCTTAAAATATGAGGGTTTCTAACAAAGTAATTCCCATTAAGCTGGAGAACAATAAGCTGAGAGTCTAGGTTTACAATTAATTCATGAATGTCAAGAGAAATAGCTTCGGTTAAGAGTTCAATGACTGCACTGTATTCAGCGACATTGCTGGTTTTTCGTCCTAGACAAATACCTTGAAGGTATACCAACTCACTGTTAGGATCATAAATCACCCAAGCCGCGAAGGACAAGTTTTGGGCACTGCAAGAGGCACCGTCTACGAAAATGACATAAGGAGTGACAGACATCTGCATAGTAAGCAATGACATAATAAGCAGGAAAAAATGCTCGCAAAGGACACCAAGCCAAAAATGTACAAAAATTGGAAAACACACTTATGTACAAAAGGACATGTATGAGAGACTCATGCATAATATTTTTTGAGGTACAGCCCATTTCTAGGCCGATTCAAGGGATAGCCTTCATATTCAATTAGCTCATAGGCCCCGTTCTACAAAACGCGCCTAACGATGTAGGTCCCATGCCATGTGGGTTCGAATTTTCCCTGCCCCCGGCATATCATGATCTTATTCATACAATAGGACTAAGTCTCCTTCTATGAATGTATGAGGGGAAACCATCTAGTCAAAATGGGCTTTGACTCACTTTTTTTGTGCTTCTATGACTAGAGCAACAAAGCGGTGAGTTTCCTCAGGCCTCTCTAAATATAGAAGACGTTATCCCTCCGGTGAGGTATTCGATAGTAATTCGATAGCTATCTTTAGAGAAGGAATTTCACATTCAATCGGAAGGGTATCTTCTAGACCATAAACAATTTGGAATGGAGTGAATCTGGTTGCATCCTTCATCGAGGATCGGTAAGCCCAAAGAGTTGAAAACAACATGAGATGCCAATTGGACTTGTGCATCCCAATCGTATGCTGAAGCATGGTGACTAAAACCTTGTTCACGGCTTCAACCTGGCCATTGGACTAAGGGTATTAAGGCGTTGAGCTATCATGACGTAGACCCAACTTGGTAGTCAACTCAACCATCATATAATGGCGAAAATGAGAGCCATGGTTGGTGATAATGGCTTGAGGGACACCAAACCTGGTAATCACATGATTGAAAAGAAATTGTGCAGTCGTCTTACCGTCAGCTATGAGTGTAGGCATTGCTTCAACCCATTCACTAGTACATTTCATGAAATTCTGACACTTGGTTCCGACGCTTTTGACCAAATGTCGGAAATTTTCCCAAATTTTTTCCATCCCGCCCGGAACCGTCGCTATAGCGACATCTATAGAATGTTGTCGCAATACCGACGTTTAAAATCTGTCGCAATTGCGACGTTTGAAGGAAGACGTCGCAATTGCGACACCATGGCCCAAAGCGTCGCTAAACTACTACATTTGGCGGAAATTCCGACACTTGCTTCCGACGCTTTTGACCAAATGTCGGAAATTTTCCAAAATTTTTTCCATCCGGCCCGCAACCGTCGCTATACCGACGTCTATAGAAACCTGTCGCAATACCGACACCTAAACCCTGTCGCAAATTTTTTCAATCTCACCCGAAGCCGTCGCTATACCGACGATTAGAGAGATTGGTCGTAATACCGACACTTAGACAAAGTGTCGCAGTGGAGACGTCTGAAGGAAGACGTCGCTATGGCGACCCTATTCTCCACGGGGTCGCTATTGCGACAGATGCATCCAAACGTCGCAATTGTAACACAATGTCTAAGTTGCAATTGCGACGTTTGGAGGCATCCGGCGCAATAGCGACGCTTTGTGTGTATGTGTTGTGAGGAATAATTATATAGTTCAACTTAATGGTTCATTATATAATCATGTGATCATCACCAATGATATATCTTAAAAAGAAACTGAAAAGCCATGTGTACAAAATCGATGTATACTCTAGAGAGTGGTTCTCATATCACTATGTAAATTTTTGTATGCTACTTCAACAAAATTATAAGATAAACTGTAATACACATCATATATGCACCATAACAATTGGTGCAGGGTAAAACCCACCTGCCACACCTTTGTACTCGATCCAATTTTCTCTGTCAACTCTTCTAGCTATGGGAGTTTCCTCCAAGGATCATAATACTCCAAGGCCTGTTATCACCCTAGTAATTCTCAGGTTGTGGAATAGGGATTTTTGTAGTTAAGAACACCAGGGGTAACCAAGAACCGCTTTGGGAATTCAAGATCTAGCCTTCTTGAACTCTAGAGAGGGATCTCTCCGTATGATTTAGCTTTGTTTTAGTAACATATATTAGGCTAGCTATGATTGTGTATTTGGGTTTGATTTTAAAAGATTGGTGGGAATAAAGAGATTTCAAGGTTAACGAGAAGGATCTACCAGAATATTGGGCAATGGAGTCAACTCTCTAGGCAAGCAGAACTAAGAAATAAGGCTCAGAGATGAAAATGTGCTAAGGGCAAGATAAGTGACCTTCTAAGGCTATGTATAGGCTTGATTTGATGGAGTGGATGGAATCTGAGCAAAAGGGCACTTAAGAATCCTTAAGCTACAGATAAGAAGATTGAAGAAGGGGATCTAATTGGGAACCGTAGAACTGCCCATAAGGTTTTACGAACAAGCTATTACTGGCCTACCATCTTTAAGGATGCCAAAAAATTCGTGCAGGCCTGTGATAGCTGCCAAAGGGCAGGACGCCCTGGGCAGTCTGATGAAATGCCTTTGAACCCTCAACTAGTGATTGAACCATTTGAACGCTGGGCACTTGATTTTGTTGGCCCTATTAGTCCTCCCTCAAACCCAAAAACATACATCCTAGTTGCAACCGAATATGTCACTAAGTGGGTCGAAGCAGAGGCAGTTTCAAAAGCTACAGAGGACTCTGTAGTACAGTTTCTTTTCCAAATCTTTGTGCGCTATGGTCTCCCAAGGGACATAATCACAGATGGAGGACCACAATTTGTAGGTAATAAATTAGCTGAAACATTGCAAAACTACCACATTCAGCACAATATTACAACTCCATATCACCCACAGGCCAATGGCCAAGTAGAGAGCATGAACAAAGTAGAAAACATTAAAATGCCAAGTAGAGAGCACGAACTATAGTTGTCTTGAGAAATTTTATTCACACTGAATACTTTGAATTGTTAAGTATTTATACAAAAAAATGTTTACAAAATATCTCAGGAATTGAGATGATGTTTTAATCAAAAATAGGAAAGAATTTCCCGTTTTTTATCCATTAAATTCACAGCAAATCTGTGAATTCTTGCCACTTTTCTGCAGAGGGGATCTTCATAGTCTTCAATTTTCTGTAACTTTCATCTGCCTTTGTATACTTGGCAAAGTTAGGCTTTATAGTGAACATATGCCTGATCTCATTATCTAAAAAGAACAGATTTTCAAAATACTGAAGAAGTATTCTGCCTGTTGGTGATCCTTGAGGCAGTTGTTGTCTGGCTTGCTCTTTTGCATGATTTCTGATTTTTAGATCATACTCTTTCCGAGGCATTAACTTGTCATTCAATGCGTGAATATCAGGCAAACCTGCTTCTGACAATGTTTTGTATTTGGCTAAAAATCTTGAGATGGATAAATTCATGTCTTTACACCGGTCTTCTAGAGTACTCATTATGTTTCTTTTGTTCAGGACCTTTTTGATTTGAAGAATGGTTTCTGTTCTATCAACAATTTTCAATTCTTCCAACTCTTCCCTGGTCTTACTGTTTAAAAAAGCTATGAGTTGGATTGCTTGGGCTGGTTTTTTGTCAATTTTCCTCTTAGTCTTGTCAATCTCTGCACTAGCAACTTGAAGTAACTCCCTCTGTTCATAAATTATCCGAATTGAAGGCCATTGAGAATGAATGCCATCAATAATTTTGGTCCATAAATGACTTTTTATAAAGGCCACTTGATCTGTAAGATTTACTTGTGCTTGCAGAATCTTTACCTGTTCTTGTAGTCGATCAACCCTTTGCTCATGTCCTCTAGAAGTAGTCAAGGCATCATTTTTTGGATTTTTCCAAATTTTTAATAGTGCCTCTCAAACTAAGAATCTCTTTATCTTGTTCTTGTGGTGTGGTCCTCTGTGAGGATGAAGAAGAAGAGGCAGAGATTAGAGAAGTAATTGGCACTGCAGTTGGCAGTACTCCGTTCGGTGCCAAGTGTTCTGCCAAAGTAGATGGTATAGCAGGGTTTACAGTGGGGATCACTGTAGGAATGACCATTGGTTGTGCTTTTCTTAGTTCTTCATTCTCTTTCATTAGAGCTTCCATTTGACTTTCCATTGTTTTTATCTGACCTGACATTTGATGTACAAGCTCCTTTAAATCATCATTCTCTGTTTTTTGCTGTAGAATTTCTTTTGCTTGAGAGTTTTCACTCTGAGGCAACTTCAACTATTTTCTAAGAGCAGCTATATCCTCATTTTTCTGTTTAATTAAGACTTTTTCCCCTTCAATGTTGGTTGGGTCACCCCCTACTTCAATCACTATATCTTCTAGTGCTTTTATTCTTAAATTATTAGCATACAGTGAGGCTTTGTCCAACCTCATTTGATTTTGGAGGTTGAGCATTGTTTTCTCAAGCCTAATTGATTTCATAGTTTTAATGACAATTTTGGAATATAGCATTTCAGTATTGCTCCTATGAAATTCAATTTGATCTAATTCATGAATGGCATCTGCATCCAGTTCAAGATCTGTTTTGGAATAATCTTCCACTGATTTTGGCTCAGCCACTATAGGCTTCAATAATGACATTACCAATTTATTGGATGAATAATCAAATGCTGAAAGAATCCTGTCTTTGTTTCCAGGCTTTTCTTTAAGAAATCTAGAATGAGCTTGATTCTTGAGCTCTTCATTCTTCTCTTTAATCTGTCTGAATCTGATCTGAATCTCTGACTCTGTATTTTCAGTTTCGTGAGAAGAAGGAGGCAAATCGACAGTAGCCTGGTTTTCCTTCATGACTGCATCTTTTTGTTGTGTTCCAATTTTTACATTTTGAAGCTCTTCTAATGTTTGAGTGACTATTCTTGTTGCTTCATCATTTATATCAATATTTACAGCCTTATCCTTTTCTTCTTCTGTTGACTTGCTTCTTTTACTATAAGGAGTTCTGAATTTTATGTTCTCAATAGTCTCAGCTATGAAACTATCTCCTTCTCTGTCTCTTTTATGTACATTATAAGTATCTTTGCTTGTAGAAGCCACTTGTACTGTCTGTTCAATCTGTTTTCCTTTGCCACTGTCTACCTGTATTACCTGTACTGCCTGTGAATCATCATCAGATAGGGTGTTTGGCTCCCATTCAATTTTATTTACATATCTTTGAATATGGGGCTTAGGATCATGCAAGTAAACAGGCAACTTACATTTTACCCTTATTGCACTCAAAATACCTTGTGGGTCATACTTCCATGTAAAACTACATGGGAACTTATACTTTTTAAGTTTGACATTTATCTCATTGGAAGCTTCTCTGTTATTCACAATGAATGGCCCAATTTGATTTTTCAGCTTAAATTGGGTCTTTTTCTTGAAAGCTATGAAGTGGATTTCATCTACATTCAATAGTTGTCTCAGATATTCTAAAGCAAATATTCTTGTAGTTACAAATTTGGGTAACTTATATGGGGCCAGGGATGAGCCATACACTATGATTTCTGTATGATTTTGATATAAATACCAATCTCCAATTTTGTAGCTCTCTGATAACTGCAGAATTCTTCTTGTCTCATCATTGATCCTAGGGATCTGCTGTTTTTCCAAGAGATACATAGCAGGGGCTATAAATGAGTCATTGAAATCTGTAAAACTATACTCTTTGTTCCATTTCCTTAGAATAGATGACCAAAATACTAATGATAGAACTTTTCCTTCTGCATCCACTTTCTGACATTCAATTGGAAACTTATCTGTTTGATAATATAGGAAGAGGTGTAGTAGATAAGAGGAGTATCTGAAAACTCCTTCTTCTGATAATTTGGATAACTGATAATGCATATTATCAGCAATACATCTAGCAAAATTGAACTGAATGGATGGTGATTGACTAGGGTTTAGAGTTGACAGAAAACCTAGGATAGCCACATCAGTGAATTCATCACTGGCGTATCCTAGTATGAAGGAGAGCATTGAGACAATCTGTCTAGTTTCATCTGGGAAATCAACGGTGTCTAAAGGAGGATCTAACTTAGGAATATCAACTTGATTTGGACAAAAATTCTGGTATATTTTGAATCTAGCATTGAAATCCAAGTCAAGATATAGTTGGGTTAAATCTTCTCTTGTTAGGGTAGCAGAATCGGGGTCATGATTCATTTGCAGCATGGAATTTATCGAATCTTCTGTGATGTAAAACAGGATTTCTTTTTCTTTGTTTACAATACATCTTTTTTCTGGCATATAATAGGCTTGGCATAATCTGATAAAGTCAGGAACAGAATGAGTGAGAGGGACAATATATCTAGGCAGATTGGATTCCCAAATTGGAATATCTTTGTCACCCTTTTCCACTGATTTTCCATAGCACCAATTATAGACATCAAGCGCGTTAAATTCTACATTAGGGTCTATTATTAGACAGTCCTGATCAACTAAAGGGCTCTTCTCTGGAGAAATGACTGGAGGCTGGACTGGTCTGACCACTTCTGTAGAATCAGCCATGAGTGCAGGAGTTGGTTTGTCGATTTTGAAGGACATAAGCTGAGGAATCTTTGCAGAAGACTTCTTTTCAGATTTTGGGCCTCCATTCTTGGGGGTTACCTGTTTCTTGGTCATTTTTAATAATGAACGAAGCAAGCTTAAATGGTTTTCTAAGTTCCTTTACGAGAAACAGGGGTTTCTTGGCGAATTTCTACTGAAAATGGGGTTTCTGAGCAGGGTTTTTAGGAAATGCAAGGAATTTAAAGCTCAGGACGTGTATTTAAAATCGATTTCAACAGTAAAATGGACCAGGGTATGGAAAAAACTGCGATAAAGGGCAATTAGGGATTCCAGTGAAATTTTGACAGAGTTTTCCCTGAAAAATGGACACTTTTTTGCAGTAACTTTGGTAATTATTTGAAATCGACAGGAATTTTGAAATCTCAGAGGTCAACTTCGAATAAAAGTACCTGGAGAACCAGCGGAATTCGGTTGAAGACGTTGCAGAGGTGCTCAGTCTTCAATTTTTTGAAAATGGCTTCGCAGAGGACAATGTAGTACTTTGTAATGGAAATTCAGGGCAATGGGCGTCGAAAAATGGTACTGGTAGGTTGAAAATAGCTCTGCAAAGTTTCTCAGGGTTCAAACGGCGTGATTTTGAGGAAAACGGTTCTGCAATGTTTTTACAGGTTTAAAGCGAAAAGGTGAAAATTTGAATGCAAATAATAATTTTAATGTTATCCTTCGATGGTATAACCATAGTTAAATGACATTAAAATCGGGTTAAACGGGTGAGGTTTAGGGAATACCGCCAGTGGTATTTGTGAGGGTAAATGGTGGTAAGCGGAAACTAGCTTTTCGAACGCGATACAACGTGGTGGCGACACGTAAGTGCGGGTGGTTTGGAAAAACCACCCATTTCGCGTGGCTTTGCCAAAACATCAAACGATTACTTTATGAGCGCGGAAATGTATTAGCGCCGTCGGATCTGGATTCAACGAGCGAATGGCCACAATGAAAAGGAAAGGTGCGGGGAAAAGGTAAGTTATCGGGTTCAGTGCGATACTATTGCAAAAGTGTCACAAGACCGACGAAAATGGAAATCGTTCAAAACGTCAGTAAGAGCGACGCTTACCGAAAAGGTGAAAGGTAAGTTATCGGGTTCACTTTGGGTCATTGATCTTGGGAAACCGTCGCTATACCGACCTTTAGAGAAATGTGTCACAATACCGACACTTAGGAAAAGTGTCGCAATTCCGACACTATGCCCCAAAGCGTCGTTAGACGGCTTCCTCCAAACCTCTCTATTATATGTTTTACGAAGATATGGTAAGTAACTCTCTCTTGTTCTTCGTAGAAATAATTATATATAATTTTTATTTTTATTTTCAAAATAGATTAAAAAAATTGTATGAGAAAAAATATTAATTCATCAATATGTGTGTGTTGTGAGGAATAATTTCATAGTTCAACTTAATGGTTCATTATATAATCATGTGAGCATCACCAATGATATATCTTAAAAAACAACTGAAAAGCCATGTGTACAAAATCGATGTATACTCTAGAGAGTGGTTCTCATATCACTATGTAAATTGTTGTATGCTACTTCAACAAAATTATAAGATAAACTGTAATACACATTATATATGCACCATAACAATTGCCATGCAACTAATTTGTTTTAGGATACATGTGGCATTCTAGGGGTAAATTCTATATGATGTGTATATCAATCTATTAGGTGTTGATAAGTTTTGAGTATCTAAGAAATGATAAGGAATATCCATACATCATGATCTTGTAATGTGATTATAAATTGTCTATAATTTCCATAAAATGTATAAATGATTTGTTTAAAAAAAATCGACACAATCAACCCTAAACAATGCTCATGATGTGGAATGTCATTGGCGAAACCAAAATGATGGTCACATGTCCCATTTCAACCCTAAACAATGCTCATGATGTGGAATGTCATTGGCGAAACCAAATGATGGTCACATTTGGTCACATGTCCCATTTCTATGGTAATGGTGATCATATATATGTTGTAGCGACACTTGATGAGTAATTAAATAAATCTAAGAGTGTGACTCATTGTGCCATATTTGGAAAGCATGATTTGTTTTCCTAGTTTTTACTAATTTGTTAACATATTTTATTCATTTGGAAAGCTAATTAATGATGCTTTAAGTAATTAGGATCATCTTCACATCTTCACTGAAATATATTGGTAATTGTAGTCACTATATGGACCGCACATGCATGCTAGAAAAATTGAAATATAAGCTATAATACACATCTTATATATGCCATAACAATTGTCATACAACTTATTTCAACACATCTTATGCTATGTGTTGAAATTACTTACAGCTGATGTACAGGCAGCCGCCTTCCATTTCCAGCGATCAGTCAAGATCGCAGTATAACAAAAACGTTGCAGAGAGCCGCTTGCCATTTTTGATTGATCAGAGTTTAAAAAATTGAAGGATAGTGGTCTTGTTAGGGTCCCGTGATTTGGCCGATTGGCTAGCCAAATGACGATGTAACATCAAACCAAGCTTTGGAGCCCAAGGACCTAGCCTTCCCGGACTCAGAGAGGGCTCTCTCTATATGTGTAAAAGATGTCGGTGTGTTTACTTGCGGTGTTCTGATATTAGGCTAGTTATGAAGTATGTTTTTAGTTTTTTGGTTTTTTAAGTTTGTGAGGGATGAAACCGATCAAAGACATAAACTGGATAACAAGATGTAGATAAATTGGGCTATGGGGTCAAACAGGTCAAGGAAGCTATGAGGTGATGATGTAAAGCTGCTGTAGGGCCGATTTGATTCACGGTAGAAGGGATCTTCGGGCAAAATGGATTAAATGGACAATAAGTTGGTGAAAGACAAGGGATTTCAAGTGTAACTAGTTTATAGCAGACATAAACATGTTATAGCAAGCCATTAATCATGCTAAATGCAACTATGAGCTAATTAATACATAGAAATCAAACATTCTAGCCATACATAGAGGTATAAGACCCTCTAACTTCGGGAAATGGCTATCAGACTTTGGGGAAAACACATAAGACAAACTAACAACTCATAAACTACGCCGGAACGCCTAAACATAGTTTCTAAGTCATTGGGCACTTGGACAAATAAGTTTTCATAGTTTTAGGCAAAGGGCTAGATCGGGACTAGGCCTCCTTGGTTCAACAAAATGATCAACAAATCAGTCAAAGAGAAAGTTTTATGGACAGAACTATGGGCAGCTGATAGGTAGGTAAGGCAAACCATACATCCTACTCAACATACATGGAACTGATGAATAAAACTTAGCAACAATACCTTAGGTTACTAAAGAGCAGCTAAGAATTCTTTAGCATAACTAAGGGAGAAGAAAACATCAAGCTATGAAGATTCAGGGATTTTGAGGTGCCTCCATGGGCATATCTCAAAATCAATCTTTACTGATCTATAGCAGCAAGAAAAATGAATTATGAGTGAAAACTAGAAGACAAAACACATTAAGAAGCACTATACCATTCTACCATGTCAAGGAATCCATCAACAATCCTTCAACATTCCTCAAAAGCATCCAAGAGGCAATCCAAACATCATAACTCAAGTGTATTCTTCAAAGCTCATATGACCAATGCATTAATTCTTCTCTCAAGTTCAGCCTCTGATTTACAATGAGAACCATGGGATAAATAGGCTTGAGGGAGGAAAACCTCATGGAGCAACTAGCCATCCCATTGGCCAAGTCAAAATATCTAAACTTGTCCTTGAGGCTTTGCAAAGCCCAAGGCACAAAATATCCCATAAAATATCTAAAAAACTGCTAAAAACGGAAATTATATTGACTTTACATGATTTTCCCATGATAAAAATAGCCTAACGCACATTTGGGAAAAGCAGATTTTGGGAGTTCAAAAATTACAAAAATACTTCATATTTATGCCTGAAAAAGGTCCCCTGACTTGCTGGATCCAAATGGAAGCCTTCCCGATGTCGAAATGAGGCTCATGATGGCTCGTTGGAAAGCTCTCTGTGTCTGCTTTCCAATGCAAGTGGAATCACCTCAATCTGATCTCTGAAAGTCCCTCAAAACTGTACCTGTGTGCAAAAACCCAGAAAATAGCAGACTGCTGATATGGCGGGCAGAATGTGCAAAATGAGGCTGTTTTTCGCCAATTTGAGGGGGCGAATGATCTTCAAATTCCCTGAAAATCGCTGGAGACCTGCTCATGGAATTATGGCATCCATTGGTATCATCCTCCTCCCTTGACAACTCATCAAACTGAAATGGCGAATTTATGAGTTTTTTGGCAAAAAACCCAAAAATGCCAAAAAAAAAAAAGTTTCCGAAACAGGCCCAAAATTGGCATGCATGACCCTCAAGGGTCCATAGAAACATGCTCCGAAGCTGAAGCCAAAATATCAAGGGCTGATATGCTTTTTGCTTCTTTCCGTGCTAGGCGCCTCTCCTTCAACTTCTTCAATTTTTCTTGTGCTACCTTCAATTTTCGCCTGGCAAATTGATTTAGCTTCTGAAAGTGAAGAGTCCTTTTTCTCTGTAGCTCAAGATCCCTGTTTGCCTTCTCAAGCTTTGTTTCCAAATGCTAGTTAGCCCTCTCAAGCCATGCTTCCTTATTTTCCTCAATTTCCTGCTCAAGGAGGGTAGTGAGAGGAAAGGCTTCGAATTTAGCTTGTTCTTCTGCTCTCTGTTTCTCCAAGGCTCTTCTAAGCCCGATGGCCCTAGGCCTCTTTCGCCTAGGTTGGTCTTCCTCCTCTTCATCATCAAACTCGCCTATGAGCTCTTCAATTCTTACTTGTGCCTTTTCTGCCTCTTTCTTATACTTGATCGCCCTAGCCTCATGAATGGCTGCATGATACTTCATTTGTTTGTTTTCAACCTCCAAGAAGTGGTTGAAATTCCTCACCCTTTGAAGATCTTCTTGTAACACCTCAATTTGTCCTTCTTTGTGAATGAGGAGGTTTTCAAGGATGCGGGCCTCATTATCACTGTCATCGCTTGGGATAGGGATGACAGCTGATTTACCTCCATGTTTGGCACTTTCTCCAACTACACTTTTGCCTTTGAAAGCTAATCTGGCGCTTTTTCTCCTTGGCAAGCTGGAAGTGGTCCTTTTGGTCAATCTCCTCTTTTTAGGAACAGCTTTGGTCACTGTCAAGGAGGCAGCTTCAGCTTGCTGTCCTTCCTCAACATCCTGTCCAGTTTGTGGCTCAAAAGGCGCTTCAACTGTTTGCCCAACTTGCTGCTCCTCAAATACTGTCTGCTGCTGTTCCTCTTCCGGTACTTGCTGCTGTTCATCAACCTGTAGCTGCTGCTGATCTTCAAACTCTGGCTGCTGCTGCTCACTAATCTCCAACTGCTGTTGTCCCTCAAAATCTGGCTGCTGCTGCTCACTGCCTTCTTTTTCTCCCTGTGGTTCACTGCCCTCTCCTTCTCCCTGTTCACTTGGCTGCCCAATGGTCATCTTGAGTTTTTTAGGGGTAGGCCTACTAGATAAAGGCACTGGGCGATGGACAGGCTGAGTAGGAGACACATGAATAGGAGGGACAGTGGCGAAATCGGCATGGCTAATGAATGAATCCCATGAAACCCCTTTCTTCTCCAGCTGGTGTAAGAAGATGATTTTGATCAAGGAATGGTGAAAGAGAGAAGGGATTTGCCGAGTCTTCTCTCTTTGGAGCTGGTTACACAACATTTTCTCTCTGCTTTTAGACAAAAAGTATGGAAGGTTTAATTGCCTGCTTCTGGTAAAATGCATTAATAAGCGAACATCATAGGCAAAAATTTGGCTAAACCTCCCTTCACAAGTGAAATATCTCATTATGGCTTTCATCAGCGGAGCATAACTGTCAAGAAGATAGGAGAAGGGGAAAATAGCAGTGATGGTTTCCCTATGTTCAGGCTTGATGAAAGGTTTATAATCCTCCAGATCAAGATGCGCTTGTTTAAACCACTTTTCACCATGATACGGGATCTTGGTAGACTTGGATACATACCCTGGGGAGATTTTGAAGTCAAGACCTGCTAGCTGGAAATGTTTGTCCTTGAATCTCAAAGCGCACAAATGTGTAAGTGGCGAAAAACTCTTGACTTCTTCTATCCTTTGACAGAACTCAAGACAGCCTACTTCATGGAAATTGAAAAGCACTGATGGGTGAGCATTGATTTCTTCTATGGAGGTAGGCTCATATCTCTTATGTGGACCGCTCTTGTGATTTCGTTTTGGAGGCATTTTGACTTTGACCAAACTTTGAAGAGGCAAACTGCCTTTACTGTATGAACAATGCTTTGCTAGATTGAAACTGGCCACTAGACTGTTTGGACAAATATGGACACTGTGGTTTTGAATAGAATGTAACAATGTTTCCTTTGAACAAACCACCTCTGTACTTCTTAAAAAACAGCCCTCCAACTCTGGATATACCTCAGCTAGGCAAACTTTTTAACAATGGTACCATGTGTAAAAGATGGGGTAACTGCTTTGTAGATTCCCTGTGCACAGTTTTGAACAATCACCCCTCTTGTGAATTTGTTAGAAGCCAACCTACACTGGTATTTGTGTTTTCAAAACAAAACTCAAATATAAAAACCCTGCTTTTCAGGTCATTCACCTTGAAAAATACCTCTGTCAATAGATTTCTGTAGAGACCATACAGTGGAAAGAAAGGAGACCTTTTGGTTAGGTGAAATATTAGCCCTCTGTGTTTAGGAAAACACCTTTCACTTGTGAATTTTGAGAAATCAATCACCACCTTTGTGCCTCTGGCCTCAATGTTTAAAGTTTCAACCATCAACAACTCTGCCTTTTAGAAAGTGGCTCTGTTCACCTTCATAAAAATCCTGTTAACAAATCTTCAACATGATACAATATGGTTTCGGTAAAGGCAGACCCAAGTTAGATGTATAACCAATGAACAGTGGTTTTTAGGAAACATACTCTCTGCTTGTGAGTTTAAGAGATCAACATAATACCTGTACCTCTGTCTTAATATTAAATGCAATCACCAAGAACTCTGCCCTTTAGAAAGTGGCCCTTTTCATTTGTGAAGTTTTAAGAAATTACACAATACTTTTGTACCTCTGCCTCCAAAGTTAGAATCCCATCAACGAACTATGCTCCTCAGTGTACTGTTCATCCTTAGAGTCTCTTTGTCAATCAGCTTTTTAACATGATAATATGGTGAAAAATAGGGCAGACCTAGGTTATATGAACAAACAATACACAGTGCTTTATGAAGGACACTTTTTCTTTGTGAAGTTAAAGGATCAACCATCACCTGTGTACTTCTGCCTCCAATGTTTACATTTAACCACCAACAACTTTGTTTCTAGAAAATGGCCTTTGTTTCACCCTCAGAATCCCTCTGTCAACAAATCTTCAGAATGATACAAGACAGTGCAAGGAAGAAACAGACTTAGCTTGGGTGAAAAATCAGTGCAACAGTGGTTTAGAGAACACACTCTCTGCTTTGTGAGTTTAAAAAAAATCCACCAACACCTCTATACCCCTGCCTCCAATGTTTAACTTCTCATCAACAAATTCTGCCTTTTTAATGTGCTGTCACCTTGGGAAACTCTCTGTTAACAAATTCACAGTGGGAGAATACAGTGAATGAAAGGCAATCTGCTTAAGCAGTGTGCTGTTGTGGGGGACTGTGAGGACAGTTTCTCCTTTTCAAAAATGGTCAAAGCCTTTTTAACCATGCATAGTTTCAAACCACGCCACACAGGTTTTAAACTTGATTTTTCGAGATTTTCGAGGTAGGAGGCGAAGTACCTTTTGAATTTTTGAGGAGAAATCCTTTGGAGGAAACTTGAAATGCACCGGAACCCTCCAACACTGGCGCGGCAACCTTTGGAGAAAACCCTTCGCGCAGAGAAAAGCTTGTCGGGTCGGCCTGTCGTGTGGTCGGGCGGCCTTGTACAGGCACGTCGCGCCAACGTACAGGCACGTCGCGCCGACAAAGAGCCCTGTGTAAAAATCGTGCCAGGCACGTCGCGCCAAAACCCAGGCACGTCGCGCAGCCTTAACCGGTGCAGACAAACTTCAAATTGCTCAAAAAACGCCTTGATACTCGGGGGTTGCGGAATTTGGTTTTTGAATTTCGAAAATGACTTACTTACTTTCCTATTCCACTCTTTTAATCACACCTTCAACCTTATATCATTTTCAAACAAACATGCTCAACGGTCATTCTATTTTAAAGTAAAATAGAGCTTTGGTTTGGTTCCTTTTTGTGGAGCTTTTTTGTCTTGAAAAACCTTTGATTTTTTAACTTCGGCACATTCAAAACTTGCCTTGGAGAGTTGCCATACATTTGACCACCTGCAGATCACGGACTTTAGCACCGGTGTTAAGAGGAGGACCTCCAGCTTTGTTCTTTGGGGGACATCTAATCACCAACCTTTAGACCCTAAAAAATGTCTCCATAATCTTGTGGCTATTTTTGCCACTGTGTTTAATGGTACAGGTACAAGTTGCTGCATCTTTTATGACCTGCAATGTTCTCCAAAGAGGGGCATTTTTTACTATAATCCTCTGCTTGACAACTCATTATGCCACATCTCTGCCACTGCTTTTTCTATACTGTATCTTTGTGCTGAATCTGCCCTTTGGAATGATGACAACTGTGTTTGGTTTAAGATATATAAACAGTGGTAACTCATAAATCCAGCTTCTTCTGCCTATTCATAAGATTGAATACCATTTGCCTCCTTCATCTGAAAAGACAAGCTTGTAAAATATGAAAACAGGGCTTTTTGATACACAGTCCTTATTTTGTTTTGATCAGTGTGTTAAACCCTTTTTGTCAATAGAACCATTTCATGACTGAACTATGTTCACTGTTTTCCTCTCTTGGCGATTTTTAGCAAGGAAGGGCTATTCATAATACACCAAAAACATTTGAAGGCTGTAAACACCATTTCTTGAAAGGCGCTTCTTTGGACCTTTGGTATATGATATTGTTTTGTTGCTTGACCCTTTTCCTCAAGGAGAAAGTCTTCTTTTTTGGTATCAGTGGCACACATATATTCAATATTTTCTCTTTCCTACTGCAGGTATAGTCTGACAGATAGTTCTTTGAAATAGGAGTACCAATACCTTTGCATCATCAGCACTATCATTCACCTGTGTAATGACCTTTATTCAGTTTTTGGTATCCTTCCACTGCTTTCTTGTATCAATCAGTTTCAGCAACCTGCAGATGCCTTGGCCATCTGCTCATAAGTGGAGGAGGCTCTTCATCAGGTAAGGTATCTGAAGGTTTTTTGACAACTATGTCTGACACATCCTTTCTCTGAAGGTGATGGTAATTAAACCACTTGGAAAACATCAGTCTTAGCATCTTCATGACATCATTGTGTGTCGGCAAAAACCTGACGATGTCTGTCTCACACTTGCTTGTCCTAAGGGTGATTGAGATATTTGGCTTGTTCATCTTGATTGATTCTTTGAATGATGCTTGTGACTATGAAGGTCGGTGCTTTTTTGAAAAAACCAAGAACTTTTTCTTACTGTGTAATGGCATTGGTTAACAGCATCTATTCCATTTGATCTTGAACAAAACAGGCTTCTTATGATTTGGATGTTTACTGATGACAGGCCCTTCTAAAGTTCAACAATTCATATGGTTTGCAAGTTTGAAATGAGCTCCTTTATCAGACCAAACTCCCCTTTCCTTTGAGCTTATCATATTTCCACTACATTCCTGTTATGATCATCAGTCATATTCATAAAACCTGGAGATATTGTTTCACTGTTCAATACAAAGCAAACATGGACCCTTGCAATCTTCTGAGTCAATACTGGCCCGCGCCCTCTGCTTATGGATGAAGGAGGCACCCTAACCCTCTGCTTGTAAATGAAGGAGGTTCTGGGCCTTGAAAATTTACCAGTTTGCTGAGCCAGTGGTGACCTTTTTCCTGTGATTTTCATGCTGGAAAGAGCTGTGAAGTCCAGATGAGTAGCTTTCTATTTTGCAGACATATCTTAAAGGCTCAAGTTACATTTAGAAGCAGCTGTTCCTCTAGCGTAAACTCAAACATTTACTCCATGAGATGAAATATATTTCACATCTTTGTAGAACCATGAGACTTTCTTGGCGAAGCACAAAAGTCGGCTTGAAGTTGGTTTTTGTGCAGTCTTGAGATCTAGGGGGTTGGTGTAGGTGGTGACCAGAGTGCTTACATTGTTCATTTGCAAAGTAGGGATCGGTCATGGCGGGTCAACTGGGATGGATGCTTTTAGCTTTTGATGATTGCCAAAGGTGAAATGTCCTAAACGCCACTTCCTAACATAGGGGAGACCTTTGAAACAGATGTGGATCTGCCTTTTAAAGCTGATGGGCAGACCAATAAGGCTGAGGTTAGATAGGATTGTTTACAAGGAGGTTGTGGTTTTGCCAGGGGTGGACTGAATAGGTAGAAAGGTGAAAAAAGTTTTGGGAGGGTTTTTTGGATGACATATTGACATAGGGAAATCAGTTTTCTAGAAAACTTCAGTGTAGATATAGTCATCACTAACATGTAAAAATATTTGATGGCTAACGGTGGCGGCTCCATTTGGGGAGGGCGGCTCTCGTCGAGAGGTCATCCCGAGTCAGGCCCAAAACATGAAGACCGGTGCCTTATCCATTGGCGCAAAATTTACCCTTCTCTTGATGTTATTTCTGAAAAGTGACAGCATGGTTAACATCAATGATACTTCTACCTACCCCACTATCTTTCCTAACATTTTTTCTTCTCTTTGGCGCATTTGAACTAGCAGCCTTTTGACAATGCATATTTTCTTTTTGCAAAATGAACCTATCTATTTCTACTCTTATATCTGCCGGGAGTTCAGATTAAGCTGATGAACTCCTTCATTTCTCTACCTAAAACTAGATCGACTGTCAAGATTAAGCAGTTTGACAGGATTTCATTCTCTAATCTACAACATGAAATTCAAAAAATGATCAAATCAGGATTAGGCAATCTGATTTGTCACGCATTTGTGGCATAAAAGACAAGCTGCACACAAATGTTATTCTGCAACAAAGGAAACTAGACAAGCGGGGCTAAGATGTACAATGTGTTTTTCATCCCTCACTTCTCTCTTTGGTTCTGTTTTAGGCATGTGGAACCAGAATCTCTCCCTAATCTAAGCTCTGTGATAAGTCAATCTTACACAATGTTGACTATCTTGGCACTCACTAACTTATCAGCAAATAAATTTAAACATGCTCAGCTATGATTAGGCTAGATAGCTGAACAAGACATTGAAGTACTAGTAGCGGCATTTAGACTTGCTCGCTTTCCGAAAGACTATTTTCTTGGAACATGGGGCCTTTGTTCTATCTTCACTTGCCCTCTTTTCTGCTTTTTACTGTTTTTGACTTTCCTATCTTTTACTGTTTTTGATTTTTCTATTTTTTTCAATATTTCAAACAATGGTATGTACAATGACTGAAAGTGTTTCAAACTCAAAAATCTTGGAAATGACGGAATTTCAGCATCTTATCCTCGTAAGGGTCTCCTCTCACCCTTGGCCCACTTAACTCCTGAAAAGAAAAATTTGGGAAATTTTCTCTCTCTAATATGACATAGGGATTCATGCAAGAATCTCTAAACAGCCCGGTATCCTCCCTTTGTACCTCTCTGAATATCTGATTTCCACTCCTTTCCTTACTGTATGCTTTCTTCAGGTAATGTATGTACTCTTGATAATTCTTGAAATAGATAGTGACATCATCAAGGTATGCAAAAACACAGAAATTTAAAACTGGGAACATGGCCCTCATGAACAGATTTTTGATATTGGGTGGTTTAGCAATTTTGAACTTGAAATCAGATTTACCTCCCGCAAACTGAAAAAAATCTTTAAGTTGTTTACTTTGCAAAGGAATCTGATGATTATGATCTGAAAGATGATCTTGCAAGAATACATGATTAGAAACATTTTCAATTGGTGAATCATGATCTTGAGTAGAAAAAACCTGATTTTTGTTATATGGAGATGCAATATTATTCCTAAAATCAAAGCAGATTCTATGGCCACTAGTTTTCTCCTTGATCATTTCAGTTTGTTTCAGTTTGTTGTGTTTGTTTCTGTTAAAGTTGTTCTTTGGGGAAAAGGTAGTGATACAATGTTTTCCCTTGTTTTTCCTATAGAAATTAGTATTTTGCATGAGATTCCTGATTTTAGCATTTCTAAGTTCTTCATGAAAAAACAAAATATGAGCCAATTTCAGTAGTTCAGGTATGCCGGGATTATAACTGTCATCCCTGCTCATAAAAAGTTCATTTGGCATTTTCTCAAGATGTTGAGCTACTGGGGTTATGGTCAAAGTTTTATTTGCAGTAGGAGGGTCACATGATGGTAAATCTTTGAGGTATGGTAGAAACATTAAACTCCCTTTCTCCCGGGTTCCAAATAGGTTTATGATGTGTAGGTCTTCTAAAGCTTTTACTCGGAAGAAATTTCCACAAGTTACTGCTGGTGTTTGACTAAAACTAGAACAATTTGTTTGATAGTACATGAGGGTTTGTGCTTCTTGCTCTAATCCTACTTTGGGGAGGGGAAATTTACTTTCCTCAAGAGACAGCTGTTCATGATCATGGTAGTTTTGAGTGTCCAGTTCATCATAAGGTACCAGGGACAACTGATGTGGTGGATCTAAGTCTTTATCAGTTTCTTTTGACTCTTCTTCCATGTTTACATCAATATGCATAATGAAAGAGTTTAGGTCGGACCGCAAAGAACACATTGGAATGTTATTTGGCCTATCTTGACTGCTGATCATGTATTTCATGTGTGATTCGCGGTACAGTATTCTGGTCTGACCAAACACAGGAATGGTGGCATATGACATGTCTAGTTGGATGTTCCCTTGGAGTTTGGCTCCCCAAGATCTGGATAGGAGCATCCCGTACTTGGGAGGAATGTCTGCCACTACTATATCCATGATTAGATGTTTTGCGGGTATTTGGGCCAGACTAAAACAAAGGTCTTTGATCAAACCCAGGCATTGGACTCTGCTTGAATCAAATGAATACAAGTCTTTGTATGGTCTTGTGATTTCCAAGCCTAACCTTTCCATTACTACCTTCGGCATAAGATTATGCGAGGCGCCGGAGTCTAGCATGGCATTATGGAGGATTTGGTCGTGGATGTTTAGGCTAATGTAAAATGGAAGAGTAACTCCCTCTTGGACTTTTCCTTCTACCTTTGGACCAAACAATACTTCAGGAATGTCATCAGTGAGATTAACAGTGTTCGCATCATTCCCTAGATTTAAGACTTTTAGTACTTGGGTTTTATAAGAGTTTTGGGCAATGAGTTCAGTAAGAGGCATGGTGATTTTGATCTTAGCGATCTCGCCTTCAAAGCTAAAAGGCACTTGAAGTTTAGATATGTTTGTTTCAGCTTTTTCAGCTAAGACCTTGTCTATGTTCTGAGCTTGTTGGCCTTGTTTAGGGATTTTGTTTGCCATAGTTGTTTTGGTGACCTTTGTAGAAGTATCGGGAGTATATGAGAGAGGACTAGTTTGGGTAACTTTAGCTCGGCTTTGATCAGCCTTTTCAACCTTGATTTTGTCACTGCTTGATGCTTTTTTGAGGATGGTATCTGGAGCTTTAGCAGTATCAGAGTTACCTTTCTTGACATTATCTTGGTTTCTTTTGCTTCTAAGGTCATATTGCCTGTGGGCTTCTAAAATAGCATTTTGAAATTCTATGGCAGGATCATCAGGATCCTCATAATTGGTCTTATCTTGATCAGGCGAAAAGAAGGCTTGTTCTTCTTCGGTGAGGTACACCTCACCTTCATTGTCAGACCCTATGAGGTTTAAATGATGTTCATCAAGAGGTTCTGAGTCCCTATCATCTTCTTCCACATAGTTTTCATTGAATGGTGGCCTGATCTGTTGGTCATTATCCCTTGGTTTGTTTTGGGGCTGCTCCCTCCTAAAGTTTTGGTTTCGGTTTCTGATTGGAGGGTTTGGTTGGTTGTCCCTAACAGGAGCTTTTTCATTGATCTTTTCCCACATTTTAGCCATGGATTTGACTAAGTCATCTATTCTGGGATCTAGGGAAGGTGACGAAGTGGAGACCTCATCTCTATATGTGACCTTTCTTTCTGATCTAGTTCTAGCCCTTTTTTCAGCTAAGTTGGCATCTGCTTTTATAGCTATTTGTTGCATTTCCTCCAAGGTAGGGGGATCCTTGTCTCTCAGATGATATGTCATGTCTGGATCAAAACCCTCAGGAAATTTTGCCAAAGCCAAACCAAGTGGAGGTTTGAAATGAGGTGGGAGGGAGTTATATACACTGTTGAACCTAGTACAGTAAGCTTGGACACTTTCCCCATTTTCCTGTTTTAGATTGTTATATTCTGACAGGATTTGAATGGGGTTTCTTCGGATTTCCCACCTATTTCTGAAGATTTGATGCAGTTCAGGGATATTATGGATGCTGTTTGGAGCTAAGCTTTTGAACCATGCTTTGGGTTCACCACCAAGGCTTTGGGCAAATATTCTCATTCGGACAGTCTCGTCTTGTACCTCTAGGTATTCATAAGCATCAGTCATTCTACTTATATGATGTTGAGGTGTGGTGGTGTCTTCTCCAGTAAAGTGTGGGATCTTGTCTTGATATTTGTTTGGGAGAGGAGCTAAAGGTGGTGGCAACACCAAAGGTGCGTACCAGGCTGCCATGACTGGAGCTAATGGATGTTGTGCAAGATGAGGACTGGTAGGCTGAAATGAAGTGGTTTGAACAGTGGTGTTTTGACCAGGTGTGGCGGATGAACTTGGACTAGTGCTCTGGTTTTGAGCAGATCTGGGGTGATAGGAGCCAAATTGATAAAGAAGCTGTAAATCAGGAGGAGTGGCTGGTGAAGCTTCTCTAATAGGACTCTGTGGTGGGTTCAGGGGTTCAAGATCGTCGAAGTTTATCTTACTATATGATTTGCTTCGGGGAAGAGCTTGTGATGACTCTAGTTCCGAAGGTGAATCTAGAAGGATATTGCGAGTTTTAGGTACAAATCTTGTTCTACGGATGGATCTATCGGTAGCTAGATGATCAGTTTCGGAAGCTTGCCACAGAATCTTTTCTGGGTCATCTACTATGATAGGGGGATTTGGGTCTGGATGGGATCTGGTATTGATTCTTCGTGAAGCCAGATTTTAGATCCAGAGTTTAGAGAGAATGATATTGGTGAATGTTTTGGATGAGTGATTTCTCTAAAGTTATACTAAGGCGAAGGATGGTCAAAAAGTAAAGGGATGGATTAGTGGAGTCGCCAGGTGGAAAATTAGTTGTTTTGTGAATAAAGCTATGGTCCACCACCAAGACTAATCTGAGAATGTTTTTTGGATTTTCTGAGTTTTATGTGCAGCCTATGGTTTGTTAAAGTATCCTAGACTTGTTTCAACACTTTGCTAGGGTGATGAGGACAAAAAGAGTTTACTCTAAAAAATGATTCTATGGACTGCTTGCTTGTTTATGGTACCTAAAGGACCAAAAAGTCTATAAGAGTTTGCTGGACTATTATGTACTCAATGTCTTACCATCTCCCGCTATGTTAGTGAGTGATGGGATAGGTCTATCGGATAGTAGCCTAGAGTTTGGTGGAATAGTAAGGCTTACTAGAAGTTAGTGGAGTCGCCAGGTGGAAAATCAGTTGTTTGAGATATATTTGTATGGTCCACCACCAATACTATTAAAAACCAATCTAAAGGAGTTTTTTGTGGTTTTTTCTGAGTTTTATGTGCAGCCTAGGATGTAAGAGTGTTATAAACCTGATTCATCACTTTGCTAAGATGGTGAAACAGAGAGTTTACACTAAATGATTCTAGAGGCTGATGGTTTAAGTTAAAAGTTGAAGGACTAAGGAGCCTATAAAAGTTTGCTAGACTGTCATGTACTCAATAGGTCCCACCGTGATCGCCATTATGTTAGGGTCCCGTGATTTGGCCGATTGGCTAGCCAAATGACGATGTAACATCAAACCAAGCTTTGGAGCCCAAGGACCTAGCCATCCTGGACTCAGAGAGGGCTCTCTCTATAAGTGCAAAAGATGTCGGTGTGTTTACTTGCGATGTTCTGATATTAGGCTAGTTATGAAGTGTGTTTTTGGTTTTTTTAGTTTTTTAGTTTGTGAGGGATGAAACTGATCAAATACATAAACTGGATAACAAGATGTAGATAAATTGGGCTATGGGGTCAAACAGGTCAAGGAAGCTATGAAGTGATGATGTAAAGCTGTTGTAGGGCCGATTTGATTCACAGTAGAAGGGATCTCTGGGCAAAATGGATTAAGTGGACAATAAGTTGGTGAAAGACAAGGGATTTCAAGTGAAAACTAGTTAATAGCAGACATAAACATGTAATAGCAAGCCATTGATCATGTTAGGAATAACTATAAGCTAATCAATACATAGAAATCAAACATTCCAGCCATACATAGAGGTATAAGACCCTCTAACTTCGGGAAAAGGCTATCAGACTTTGGGGAAAACACACGAGACAAACTAACAACTCATAAACTATGCCAGAACGCCTAAACATAGTCTCTAAGTCATTGGGCACTTGGACAAATAAGTTTCATAGTTTTAGGCAAAGGGCTAGATCGGGACTAGGCCTCCTTGGTTCAACAAAATGATCAACAAATCAGTCAAAGAGAAAGTTTTATGGACAGAACTATGGGCAGCTGATAGGTAGGTAGGGCAAACCATACATCCTACTCAACATACATGGAACTGATGAATAAAACTTAGCAACAACACCTTAGGTTACTAAAGAGCGGCTAAGAATTCTTTAGCATAACTAAGGGAGAAGAAAACATCAAGCTATGAAGATTCAGGGATTTTGAGGTGCCTCCATGGGCATGTCTCAAAATCAATCTTTACTGATCTATAGCAACAAGAAAAATGAATTATGAGTGAAAACTAGAAGACAAAACACATTAAGAAGCACTATACCATTCTACCATGTCAAGGAATCCATCAACAAGCCTTCACCATTCCTCAAAAGCATCCAAGAGGCGGTCCAAAAATCATAACTCAAGTGTATTCTTCAAAGCTCATATGACCAATGCATTAATTCTTCTCTCAAGTTCAGCCTCTGATTTACAATGAGAACCATGGGATAAATAGGCTTGAGGAAGGAAAACCTCATGGAGCAACTAGCTATCCCATTGGCCAAGTCAAAATATCTAAACTTGTCCTTGAGGCTTTGCAAAGCCCAAGGCACAAAATATCCCATAAAATATCTAAAAAACTGCTAAAAACGGAAATTATATTGACTTTACATGATTTTTCCATGATAAAAATAGCTTAACGCACATTTGGGAAAAGCAGATTTTTGGAGTTCAAAAATTACAAAAATACTTCATATTTATGCCTGAAAAAGGTCCCCTGACTTGCTGGATGCAAATGGAAGCCTTCCGATGTCGAAATGAGGCTCATGATGGCTCGTTGGAAAGCTCTCTGTGTCTGCTTTCCGGCGCAAGTGGAATCACCTCAATATGATCTCTGAAAGTCCCTCAAAACTGTACCTGTACGCAAAAACCCAGAAAATAGTAGACTGTTGATATGGCGGGCAGAACGTGCAAAATGAGGCTGTTTTTCGCCAATTTGAGGGGGCGAAAGATCTTCAAATGCCCTGAAAATCGCTGGAGACCTACTCATGGAATTATGGCATCCATTGGGATCGTCCTCCTCCCTTGACAACTCATCAAACTGAAATGGCGAATTTATGAGTTTTTGGCGAAAAACCCAAAAATGCCAAAAAACAAAAAGTTTCCGAAACAGGCCCAAAATTGGCATGCATGACCCTCAAGGGTCCATAGAAACATGCTCCGAAGCTGAAGCCAAAATATCAAGGGCTGATATGCTTTTTTCTTCTTTCCGTGCTAGGCGCCTCTCCTTCAACTTCTTCAATTTCTCTTGTGCTACCTTCAATTTTCGCCTGGCAAATTGATTTAGCTTCTGAAAGTGAAGAGTCATTTTTCTCTGTAGCTCAAGATCCCTGTTTGCCTTCTCAAGCTTTGTTTCCAAATGCTGGTTAGCCCTCTCAAGCCATGCTTCCTTGTTTTCCTCAATTTCCTGCTCAAGGAGGGTAGTGAGAGGAAAGGCTTCGAAATGAGCTTGTTCTTCTGCTCTCTGTTTCTCCAAGGCTCTTCTAAGCCCGATGGTCCTAGGCCTCTTCCGCCTAGGCTGGTCTTCCTCCTCTTCATCATCAAACTCGCCAATGAGCTCTTCAATTCTTACTTGTGCCTTTTCTGCCTCTTTTTTATACTTGATCGCCCTTGCCTCATGAATGGCTGCATGATACTTCATTTGTTTGTTTTCAACCTCCAAGAAGTGGTTGAAATTCCTCGCCCTTTGAAGATCTTCTGGTAACACCTCAATTTGCCCTTCTTTGTGAATGAGGAGGTTTTCAAGGATGCGGGCTTCGTTATCACTGTCATCGCTTGGGATAGGGATGACAGCTGATTTACCTCCATGCTTGGCACTTTCTCCAACTATGCTTTTGCCTTTGAAAGCTAATCTGGCGCTTTTTCTCCTTGGCAAGCTAGAAGTTTTCATTTTGGGCAATTTCCTCTTTTTAGGAACAGCTTTGGTCACTGTCAAGGAGGCAGCTTCAGCTTGCTGTCCTTCCTCAACATCCTGTCCAGTTTGTGGCTCAAAAGGCGCTTCAATTGTTTTCTCAACTTGCTGCCCTTCAATTTCTGTCTGTTGCTGTTCCTCTTCCTGTACCTGCTGTTGTTCATCAACCTGTAGCTGCTGCTGATCTTCAAACTCTAGTTGATGTTGTTCATCAATCTCCAACTACTGCTGTCCCTCAATATCTAGCTGCTGCTGTTCACTAATCTCCAACTGCTGCTGTCCCTCAATATCTAGCTGCTGCTGTTCACTGCCTTCTTTTTCTCCCTGTGGTTCACTGCCCTCTCCTTCTCCCTGTTGACTTGGCTGCCCAGTGGTCATCTTGAGTTTTTTTAGGGGTAGGCCTACTAGACAAAGGCACTGGGCGATGGACAGGCTGAGTAGGAGACACATGAACAGGAGGGACAGTGGCGAAATCTGCATGGCTGATGAAGGAATCCCATGAAACCCCTTTCTTCTCCAGTTGGTGTAAGAAGATAATCTTGATCAAGGAATGATGAAAGAGAGAAGGGATTTGCTGAGGTGGAGCCTTCTTTTGGACAGTAGCTGCCATTTTCTCTATGCTTTTGGACAAAAAGTATGGAAGGTTTAATTGCCTGCTTCTGGTAAAATGCATCAACAAGCAAACATGATAGGCAAAAATTTGGCTAAACCTCCCTTCACAAGTGAAATATCTCATTATGGCTTTCATCAGCGGAGCATAACTGTCAAGAAGATAGGAGAAGGGGAAAATAGCAGTGATGGTTTCCCTATGTTTAGGCTTGATGAAAGGTTTATAATCCTCCAGATCAAGATGCGCTTGTTTAAACCACTTTTCACCATGATACGGGATTCTGGTAGCCTTGGATACATACCTTGGGGAGATTTTGAAGTCAAGACCTGCTAACTGGAAGCGTTTGTCCTCGAATCTCAAAGCGCACAAATGTGTAAGTGGCGAGAAACTCTTGACTTCTTCTATCCTCTGACAGAAATCAAGACAGCCTACTTCATGGAAATTGAAAAGCACTGATGGGTGAGCATTGATTTCTTCTATGGAGATAGGCTCATATCTCTTATGTGGTCCGCCTTTGTGATCTCGTTTTGGAGGCATTCTGACTTGAAATAAGCTTTGGAAGAGGCAAACTGCCTTCAATGTATGAAAAATGCTCTGCTGGATTGAAACTGGCCACTACACTGTTTGGATAGTTTAGACAATGTGGTTTTGAATAAAATGTAACAATGCTTCCTTGAATAAGCCACCTCTGCACTCATTAAAAACAACCTTTCAACTCTGGATGTACTTCAGCTAGGCAACCTTTTTAACAATGGTACCATGTGTAAAAGATGGGGTAACTGCTTTGTAGATTCCCTGTGCACAGTTTTGAACAATCACCCCTCTTGTGATTTTGTTAGAAGCCAACCTACACTGGTATTTGTGTTTTCAAAACAAAACTCAAATATAAAAACCCTCCTCTTCAGGTCATTCACCTTGAAAAACACCTCTGTCAACAGATTTCTGTAGAGACCATACAGTGGAAAGAAAGGAGACCTTTTGGTTAGGTGAAAAATTAGCCCTCTGTGTTTAGGAAAACACCTTTCACTTGTGAATTTTGAGAAATCAATCACCACCTTTGTGCTTCTGGCTTCAATGTTTAAAGTTTCAACCATCAACAACTCTGCCCTTTAGAAAGTGGCTCTGTTCACCTTCAGAAAACCCTGTTAACAAATCTTCAACATGATACAATATGGTTTCGGTAAAGGCAGACCCAAGTTAGATGTATAACCAATGCATAGTGGTTTAAGAAACACACTCTCTGCTTGTGAGTTTAAAAAGTCCACCAACACTTCTATACCCCTTTGAATATCAAATGCAATTACCAAGAACTCTGCTTTTTAGAAAATGGCCCTTTTCATTTGTGAAGTTTTAAGAAAACAAACACTGCTTTTGTACCTCTGCCTCCAAAGTTAGAAACCCATCAATGAAATCTGCCCTTCAGTGTGCTAGTTATCCTTAGAGTCTCTTTGTCGATCAGCTTTTCAAAATGATACAATATGGTGAAAAAGAGGGCAGACCTAGGTTATATGAAAAAAAAACAATACACAGTGCTTTATGAAGGACAGTTTTTCTTTGTGAAGTTTAAGGATAAACCATCACCTATGTACTTCTGGCTTCAAATGTTAAACTTGATCATCAACCACCGTGCCTTCTAGAAAATGGCCTTGTTTCACCCTCAGAATCCCTCTGTCAACAAATCTTCAGAATGATGCAATATAGTGCAAGGAAGAAGCAAACCTAGCTTGGGTGAAAGATCAGTGCACAGTGGTTTTAGAAAACACACTCTTTTGCTTGTGAGTTTAAGAGATACCCCAACACATCTACACCTCTGTTTCCAATATTAACTTCAAACACTAACAACTCTGCTCTTCTAGAAAATGGCCCTATTCACCTTCAGAAAATCCCTGTTAACAAATCTTCAACATGATACAATATGTTTTTTGTAAAGGCAGACCCAAGTCAGCTGTAAAATTAATGCACAGTGTTTTTAAGAAACACATTCTCTGCTTGTGAGTTTAAAGAGTCCACCAACACCTCTATACCCCTGCCTCCAATGTTTAACTTCTCATCAACAAATTTTTCCTTTTTAATGTGTTGTCACCTTGGTAAACTCTCTGTTAACAAATTCACAGTGGGAGGATACAGTGAATGAAAGGCAATTTGCTTAAGTAGTGTGCTGTTGTGGGGGACTGTGAGGACAGTTTCTCCTTTTCAAAAATGGTCAAAGCCTTTTTAACCATGCATAGTTTCAAACCACGGCACACAGGTTTTAAACTTGATTTTTCGAGATTTTCGAGGTAGGAGGCGAAGTACCTTTTGAATTTTTGAGGAGAAATCCTTTGGAGGAAACTTGAAATGCACCGGAACCCTCCAACACTGGCGCGACAACCTTTGGAGAAAACCCGTCGCGCAGGAAAAGCTTGTCGGGTCGGCCTGTCGTGTGGTCGGGCGGCCTTGTACAGGCACGTCGCGCCAACGTACAGGCACGTCGCGCCGACAAAGAGCTCTTTGCAAAAATCTGCCCAGGCACGTCGCGCCAGAACCCAGGCACGTCGCGCAGCCTTAACCGGTGCAGACAAACTTCAAATTACTCAAAAAAACGCCTTGATACTCGGGGGTTGCGGAATTTTGGTTTTTGAATTTTGAAAATGACTTACTTACTTTCCTATTCCACTCTTTTAATCACACCTTCAACCTTATATCATTTTCAAAAAAAACATCCCAACGGTCATTTGAACATTGATTTTTAACTTTGTTTAGTGTTTAAACCTTGGGCTTGTCATTTGAATATATACACCCGATCCTTGATTCTGCCCCCGGGCTTTGAACCTAAGCAACTCAACAAATTCTTCATCACTTCCGTCACTGCGTTATAAAATTGCCAATGAGATACCTGGAAATTGGTTTGTTGCTGATAGGACAGGATTCTGTAAACCTGTTTTGACAATCTTCGGTCCTTTGACTGCTTTCTCCAATCTTTAAACACAAAAGGTGCCAAGTTCACTGACCCAACTTGGATTTGCATATGGCTTCTTAATTTCAAAGGCGCCTCCTTTTTGTCTCAAATAACTTCCTGCTTGAAGGTACATTACTCATGATATATCTGTCTTTTGAATGGTGGGAGAAATGCATTTGCCTCAAACTCAAAGACTGACCATTTATCAAACTACCTCTTTGTCTATTCATAGCATTGTATACCTGTTCATCATGCATTCTATGGCTCAACCTTGGCCACTGTTTTACTTTCTCAGTGATAATCCAAAGAAAATTAATCAGAATGTGTCAAAGAGCACTTTGACCAACCTTGGCGATTGTTGTTTTATTCAACATGAGATGGCCTGTGTTCTTCCGATGGATTGGATAATTGCTGCTTCCAGGTGATTCACAAGTTTTTCTCTGGACTGTAAATGCACTCTTTAGGTTGCATCCTTTCACACTAGGCTTCTCTGTTTACTCAGAAGGGATTTCTTTAGATTTCTGGGCAGGTGATCATGGAATGTCTTTAACTATTTTTAAATCAACTGCTCCTTTTGGCATTAATAGCATACAATATGTTCAATATTTTCTCCTTTCCACTACATGTACTGTCTGACAGACAGTTCTTTGAAAAGGGAAAATAGTACCTTTGCCTCATAAATAGTAATAATTACCTGTGTAATGACTTTTATTCAATTTCTTTGTATCTTTCCATTGTATTTCAAATCAATCAGCTTCAGCAACTTGTAATGGCTTTGGCCATCTACTCATGCATGGAGGAGGCTCTTCATCAGGTAAGGTGTCCGAAGGCTTTTTGACCACTATGTTTGACACAGCCTTTCTCTGAATGTGGTGATAAGTAAACTACTTGAAAAACACCAATCTTAGCATCTTTACTTGCAAGCATCACTGTGTTTTAGAAGAAACCCTAGCCACAGTGACACTGTTCTAAGGGTGACTGAGATATTTATCATTTGGCTTGTTCATCTCATGACCTGTTACTTGACAAAAAATCTTTGTGACTATGAAGGTCAGTGCTTTTTGAAAAACCAAGGGCTTTCCTTCTGCCTGTGTAATGGCATTGGTTAACAACATCTATTCCATTTGATCTTGGACAAAACAGGCTTCTTATGATTGGGATGTTTACTGATGACAGGCCTTCTAAAGCTTCAACAATTCACATGATTTGCAAGTTTGAAATGAGCTCCTTTATCAGACCAAACTCCCCTTTCCTTTGAGCCAACATATTTCCACTATATTCCTGTTATGATCATCAGTCACATTCATAAAACCTGGAGTCCCTGTTTCATTTGTTTCAGTTCAAGTCAAACCTGGATCTTTGCAATTATCTAAGTCAATATTGGCCTGCGCCCTCTGCTTATGGATGAAGGAGGCGCCCTAACCCTCTGCTTGTGAATGAAGGAGGTTCTGGGCCTTGACAATTTACCAGTTTGCTGAGACAGTGGTGACCTTTTCTTACTGTGATTTTTATGCTGAAAAGAGTTGTAAAGTCCAGATGATTGGCTTTCTGTTTTGCAGACATATCTAAAGGTTCAAGTTACATTTAGAAGCAGCTGTTCCTCTAACTGTAAACTCAAACATTTACTCCATGAGATGAAATATATTTCCTGTCTTTGTAGAACCATAGAACACTGTGAAAAACCTAATAGTCAGCTTGAGATTGGATTTTATGCAGTGCTGAGATCTAGGGGGTGTGAGTGGCGTGACTTAGGGCTGCTTGTTAATTTCATTTGCAAAGTAAGGGATCAGTCATGGCACGTCTTTTGTGGATGGAGGCTTTTTGGCTTTTTGATGATTGCCAAAGGTGAAATGTCCTAAAACGCCACTTCCTAACATAGGGGAGACTATTGAAACAGATGTGGATTTGCCTTTTAAAGCTGATGGGCAGACCAATAAGGCTGAAGCTAGATAGGATTGTGACAATGAGGTTTTGGTTTCGCCAGGGGTGGACTGAATAGGTAGAAGGGCGAAAAAAGTTTTGGGAGGGTTTTCTGGATGACATATTGACATAAGGAAATCAGTTTCTAGAAAACTCAGCTGAAGATATAGTCATCACTAACATGTAAAAATGCGGTGGCTAACAAAAGTCTATACATACAAATTGTCATTCGATTGGCACACAACATAATTGCATTCATAACGTTCAGGAAAACAAAACAGAGCCTCGCCTTGGCAAATTGCTCCAAGGAAAGAACAATGTTACACACTCTCACACTCTCTCAATTCTGAGCTTTCGCTCCTCTCCCAAACCTCTACGAAGAGTCTCCTCCTTATTACAATTTTCACTATATTTTATCCACTAATTCCTCTAACAATAGATAATGTAATCTCCTATCATTAAAAATCAAACAGAAATCTTCTATTTCGTTGCTTTCAAGCACACCTAGACTAACAACTATTATCTCTACATTTAAATAAGATAATCTCTTATTTATTTCAATAACAAACTATTTGAGGAATCCAACCTCCTCAGTAAATCTAATATTGACCGACAGTAAATAAATTTCACTGGATTTAACCACAACATGTGGACAAATCTCCATATTGCTAGCTGGGTCTAGATGCTCCTGCATCAGACTCCCAAAGTTTAAATTAACCATGATCTCCCGATCATGCACTTCATGCCTGTGTCCTCCTGGATCCCATATTTGGTTTGATAGTCTGTCCTTGGTTACTGCTGTTGTTGTTTGTCCCTCAAGTCTCTGTTCACTATGTTGTAATGCATCACTGTCTGTTGCTGTCCTTTTCACATACCTCGCTGCTGTTTTGCTCACTCTAATTTGAAATTCTTCATTCCCTTCACATGTACCATTTCTTCCAGCCAATCTTCCTTTCTTCTTCTGTCTTGCATTTGTTTTACTGGAATGCTGTAGTATGAGTTTCCATAACTCATCCAATTCTTTGTCCATTTCACTTCCCATGTGATGAATACTATTCTGCTGCAACCGATTGTGTTCTTGAATTAGAACATCATAATCTCTGTGCCAATAATCTTCCATATACATTTCTGAAATGTACAAATTCCTTTTCCCATGTTCTTCTTCCGGTTTCTCATTTATGACTTCATCATTCCTTACTTCAAATTCCAGCATACCTTCCATTAATCCGATTTGTTCTTCTTGGTTTAGATTGACTTCACATTGCCCTTTTTCTGCATGTAAATCTTCATCAAAATTAATCAACTCAATAGACACAAATGCTTTACTTGGTTTCCTCATCAAAAGATTCGACTTATACCACAAATGTGTCATCTCGTCGGGAAATTCTCTCAAAAGTTCTGTACAATCTGCAATATCTATCTTTAATCCTCCTCCACTCTGGCTTTCTTCAAGATCAATGATCTTCAATGACTCAGTGTATCCTTTGAATTCAAAAATTCTTTTGCCATCCTCCTTATTCTGCATATGACTATGAGTAGTCATTTCTTCAACAGTCTTCAATAACTGTTTGTCTTTCCTCAAGTCAATGTGACCTGCAAACACACAACAACCTTCAGTTTTCAAAATACAATACCTTCCATTTTCTTTTGATGCTTCAAGCACCAATCCTCCATCATAATTCTTTTGGATTCCAGCGGATCCTTCTTGCAGTGACTTCAAATCAATATGAATTTGTTCAAGTTTCCTGAACTCATTTATCAGCTTACCATTTAACCTCTGTTGCAATAGCTTCCACTTCACTCTTTTCTTCAGTATCCATCTGTATCTTCGGTCTTCACTTATATTTTCTTGTATTGTCAGACCAATTTCTGGTTCTTCATTCTGCTGCCAGCTTCCATATTTCTGCAATTTAATGTCTTCCTCAAATTCATTCTCATGTAGCTGATCATTCCTTCCAAATTTCTGGTTACTTCCATATTCATCTTGTTGAGTTAATATTTCTGTCTCTTTCATGCCTCTGAGGACATAACTCCTTTGTTGCTTCTGATCTTTCATCTCACCTTCAAATAATCGCTGCTCAATTTCTTTGATTTCATCATCATATTTATTAATGATGTCTTCCACACCTTTTCCTCCATCAGGTTCTGTAAGCTTTGTTTCTCCTTTGGGTTCCTCGAGTAATCTTTCCAAGAATTCTATCTCCTTGTGAAATCTCTCCAGCAGATCATCACAAATTCCATTCTCAGCTTCATTCTTTTCTTGGCAATCCTCCTGCGTTGACCTGTTTTCCACATTATCATATTGCAAGCATCTTTCATCAATTCCATTAATTAAATTCATTGGTTTACCTTCTTGTAGTCCCACCATGGAATTGTCATTAGACTTCTGGGCTATATCAACCTCATCTAACTGTTTCACACCAAACAAGATTTCATCTATAAACTCCTTCTGTTTCAATAGATCAACGCCTTCTTCCTTTAAAAGGGATTCACCATCATACTTTACCTCAAGAGCTTCATTCCTAGTTGTGACAATTTCATCAGGCTGTCCATCATCCTCTGCATATCCTGCAAACATACACAAACTATAAGAATCAAAATCACAAGGCTTCATTGCCTCATCTGCTTCCTTTGTCAACATATCTTCGAATTGTTCTGAGCTCTGCCAATAGTCCATGAGATTTTCAGCTGACCTCTCATTATCCTCTTCCGCCAACATTTCACCTTGTTCAGGTCTACAAATGGAAACTTCCAATTCTACCTCTGCTTCTCTGAGTTTCTCTGATTCCTCTTGAGCACTCAATATCTGCTCAATCTTTCTCAATTCTTCTACTATCTCTGACTTCACTTGCTGATTTCTCCTTTCTCGTAGCCTTGGCCACTTTACTCTTTTCCTCATGGTCCAAACACTTTTCTGCAACATCTTCATCAATATTCCAATCTGGAAATCTATCTCAGCTTTCTCTCGGTCAAACTCTTCTTGACTCATCCTCATGCTATTTGCTTTGGCATCTTCCCTTCTGCTGTGGCTTCCTTGTGAACTTCTGCTATGACTATCTGTAGTCATTTTCTGCTCCTTTCTTTCCATGAGCTCCTCGCACCTCTGCAACAAGCCTCTTCACAGCAAGTCCTTCTTACTGCAATCTTACCTCACTAAGCTCTCCTCACTCAGTCTTTTGGTAAGCATGATCCCCTATCCGGAATCTTCTCTTGAGCAACACCTTTGCTCCCTCTAGGCTTCTTCAATCTCTCACTCTTTCTTTCGAGAACACCTCAATTCTCCTCTCTGTCCAATTTCTTGTTGGATTCTTCAGGTTCACTGCCACTTCTATCTGGTTCTTCTCTCACAACTTCTCTTGATTTATATTGCTGCAGTCTTCGATTCAACGGAGCCAAGCTCTGATACCAAAATTGATGTAGGAATAAACACACACACGATCCCTACCAATCAAATCCTTGTAGTAAAATGTGAAATTTTACTAATGCCAAGTTTATGCTTGAATTTTTCTTGACTTCTTCTTCATTCTCCCTTTAATGACAATCTCCAATTAGTTTCCCACAATCCCAAATAAGATTTAAACACACATTATCATTTCTACTCAATGGCATGAGCCATCACCATGAATATGAATAATAAACATACATGCCTGTCAACAAAATGTATTTGCAGCTTACTATTTACAACTCAAATCAGTTCAAGAATAAACGCCCCACCAAACATCTTGAATCCACATTCATATAACTCAATACAGCCATGCTCACAACGTATCCAAGAAGCGTGTGAATCAATTCAAATCCGGTTAAAAATTATGTAGCGCACAATAAAACATAGACATGTTTGAAATGTCGATGGCTATAGCTGCATCATGAGGTATCGATGGCATCACTCATAGTTTCAGCACTACATATCACAGCAATCACCCAATGTACAGATCGATCTTCACAACACTTCCACACTGTTGTAAACAGACTTGTTTAAATATATAATAAAACAAACCCAAGTCATTGATTGGTTGAATGCCCAGCAATCCACAAGCGCTAATTGCAAATTTGTATTCCCTTTGGCATCGATTCTTATAATAAAACTAATCACAGTCGATCTGACTTTGAAATATATGTTAAATACTATCAATCAACACGCAAAGAGACCAAATCGGTATTGATTATCACAGGAAACTGATAACTATATATACCGGACACAGCACCCAATCTACACTCGAATTAACCATATCACAGCAGAATCTGAAAGCTGTAACATTTACATCGACCTCACAGGAACAATCGATGGAAATTTGAATCGATTACTTCTGTACACAACGATTCAACTCGATTTGCAATTTAAACAACATCGATCACATAATTTGGACAAATTTTACCTTCAAGCGCGCAACCTCTGACAAACTGGCCTCTACTTAACGCTAGGTTTAGCGTCATTCAACACTGATACAACCTGGCTAACACAATCTTCAGATAATCCATGCTTCTGTTCTTTATGGATAACAGATGGATCAAATTCACGCCCAGCTCTGCTTGACGTGTGCTTCAAATTAATGTAGAAACCATTGCAAAGGTATACGTTCCACTCACTTGATTGGTAAACGCGTGGCTTTGCGCCATGAAATTTAATACTAGTTATATATAAATTCAAACATAAACAATCATAAATTTGACCCTGCGTCCTTTACCTGCATTACATTAGTACATAGAAATCGACTCACCCAATATGCCAATTTTACTGTTACAATCAATTACGCAGACATACAATTTTCAAGTCTATACAAATTGTCATTCGATTGGCACACAACATAATTGCATTCATAACGTTCAGGAAAACAAAACAGAGCCTCGCCTTGGCAAATTGCTCCAAGGAAAGAACAATGTTACACACTCTCACACTCTCTCAATTCTGAGCTTTCGCTCCTCTCCCAAACCTCTACGAAGAGTCTCCTCCTTATTACAATTTTCACTATATTTTATCCACTAATTCCTCTAACAATAGATAATGTAATCTCCTATCATTAAAAATCAAACAGAAATCTTCTATTTCGTTGCTTTCAAGCACACCTAGACTAACAACTATTATCTCTACATTTAAATAAGATAATCTCTTATTTATTTCAATAACAAACTATTTGAGGAATCCAACCTCCTCAGTAAATCTAATATTGACCGACAGTAAATAAATTTCACTGGATTTAACCACAACATGTGGACAAATCTCCATATTGCTAGCTGGGTCTAGATGCTCCTGCATCACCCGGGTGCCACACGACCCGACTTGACCCGACCCGCCCGAACGCGTTTTCCTAGGCGCCCTCACATGACACGACCCGACCCGACCCGACCCACCTGAACATGTTTCCTTGGGCAGCCTCACAGGACACGACGAGACCTGAATCGACACGACACATGCAATCACAAATTAGCATTTTTGATACGACCACCCTAACATGACCTAACCCAACTCGACTCGCCCAAACATTGAAGGCATGACGAGGGATCAAACGGAAAATAGGTCGACCCGCTTGAACGTCAAAGGCATGACGAGGGATCAAACAGAAAACGGGTCAACCCACCCGAACGCATTTCCCTAGGTGCCCTTACACGACTAGACCGGACCAGACCAAACCCACCTGAACGCGTTTCCTTGGGCGCCATCACACGACTCGACTCGACCCATATGAACATGTTTCCTTGGGTTGCCTCACATAGCATGACCTGACCCGCCCCGACCCACCCAAATGATTTTTACTGGGTGCCCTCACATGACATGACCCTTAGGCTTTACCATGTATCCCGCAAAAAACTGGTGAAGCAACGTTTCTTGGAGGTGGACCCGACTAGACTCGACCCGAACCAACCCAACTTGACCCACCTAAACGTCGCACTTCTGACACATGCTTCCGAATTGTCGCAATTCTGAAATTTTTTTCCTAAAAGTCGCAATTCCAACACCTGCTTCCACATCATCACTATTCCGATGATAGGCCTAAACGTCGTTCGTCCGACACAGTCTTCTGAAACTTCGCAATTTCAACGAACTGTTCCTAAACGTTGAAATTGGGACACATGCTTCCAAATCGTCGCTATTTTGATGATAGGCCTAAATGTCACACTTCTGACACATGATTCCTAAATGTTGCTAGAGCAATGCTTATTGGTGAGATTAATTTTTTTAGAAAAAATGGGTAACTTTCCGACAATACGTCAAAAGTGTCGGAACTAAAGTATCGGAAAATTGACCATATGTACTAGTGATTGTCAGAGTACCCGGATCAGATTCATTGCACCAAGCCTCACGAGGGAACATGAGTTTGGAAGTGGAATGCCTAACTAAACTGTATGATTGGTGCACTACCTTGCTAACCAATTTGAAGAAGTAGTTAACCTCCATCCAGAAGAATAAAACAAAACATTTTGGTTATGGGACCATTTTATGCAAATCCTTCTTTGAGAGGATTTGAGGGCTCCGTCCCAAATTTATATACTATTAGCGACCCACGAGATCCACGTATATCATGCTGGGCTGATCTAATGAAGAGGCCAGGGTGGAGAAGTCCCTAGAACTACCTGAGATGATGAGTTATTCTGTTGGTGGGGAGAACAAGTAATATCAATGGAGGATTACCCCTATACTGGCATGGACTTTATGGGAGATGCTAATTTTCCCTTACCACCCGATGCAACATGGGGAGCGATTGGTAAGATCGCAAATGATTTTTTGATTATATGATTTTTTTGGATTTTCAATATAATTATGAAAATGAACAAATGTTTTTGATAGGACAATTGACTTACAAATTTATTGATCATGTGACAGATATTGGACTAGTCAAACCTGAGAGCTTCCCAAGGCACATGCGTCGCGGAAGAGAGGTTGAGGATGCCACAAAAGACCCTGGGAGAATTCTCCATGCTATTCAGAGGAGCTTGGAGGGTTTGACCCGCCATGTCCCTATGGCTGCAATAGAGGACCTCCCTGAGTTAGTTAGCAAATGTGTGGTTGGTGTACCATGCAATTGGGTGTAGTTATTCCATTGTGTGGCCACAACCATAGTATTATTCCGTGACACCTATCCAGGGTAGGGCCCACAGGGATAGAATTTTTATGATGATCAAATGACTATAATATTTTTTGATGATAGACATGATCAGGCATAAGCCCTAATTTTTTAGGACATAATTATCCAATTTTTGTATATTTTTGAACACAAGTCTAATCTATATATATACAATGATTTTATGATGTGAATGTCTCATATATACAATGATGATTGATGTTTTTTGATATTTAATGTATTTAATGATTAATATGCCAATCAATTTATTGATTAGCTAATGAATTTGAAAACGAATGTTCTGAACGCGGAATGTGAATTTATGTAAGATAATTAAATGATCTTTGCAACAAACTCTCTCTAAAAAATGAATGATATAAAAATGGATCTTTGACACGATAGGTGTTGTTTAATTGTGAAACCACTAGTTGTAAATCCAAGTACACTACTAACAAACCAATACCAAGAGAAATTTCCTCCAAAAGTAGATTGATCACAACATTATATTCTACTACATTTTTCGAAGAAGGACCAATACATACACCCCTTGAGACTAGAAACTGACTGGATGGATAGTAGATTACCCAGGCTGTGGATGCAAGATTCCAGGTATGTCGACTAGTGCCATCGACAAAGCCAAAATGACTCATATCATCCATAAACACCTACCAAAGCAGATCAAAAACATCAAGGTCACACCAGAATCGATAGACAAATATGCACAAAAATACAATATATACAACCAAAGAAAATGCTAGGAATTTTCCTAGGCACAATACTTCTTAAGATAGACCCATTTCTCGACTCCTCCAGCTCGTTTCCATCGAAGTCAACCAAGGCATAAGCTACTGTCTTAAGGAATATTTTGACAATGAAAGATCCATACCACATGGATTTGAATTTTCCTACCCCCAAGGCATCCTTGTCCTGATCGTAGACCAAAACAAGGTCACCTTTAGAGAAAACCCTAGGTTTGACAACCTTATCATACTCAACCTTCACTCTTTTCTTATGGGCGTCGTTCATCATAGCTGCATCTCAATGCTGCTCATCGAGACGTTCTAGATAGGCAAGGCGTTCTTCGAGACTTGAAGTGTAAGGAAGAATCTCTACAGCTAGCTTAAGGGAAGGAATCTCACACTCAACAGGAAAGATCGATTCCAAACCATAAAATAGTTGGAAAGGAGTGAACCCGGTTGCAGTCTTAACTGACATCCGATATGCCCAAAGTGTAGGATACAACATGACATTCCAATTGGACCTAGATTTATTAATTTTCCTTTGAAGGATAACCTTTAAGGATTTATTCACGGCTTCGACCTATCCATTGGCCTGAGGATAATACAGAGACAAATTCTCCTCCTAGAAACCTAATTTAAGAGCCAATTCAACCATCATGGAGTTCTAAAAATGACTTCCATGGTCAGTGACAATCTCTTTGGGAATAACAAAGCGATAAATGACTTGGTTGAACAAAAACAGGGTTGTTGTTTTACCATCATTCGAGAAAGTAGACATAGCCTAGGCCCACTTGGTGAAGTGGTCCGCTACTATGATAATGTACTTGTGGCCTTTTGCTGAAGGCGGGTTACAAGTAGTAAAATAAATTCCCCACTTAGTGAATGGACAGACAATGATAACAAGAAAGAGTGGAGCTAGATGAGTGCGCATATTCCGAGTATAAACTTGACAAGCATGAAATTTTTTGACCGCCTCAACACAATCTTTGAAAATCGAGGGCCAAAAATATCTGGCACATAAAATATTTTTAGTTGTAGCAAGCCTAGATAAATTACCACCACAAGATCCACTGTGGCAATCATTTAACACAACCTTAGCTTCTTCGAGAGTCAAGCAACATCTAAGGATCAAGTCAACCCCGTGATGATAAAGAGTGTCACCGATAATAAGATAAATTTTTTCCAAGTGACGCAAATTTCGACACTCATCTTTCGAAAAAGCGAGGGGATACTTTGAAGTCTGGAGATAAACAATTAATATATCCCCGTACTAATTATCTTGTGAATAAATGAGGAAAATATGTTCATCAGGGAACGAATCCTCATAAATAATCTCATCTCCACAAGGAAACTCAAAGATCAAATCCGCAAATACCAAAGATTTCTTGGATTTGGTAGATAGGAATTTGAGATCGAACTCTTGAAAAATGATAATCCATCAATTGTATTTTCCCCCAATTACTCAGCTACTAAGAACAAATTGAAAATGATTGATTTCTGCCAAAACATAAGTTTTGCGAAGGAGAATGTAATGCCTGAGCCGCTGGACAACATGGACAACAGCCAAAGCTAACTTCTCAATGGGAGAGTATCACAGTTCAAGACCTACTAATCCTAGACTTAGGTAATAACTAACTTGCTCACAAAGAGCATCATCCTCCTGAACCAGAACCATATTAATAGTAGATTCTTCCATGGCGAGATACAAAAGGAAGTCTCTGCTATAATCAAGTGGACTCAATAAAGGAGTAGAGGTAAATGTTTTTTTCAAAGCATCGAACGAGTGTTGAGAAAAGTCATCCCAAAAGAATGGAATTCTCTTCCTTAACAATCTTATAAATCCTTTCTTCACCTCAGCGTAGTTAACGATGAATATCCTCAAGAAATTGGATTTTCCTTGAAGACTTTGAAGTTGACGAATAGAAGACGGGGGAGGTAACTGAAGTATTGCCTCAACCTTGAAGGGATCTACTTGAATCCCTTCAGTAGACATGATGAATCCCAACAACTAACTGGATGTGACGGCAAAAAGACACTTTTAGGGTTCAACCAGATTTTATAATAACGACATCTTTCAAAAATCTGTTGAAGATGAGAGGGATAATCAATTCTCTTTCGAGAACTAGTAGCTAAATGATACGAATAAGCTTTGATGATATGCTTGATATCTTGGAAGGCATAAGACATAGCCCGCTGGAAAGTAGCTCTAGAATTTTTAAGACCAAAAGGCATCTTTTTGTATGCAAATGTACCCTAGGGGAAAATAAAAGCAGTCTTGTGTTGATCTTTAGGACAGATGGTAATCTAATTATATCTCGAGAAACAGTCCATGAAGGAGAAAATCTCATTCCCTGCACACTCATCAATCATTTTAGCAATAAATGGTGTGGGGTATTTGTCCTTTAGACATGCCTTATTCAAATCCCTGAAATCAATGTAGACACAGATCATTCCTTGTTTCTTGTCCATGGGCACTAGATTCGAAACACACTTAGTTAACGAAACGGGGTATATGAAACTTGCCTTAAGCAGCTTCTCAACCTCGGCCTTGATAGCTGCGACTTTCCTAGGGTTGACCGGACGAAGCTTCTACTGTATAGGTTTAACATTCTTGTAAGTCTTGATCTCATGCTGGACAATAGATGGATCAATTCTAGTCATTTCCTCATAATACCAAGCAAACACATCATGAAAATCTTCAAAGAGATCAATATAAGTTTGAATCTCTTCAGGGGAATATTCAACTCCAATGAAAACATTCTCTATAACATTGGGATTCCTAAAATTGTTCACTGGGATAGTCTCAAAAATGACATTCATGTTCCCTTCAACATAAACGTGTGCTAGATCCAAAGGGTTCAAGACCGGGTGAACAGAATTGAAAGACGATGGGCTAGACATTCTTGAATCAACTTCTCGCACATCGGGTAGAAAATAAGACCGATGATACAAATAATCCTGCAGTATTTCCACACAAGTCATTACCTTAAGGATAGCCTCTTCAGATGGTTAAACAATATCAAGGTAGTTTTGAGCATAAGATGAATTATGTGTCCAAGCCAGAGCCACATCTCCATCCAAATCCTCGGGTGAAAGAGAAACTAGAATGGAATCTGCAGAGTCAACAATAGACTGATAATCAATCTCTGATGCAGATATAGGGAATTCCATTTCATTGACTTGACCTTCTTCTAATGTGGTAGTAGGATAAGGAAAGGTCCAAGGGTCCAAAAAATAATGAGTTCAGAAGAACTCTCTTCGAGTAGGGGCCCTGGAGGATGAGATAGCATTAATATGAATGGAAGGAGGCAAAATATCAAAGGTACCCATCAATGAGGTATACATTATGACCCTTAAATTCTCCACAGGTTGCTTGGCATCATTCACCAAGGGTACAATAGAATCAGAAGATGCATTTGGATCTATCGGAGAATAGTCCATCTGATCAAAAGTGACAATCCTCCCTTCATGGGGGAAAAACAAGATAAAAAATAATGATTAAGCAATAACATCCATCTCATAAATCCAATTCTGCCCCAATAGAAGGTTGTAGTCCAAATTTGCATCAACTATCTCGACTTCAATATTGACAATTTTATCCCCAACAAAGATGGGAAAAGCCGGAACAATGCCATGTGGCCTATGAGAACAGACGTAAAATGCAGTGAGAAGAGTATGTGAAGGCACAAATTGAGGAGATCCAATGAATTTCCAACATGAGATAGACATGACACATGTGGAAGCGTCCTCATCAACTACCATTCGAAAAATATTGATTTTCTGATATACATATTTGATTTGAAAAGCCATGTGATGAGGAAGTATATTCTTAAGATTTGACATATCAAATGTGATCATAAGAGAGTTCTTTAGATCAATTTCCTTGATCGCAGTGAGAAACGCACTATTTTTTGCTGGGCACGACTGGAGTACCTCCAACACAAACATAACACAAGGAATCTGAGCCAGATCTTCTATAATGGAGTAGTTCTGGGCTGCCTTGGCTTTAGGGTTGATTTTTGAATGTTTAGCATAACCTTTTAGCATGCAAGGTATAGGCTCGACTGTGGGCCTCTCTATATGGAGTGGCTCAAGTATCAAGAACACCCTTAGCGTTCGAAGACTGAGATTCACCATAATCACATGATCTCATAGCGACATCAATGTGAGAACTCATCATATATAAATTTGAGGAATTTTCTCCTTCCTGGTTGCCCCCAGCGGGAGCTCTAGTAGTAACATTTGCACCAACAAGCATTTGCTGCCCTTGGGGAAAATGGTTAGTCAGGACAGCCTGGGAAATAGAGGAACCTTGCTGAGCTAACAAGCACTGAGCATCCTGAATCTTTGGGAAGATATGGGTGAGATGGTCTCCAGTGCATAACTTGCATGGAAACTTCACTTTCTTCTTTGCCTCTCTCTTACCCTCTCCAACATTATCATTGGATCTGTTCACATTACCCTTCCCATCCTTATCTTTCTTCTTGTTATTATTTTGTCCCTTCTTCTTTCGATCGGATTGTTGATTTCCTTTAGGGTTAGAAGTTTGAACATCATTAATAGTTAAGGGATGGGAAGGAGTAGACAACGAAGATTTAGCCTAAATAGAAGGAGCAAATTTTAGAGACAACTGCCATAGTTGATTCAAAAGGTTAGTTGTGCCACTATCAATTGTACCGACAAGCCCGTTAGAATGAAGATCTACCTTTGGTTTGGCTAAATATACTTTGGAATGAGGAGCATCCAACAAACTCTTATTAAGAATCCCAGACTGAGAATAGATTAGTTCCAATTGCTAGGCCCTAAAGATAGCCTGCTCCTCAGAAAAATCCCAAAAAGAGATACATCCTTTGAGATTATGGCTGTAAGGATTTAAGGAACCATTCGAGAAGGAATTCATTGACCCTCTTTGATGAACTTTCAAGGTCAAGAATATTGAAAAACTTGGCTCATCGGGGCTTCCAAAATATAAGCTGTGAAGTAATGAACCATCCTATGGACCAATCACCATATGTCAGATATTTCACTTTAGGATATTTGTCAGTTGCTAGGAAGATAGTATAGATACTGAATGCAATCAAAAGTTGATTAAACAACTCGACCCGTTTCACACACATGGATCTCAAACTGTAACCTGTAGCCATTGTTCAGGGGTTTTGAGCGCTAAGAGAAAAAAAACCATAAAAATATATAAAAAAAATCAAAATAGTGATGTGTTTGAGGGTTTCCGAGCACTAAGAACCACTAATATGATTTATGCAACACTGTTCAATAATTGGTTCTGCACTTTTTACAAACAATTTTTATTTTATTTTTTATAACTACAGAATCTTGTCTACCGCCTTTGTTGCAACATAATTTTTTCTCATCTTGGTTCATCTTTGTATTAGAGTTTCTCATCTTCATAAATTAGTTGTTAGAGGGCTCAATTCCAACAAACTTGTATTAACATATTGAGTTGACTAGATTCGATATGTTTAAAATACAAACTCTAAATAAATTTAAACCATAATTCATTTCACATTGACTTCACATCGACAACAAAGAACAAAAATTAATCAGATCTGGGCCGTTAGTGTAAATTTGCTGGAGAACATATCCAGTCAAAGCCATGCTGGGTGAGGAATTGAATAAACTGTAAAGTTGACAAAGCAACCTCTGTGATTTCCTGACAACATACAATAACTCCGGAACCGTGCTTCTTGTAACCTTCAATTTGGATGTTCTTAATAGATTCCCTAAGAAGGTTCATTAGTGTTAACACTGGAAAATCATACAGCAGAAGATGACATTAATTAATGTCAAGCCTAAGGATTTGCTGTGGTTATCATTAGATGAACTCAAGTATTACTGATAGCAAGGTTCTAATTTTAATTAAAAGTAAAATTGCTTTCACCATGTAAAATAACATTTGTCCATATTTCCTAGTCATATTTAACCCAAAACAAGGAAATTAATTAAATAAATCATTATTTATTTAATTATTTCCTAGGAATAAGTTATTCAAATCATTATTTAATAATATTCCTAGTTAAATTTGACTAAATCATTTGTAAATAATTAAATAAATCATTATTTATTTAATTATATTCCCACCATCTCCTTAAAATAATAGATAAATCATTTATTTATTTATTGTTTATAAATAAAGGAATTGACCCAAGTCAAAAGACCTTTTCCCTCCAACAAATATAATAAAATATTCCTAAAGGGTGATTCTAGAATTTGATTAATAATATTTTATTCATACACCGAGTTCTAGAACACCCCAATATTTTGTTATAAATAGAAGGGTTTTCCCCATTCATTAGTCACCTCCATTGCATTAGATCACTCTGGATCTATACTAGGTCACATTCTCCATTTTTGCCTTGTGAGCTCCCATTGAGTTCTATGTTTGTCTGGGTTTTCTACAACAACAAGAGAGAGTAATTTTAGATCTGAAACGCTGAGGACTTTCAAGAACCCATCCCATTGAGGAGAACCGAAAAACACCTTTCTTGTTTTCCTCTCAGGTGCCCCCTTTTTAATATAATATAAAAATTCTTTCAAATACATTGTTCTTGTCTTGTCTATTGGATGCATGGAGCCACATTTTACTTTATCTACTTAATGTCTTTTATGCTTAGATCTGGATTTGTGCAGAATTATTTGGATCACCTAATTGTAGATTTAAAGATATTTGGCAGCCATAATCGATATTATGGCTATTTTTTATGCGTAGCTAAAGTGGTCTTTTACGACGAAAGATTCATACTAATAGCAGAAATTATGGAATCAAGAAGTATTTAAAATCTCTAAGGTTTTGAGAAAATCAGATTTGAACTAGTCTTGCATGCTAAAATGCATGCTTAATCCTTCGAGAAGAGTGCCTTCTACACGGCCTTTTGCCCGATAAGCGCACATTCCTGGAAATGGAAAAATGTCGCTTTCCGGGACCACACAAAGCAAAGGACAATTACTCCTTATATGAAACCGCCTAAGGACAACCACCAACGCCTCCTTAGACACTATGTGAGCACACAATCGAATCGTACCTCTCCCTTGGGTCACCATCCATCATGTACCGAGGGAGGGAAGGAGGATTTTAAATCCCCTATATAAAGCCACCAAGAGATGAAGAATGGGTGATCACATTGTTATGTTAGCCAGAATTTCCCAAGCAATACTAACAGTGTGTGACCCAAAGCTGGAGATAGAGGGGAATCGATTATTGGCCACCCAACAATCCTAGTCCATCATAGTGGAGAGAGAGGGAGACTGCATCAGAGGCAGAGCTTGGAAACCAACATCCTTGCATTGGGACCTAGAACCATTGTCTAGGGGCCCTTTGGAATGTGGGTAAAATTTCTTCTCCATATCAAACATTTAATAAGAAGAGGCCTTTGAGCCATCGTTTGCATTATTATCATTTTGACTCTCTTCGATAGCTTCTGCATATTTTTGTTTTAGTTTTAGTTTACTTTGAGCATACATTCACATATTTTTCCCTCTAGATTATATGCTTTTGAGCTCCACCACTTTTTTCCTGTTACCAATAGTTTATAGGGGTAGAACACACTCCTTGAACTGGTGCGATTTCGTACACCCGTGCGTCAAATCCACCACAATAGGATTTATGACTCCACTAACAGTTTACAAGTTTATGTGGTTGTGCCATCTCTTGCAGGAGACCTTTGTCTAAATTGGCGAGTGGAGATGATAGTCCTCTGATCCATCTTACAGTCCTTATATTCACTTGGAGTGACAAACTGAAGAAGGCAGCTCCTAATATTTTTACTTGCAAGATTTTTTCGCACAGTTTTTTCTCACAGACATGCATTGCACACGTTCAGGACTGACCTGTGCACAAGAGAGCGCACCTGTCAGAGCCTTTTCCGCGCAAATTGCAGAATGAGATTTTTCTCCCTATATTCTTCATTTTTCTACTTGTAAGTGTGCTGGGTAGCCCTTAATGTATTTTCCAGCAATTCTGTTGATACCCCACAGCTTCTGAGAACTTACTTTTAGATGCATTCTATAGGCTTAGATTTAGTTTTCTTTTGAGTTGGTTTTTGCAAAAAACTTCACATAGTTTAAGTAGGGGGAAAATTAACCATTTCAATCCGAACGATTTATGTTTTGAAAATTATGGCATGCACACTTAGATAAACTAGTCTGAGTAAGTGGCCCAAGACCACACTTGCATAAGCTAGTTTATTTTCTAGTGTATATTGTTTAGTTTAGTTTAATTTTTGCATTAGAGATTGCGGGACTAGGAACAAATTGTCGATTAGAGCAAGTAATCTCTGCTACTTTTGCACCATTCGGTAACCCTAGGCAAGCATATGAGTGTTCTATATTTACAATTCACCATCTCCCTTTAGTTAGTCACATAGATTAACTAGGAAAATTTGAAAGCGGCCCTTTATCCGCAAATGTTTTCCATTTGAGCAAGGAACAATGTCACATAGTTTAACTAGGGGAATTTTGTAAAGGATCACCGATATCCATATGTTCAAACTATGATATTGTTCACAATACCCTCACACACACTCACCCACTAAGCAAAGGAAGACATCTAAAACTAACTTAACCAAACTCAATAAATTCTCCCCACAGGGGCCACAAAAGAATTTATAGTTTAAGTTAGGATCAACGGCGTAGGCATCCAATAAGCCGCCTTGATCACACTTCATATTGAAACATAGAAGTTGTGTTTTTAGGGAGATTCAAATCCACCTATCAGCCCATGGCAAAGAAAACTCAAGTGCGACAGAGACCCGATTCAGAGGGGATTAGGCTTAGGTGCAATGCGTGCGGTATCAGTTGGGGCTACCTAACCCGATTGATACTCGGTACTATTAGCTGACTACCAAGAAGCCCAGGACTCGAACGCTCACGTGGGATGGTGGTTCTTAGTGGCCAAACATTAGGGAATCCTTTACCCTATAAGTGACGGTGTAGGCAAGCGCCAAACCCTCTACCCTTACCTTGGTGGACTCTCTTTGGCTGACTAGGGGTGGCGCCAGCCCTTACGGGACGTTGTGCCAGCACTCACAAGAAGTCTTCTCAAGGCCCAGTTACTTTTGAGTGTGTGAGGATGCATAGGTCTTCTAGGATTTTGAGTATCACGTGCAAAAAAAACAAAAAACCATCTTCTTTTCTTGATTTATTACATAGATTAAGTTAAAGGGAAAATTCATTTCATTTTCTCTTTGTTTATCTATGTGGCCATAAATTTGTTGTGATCATAGGCTCTATCCTCTGAAATTTTTCCAAAACCTAACTTTGTCGACACTCGAACGATCCCAACGGAACCTCGTCGATCCAAGTGTCTTTTGGACCTCCCCCATTACAGGGAGTGGTTCCAAGTCTTTTGCCATTCAGGCATTAAATACGGAACACTGCCACCGTCATTGGTTCATCCTTCATTGGAGCAACCATAATTGGGAACCCTCGTTGGTCTCCCAACACCACACCACACACCACTCCTCCCTCGACCCCCAGGGGGCAGAGGAGTGCGTCCCATACGGGAATCCAGTTGAATGCACATCAGGGTACGTCACAGACTAACCCTCATTCTAACCAGAACTTCGTGTCTTCACCCATGTCAATGGAATCAACCTCCCAATCACCTTTCTTAGTAGCGTTGAATCTACACGATTTAACCAAGCTAACGAATGACCCCATCGCACACGATCCGTCATGGCCTCCCATGCCCAAGAAGCTCCCTTCGGATATACCAAAGTTCGAAGGCAAGCAAGCGGAAGAGCCAAGTAATCATGTAATGACCTTTCACCTGTGGTGCTCATCGAATAGTATCATCGACGACACTATTTGATTGAGGCTATTTCAACGCACTCTTACAGGAGTGGCTGTGAAGTGGTACGTGGAGCAACCTCCTACTTCACATGGAACCTTTAGCACCCTCACTATAGCGTTCCTCACTTATTTTTAGTTACCCATTCACCATGATTCAGGAATGGAGTTACTGACTCATTTTAGACAAACCCCCGCCATCCATATCTCTGACCATCGTCATGAATGGAGGCAGTGTCACAGTTTATGTAAAGCTAAACTCGACAATCGGGTCCTTTTAGATTTAATATTGAAAACTCTGACGGTGGAGATTTGAAAGGATGTGGCGTAGCAATACCCCACTTCCGAAGAGGACGCAATCAGTAAAGCCCAGAAGCTTGAACTGATTTATACACAGTCAAGATACATTTACAATATCCTGCCTAACGCCCCGTGCCTACAAACTTATCAAGAATTTCCAAGCATGTCGAACTCTGTAGACAGATTAATTGGGTCAATGACCCAAGGTTACCTAGGTAATAGTAGTCAAAATCCTGGTTATGCACATAATTCTACCTAGAACATGTCTTAACCTAGATTTCAAAGTCATCATATGCCTCAACAAGATTTGACTAATACGGCGCAAGCGTATCACCATGGAGGACCCTATCCTCTGGCTGAGGGGACCCAGTATGCAGGAAAAAACACTGTCGGAAGAACTCCCCCCCAACGGCTAGGTGCAAACAAGGGACAACGTTATGCTCAGTCCCAATAACATGACACACCTACACAAACCAATGCACAGGTGAATTTTGTGCAGCCGTCCCAGAATCAACCACACTCGTATAACCAGGAGAACTACCCTCCTAACTTGGTTAAGAAAAAATAAAAAAAAACCAAGCCAAAAGGGAATCCTGGACAAGGGCGCAACAACCAACAGTTCCCACCACGATCCCAGGCTGGAGGCAACTCCAGCAGGAATCAAAACCTAGAGCCAAGCAATGCCCAATGGCAAGGAAAAAGGCCACCTCTGTGAACAAACCATTCTTGTTCAATATGTGGTGAGTATGGGCACTATACTCACCACTGTCCTGATCTACCTGAGCTAAAAAAGCTTTAGAGTAACTAAGGACAAGGAAGATCTTCCCAGCAACTCGATGTTATGCAAGAACCTTTCCCCCACCAAGGGATGGTCAACACTCAGCAACAAAACCCATACGATTCTAGGAAAAGCAGCCATGAAATCTACATGACTAGGGAAGAGTTGTTTTTCCAAACAAGGAATCGAAGTTACGACACCCCACCAGACACCACTACGTCAGGGGCTAGTAATAGTGCACTGACTGCACCTTTGACCATTTCAAAGATGCCTATAGAACCATTGCCAAAGATGGAAAAAGGACCTAATAGGCAAGTAGTTAAATACTCCAAAGCGGCCCATAATTATAGCGTCGTCGATGATTTAACTCAATCACTCGCTGCTATTTCCACGTTGGAAGTACCAGAGTCATGCCCAAAGCAACGGAAAGCCCTACTTTCTGTGTTAGGTGCTATCGACCCTACCAATACGCGCATGATGACTTTTGACTTAGACAAAGCCACCCCTAGGCTTCCCTCCATGGTCGCCTTCCAGATACCAGTATCGGTGTAGAATATCACTATTCACTGATGTGTCGTTGGCGAGGGTGCATAGACATGCATCATGTCAAAAAATGTTTGGCATAAGTTGGGTTCTCTCGAACTAAAACCCTCGGTCATAATGCTTCGAGCCTACGATGGTTGTCCCTCGACCCCCATCAGCCTCTACCAAAATGTCCCAGTCTATTTAGTCGGCAAGACAGTCCACATAGACATTGAAGCCTTGGACGCTCACTTGGATTACAATATACTTCTCGGGCGGAGTTATATGTACGTCATTTCCGCCATAGCCTCCTCCGTCTTCCGCATTATGTTGTTCCCCCACGAGGATCACATCATTACTGTAAACCAGTTGACACACAGCGAGAAGCGTCCCCTAACCAACATGGATGTAATTCCACCCTATGTAGATATAGCCGCAGATGGTCTTTCACGGTATCAAGAATATGGCCCTGGCCAATTCAAACCATCGTCCATCCTAGGATCATTCCTAGGAGATCCTCCCATTATCCCTGAGGCATCACTCAATGCCACAGGGGCCCTAGTGTGCATGATGTCCACATCAAGCACTGAGGTTAGTCAGGACATGAACGACACCGAGGCATCGGCCACGATAGCCTCTCTAGCCTATGCCCCCTCCCAAACCCGTTTCCTCTACCCCCCAGCTAGCTTCATCTCCTAGTAGGTTTTGGCAACATTGGTGTTACCCAACATATTGTTGGCATTCCCAGTTTGGAACCTCATTCCCCCTTCCAGAACAGGAGCCACCAACGTTACTGCCATAAGGTTAAAGCCCCTCAATTCCGAGGAGCCACAACCTACCCAAGAAACAGTCGAGACCACCCCTACAAAGGAAGTTCCCATTGCGAAACTGGTGATCACGGCCAATAAAACCTTAAATAGAGGAAAGAAGATGGTGACCCCTGCCATTCAATGGGAACCACCAGTTTGTGCCATATGCGATGTTATAGGCCATCATACCCATATATGTCCGGAGTTGGACAACTTAAAACCACTCCTCAGCTTCGAAGCAAACATCTCGATGCCACGTTCCCGTAAAAATGAACCTACCACCAAAGGTAAAGGTAAAGCACTACGTACCAATCATGCATGCACTCTCTGTGGCAACTATGGACACTATACCCACTGTTGTCCAGAGATCCGGCGATATAGGGATGCCTTACATGCGATCGAGTGATCCTACCAAGAGGATCCCACCGCCCAATTTGTCGAAGATGGACCTCATGTCATCTTGTACATGTAGGAGGAACAACACTCACCAGAAAGACAACCATTTGTCTCTCCTTCCCCCAAGCCACCATACACCAAACAGGGTAAGGGGAACCTGGTTGCCTCATCCTCTTGAGTTATTATGCGCATTGATTATTGCAGATGGTTTGATCGGGTCTTTGACCCAAGGTAACCTAGGCAACAGTAATCTGTATTCGGGGAGTGACCATGCACGTTGATTCTGTAGATGGCTTGATCGGGTCTTTGACCCAAGATCTCCTAGGCAATAGTAACACCCATGATACTCGGAGAGTTACCAGGTAGGTAGATTTTGCAGATGGCTTGATCGGGTCTTTGACCCAAGATCTCCTAGGCAACAATAACACCCATGGCACTCAGGAAGTTACCACGTAGGTAGATTCTGCAGATGGATTGATCAGGTCTTTGACCCAAGATCCCCTAGGCAGTAGTAGTACCATGCGCATCAATTATGCAGATGGCTTGATGGGGTATTTTTCCCAAGATAACCTAGGCAGCAGTAGCACCATGCACATCGATTTTGCAGACTGTTTGATCGGGTCTTTGGCCCAAGGACACCTAGGCAACAGTAATTAATACCCTAGATACTCATACGATTCTACTTAGAACGTATCACAACCTAGCTATCATGAAAGTCACCCTGGCACTCATATACCAACCAGGGACAAGGGAACCGATATCCCCCATTCCCCACACAGAATGGACCAATGGCACAACGTAATGCGCTGGTCAATCTAGTGCAACCCTTCCTAGGCTCATCAACAACCATACAACCAGGAGAATTATGAAAATCCTCTAAATGCTGCAAAAAGAAGCTGAGGAACAAACAAAAGGGAGATCCTGGATAGGGGGCAATAACCGGAAATGCCTCCCTGATCTCAGTCTGGGGGAAAACCTAGATGAAATCAAAACTAGGACCTAAGTAACAACTCCGAAGGAAAAATTGGAGCTTAGAGTATCTGATCACCAGACCGAAAGTAGCATTGTGGTCAACACTCCATAAAAAATAGAGGTGATGCCACACATTTGCACTCCTGAAAAAATAAATTTTCAGTGCCAGTAGGTATGCCCTCTCTCATCTTCCTTTTAAAAGCTCATGCCTTTCAATAATATTTGATGAAAAGAAGATGCTTTCACTTGAGGTAGTTGTTTTTGCAGGAAGAACCCGAAAAACATTTACAACACCATCCACTGAAGGTCCCAGAGTAGGTATCATTCTACCCTCAGCATGATATATTCCCAGAAAAATATGCATATCCTGACATCATTTCTCCATCAGAAATAAACCATAGGGTCCTCATACCTGACTGCGTTTATCATCACCTCACCCTGCACATCATAAACTTCCGCGTTGGTCGGTAGAGCCTCCCCTCCATGGTGCCCGTCACCCAAAGTAGACCATATATCACAACACAAGTGATGCCATGGCCATACCATTTCAGTCCGGGAAGCACCTTGTGCCCATCCATTCATCATGCATAAGGTCAAGTTTACCATTCAAACTCAAACCCCCTTCCCAGACAACCAGGTTGTACAAGCAGATTGAAAGTGCACCTCTGCGGATCACATTTGGCCCACCATACCTCCATCAACATAATCCCATTTGCGACTCTTCTTCATCCGCTTCATCAACCCCGCACATGAGACCAACCAATGGGACCCCCACCCCTAGAAAAACATCTTCCTCACACCTTCAGTGAGTGAACCCTTTCATGTTTTGGAGTACCCATCTCTGTGTTTCATATAAACCAAACATCATTATTTTATTCTTTTGGTAAGTGTAGAAAGACCACAAACGATGCGCTTCGCTGCTTCACCCTCATATTTCATCTTTCCCCCATGGAAATAGTCCCTCATTACCCTTGGTCAAAATATTTCACCCCCACACACGCACCATCCCGACATTCATAGCCAATTCACACCTCGCCCTGGAAGTCCTACCAACTCTAAGGATTTCCCCTTCAGAAATAACTATGACTACTGCCAAGCTGCTAAAGTATACTCCGACCTCCGGCCACTGAATTTGCATCATCCATTTTCAGTAACCTCTCACCAACATGCCTATGTTAAACCCATCACATCTAGGTTCCTAACCCCTCAGGTCAGTGACCCATGGTTCGGTTAAGGCTTCCTTTTTGTCGACCTCGACACCTCTTTTCCAAAAAGGAAATGGTACCTTGGATCACCCCTCCCCATGAAAAGGGGTATCCTTGGGTGGCACTGTGGGAGACATTATTGTCCACAGATGTCATCGATCCTCCTGACATTCAACTACAGAAAAAGCTTTCATGTCAATATGGTATCGTACCTTACAACTATTGCACTTTGATAAGATTCGTCAAAGACCCATGCCTCCAAAGCGTCTTTGTCAACAATGCTTACACAGGAAGGTCCCAACCAGTACACATGCGTACATTGCATAGTTATATGCCATACCAAGGTTACGAGTATGGGTACCACGTTCCACCTATCGTCAAAGAAACAACTCCCTGAGGGCATCAGCAGTCATCGTCAACAATCGCCAGCATCACTACCACAATAGTGATGCAGACATCACATGTATCTGTCAATTTTGTTTAACTAACCATAGCATCATGAGCATGGCACACGCCCGCCTTGTTGAAAATTTGTATATATGTTGTATATTTTGTTTGCTTGTAGGGGCCCCTTAGGCCATGGTCATCTCAGAAACGGTGCAAGGTGTTGTCAATTCCAAGATTCATGCAGGCCTCTCTCTCTCTCTCTCTGCGCACGATACATAAAAGAAAATATAATGTATTTCGGCTATATAGTCCTTCCTAGACCTCACACATAAGGGGGAAACTGTTAACACTGGAAAATCGTACAATAGAAGATGACATTAATTAATGTCAAGCCTAAGTATTTACAAGGCAAGAACACATTATGGAATTGAGAAGCATTTAAAATCTCTAAGGTTTTGAGAAAATTAGATTTGAACTAGTCTTAAGTGCTAAAATGCGCACTTAATCCTTCGAGAAGAGTGCCTTCTACGCGCCCTTTTGCCCGATAAGAGCGCATTCCTGGAAATGGAAAAATTCCGCTTTCCAGGACCACACAAAGCAAAGGACAATTACTCCTTATATGAAGCCGCCTAAGGACAGCCACCTGCGCCTCCTTAGACACTATGTGAGCACACAAAGGAATATTTGGAGCACACAATGGAATCATACCTCTCCCTTGGGTCACCATCCATCATGTACCAAGGGAGGGAAGGAGGATTTTAAATCCCCTATATAAAGCCACCAAGAGATGAAGAATGGGTGATCACATTGTTATTCTAGCCAACATTTCCCAAGAAATACCAGCAGTGTGTGACCCGGAGCTAGAGATAGAGGGGACTCGATTATTGGCCACCAAAAATCCTAGTCCATCATAGCGGAGAGAGAGGGATACTGCATTAGAGGTAGAGCTTGGAAACCAACATCCTTGCATCGGGACCTAGAACCATTGTCTAGGGGCCCTTTGGCAAGTGGGTAAAATTTCTTCTCCATATAAAACATTTAATAAGAAGAGGCCTTTGAGCCATCATTTGCATTATTATCATTTTGACTCTCTTCAATAGCTTCTGCATATTTGTGTTTTAGTTTTTTTTTACTTTAAGCATACGTTGGCATATTTTTACTCTATATTATATGCTTTTGAGCTCCACCACTTTCTGCCTGTTACCAATCGTTTATAGGGGTAGACCACACCCCTTAAACTGGTGCGATTTCGTACACCCGTGCATCAAATCCACCACAACAATTAGGATTCACAAATTTTCTTTTGAGTTCACATAACGCATCATGACTGCAACATTTGAGTGATCCAATAAAATATCTCCAGGTACCTTCAAAACTTTCCACCTTGGAATGTAATTTAGAGACTCCAATAGATCCTTGTTCTATTCCTCCAAAAACCTATCATAATTCCAATCATAATTCGTGTTTAGAAAATTGGCTATAGTTGTTTTATGTCTTAAAGGTGGGTGTATCATCTGATGCACTGTCAAAATTTGGAAACTGTATATCACCCAAGAATTTATTTATATTATCAGACTCCAAAATGTACCTTGCAATACTTTGATGGCATATATAGTCCCTCAAGGTTGAACCATAATGAAAATCTATGTTCGTGTTCTCATATCCTCCTGAGATGCTTCCTGTAGCTATTCTGGCATACATGTTGTCACCAACGAGCATGGCATGGTCGTTGGACCTTATCAACATGTTCTTGGGCTAGCCAATAACCAATACATTGATTCATCGCCCATTGGCACCTCATGTTTATTCAGAGTGTCAAAAAGTATTAGAGGTCATCGTGATTGCAAATCTGATGGCGACAAGGCTCCAGTATTCATATCACTATATATGATCCTTCCCAATCCACGCGGTCACCACGTCCTCTAGGTATTAATGCGATTTCTTCCAACGAAAACAATTGCTGCTTCTCATAGGAAAGTATTGGACATACACAAATTCAACTACAAAAACCACTAAATGAACACTCATAGAAAATCAATCATTCTTCTATCCTAACATACAGGATTGGTTGCCATGATTCTCACATCTCAATTGAGGGATTCAAGCCCATACAAGCTTTGATACCAACAAAGAAAATGGATGGGAAACCATAACACAAAATAATTCACACGAAGTGATTTTTGTATTACAAATCAATACCAAAATACAAGCCACATAAATAATACTTATGAGCTCCAATATATTCCAAATTAGGACATTGCTTGTTGATAAAATATCTCAACAACCCACCCAACCAACAAACTAAATCTACCCATATTCTAATCTAAGATTATTTTCCAAATTCAACATACCAACCAAAGATATTGGTTAGACTTTAGACGGACAAAATCCAATGATTAAAAAAGAAGTAACATCACTCCTCCTCCCTTTAGAAGAAATAATTAAATATTAAAAAAATAATTCCAAACACATTTTAAAAATAAAGCTTATTTGTCCATGGAGCCTTGGATAGACAATGATCGGTACTCTGTTAAGACACTCCTTGATGGGAAGTCACCTATTTAATTCCCCACCCCTCCAATTAGAGTAATATATTGGACATAATGATGATGTAATCCCACCCAAACTTACAAAATAAATAAAACTTATTTAAATAATAAATTAAAATCTCTATAATAAAAAATTCAATAAATTCAAAATAATCTAAAACATAGTAATAATAACACAATCACAAATATAAAACATAATAATAATGACACATTCACACATCTAAAACATAATAATAATGACAGTGCATAGAAAATTAAATTTATTTGGAAAAATTAGCTAATTAGAATTTCTATATTAAAAAGTTAAATAAATTCATATAAAAAGAGTAATCTAAAACATAATAATGATAACACATTCATGTTATATAGAAAATTAACTTTGAAGGTTTTTAACAAGAAATATTATATATATATATTTTTTTTAAACTTAACTATTTATCATATAAATATTTAAATATTATAATTTCAATTAATTATAATTTATTAACTTTAATTATATTATATTGTATCTATAATTTTTTTAATTAAAATTCATCTTTATTAAATTGACTAAATTTATTAAATATCTATAAAATATATGTCCACCATATAAAAATTCATATTAGAACTAAAGCCTCCTACATATCATTTCACATAACATATATCTTCATCCTCATATTTTCATAGGGTGAAGCATATAAGGGAAATAAGCGGTGTGGGTTTTTTTTGAAAATTAATAAAATATAAAATATTTTCTTTGTATAATTATATTATATATTATCTATTTATTATATTAATGGAATAGTATAATTAATATTTATTAATAAAAATTTTATAATTATAAATTTTTTTAACATTGGATTTAAAATTATATATATATATATATAATATTAGATTTAAAATTTTATATTTTTCTTTCTTTTTAAATAATAATTTTTTATTATAATATTAATTAAAAATTTTAAAATAATTAATTAACTAATTTATTAATGGCTAGTTTTAAACAACTAGTTTAATGGTTAGTTTTAACGATTAATTTTCAATGACTAATTCTAGGTAATGATGCATCCACACTATTTATTTAAGAAGATCCATAGGATTTTTCACCTTGTGGTGAGGATGAACCACATTAGTTGGTTCAAAACCAAATCTTAATGATATGATTAATTCGAAAGACATTTATCTAAAATATAAAATATTTTAGAAAATAAAATAACTCATTAAATAAATATAGTTTTACTAATTTAAAAAATAATATTATAGTAAATATTTTAAAAATTAAATAAAAATAATTTATGTTGAGTTTTTTTAGAACATTGTGTAGTATTGTTGAGGTGTTTGACGTTTTGGGCCAAATAGTTCACTCATATTGAACGATAAAATGCTAAATTATTGATATGAAGATTGCTAGACGTAAAATAAACAGATAAAAAATGTTATAGAGATGTAAATGTGAACAATATATTAATAATTATTAATTTTAGAGAGGAAAGACAAATTAGAATAAATAAGGCCAATAATAAGAATAAAGTTAATAGAATTAGCATAATTTAAATTACTAAGGAATTATATTATGAATAATAAAATGAAGCTAAGAGAATAGTCAAATTGACCTTAAATTATTAAATGGTCTTATGGAGTTGTAAAGGGGATGTCAAATAAGATTTAATTATATGAAAATTACCAAGGTTAACAATGAATTTAATTAAAAGGCTTGAATTAAAAGATTTGGTGAAAGTGACAATAAATTAATAATATTTTATTTATTTTAATTTGGTCAAATTAATTAAAGTAACATGCATTAGGGGAATTTTGAGGTCTAGAATGGGCCTCCTAAGGAAATAATAAAATAATAGCTATACCAATAAAATAATATTTATGAATTTGAAATTCACTTTTTGCACCGAAATCCATATAACCACAGTTAAATTCAATTCAAAAGTTGTACCAAAATAAAATTAACAAAAAAATTGTATTGATGTGACTATAAATAAGAATGAGTTTTTCAAGAAAAAGTCATTATCATTGAAAAATTAATGCATTTGTCCTTTATACTTAAATAACTTAAAATAAAATATAAATATAAATATATAAATTCTTAATTATATTATATGCTATTAATTAAAATTTATATTACTTAAATTGTATAATAACATGTAATTAATATACTATATAAAAATAATATAATATAATAAATGTATAGAGATATGCATTGTTTCTTTCAAGAAATATGAAATGACAATAACATTATTTTATTCAAAAGGTGTGAAATGACATTTATTATGAGTACTTTACTTTGACTTTAAAAGTACTTAGAGCATTACCATGGTTAACCATGAGTTTTTATCCACCATTGAGAATGTGACAAGTAAGTACCTTTAACTCAAGAGATGCCACCTCAACCATTTGGGATGATGTCATCCCCTAAAATGTGATTGGTTCTCATAAAGTGAATTTTGATTGTATATTTTCTTTAGGAGGCCCATTTTAGACCTCAAAATTCCCCTAATGATTGATATTAAAATTAGCAATTATTAGAGCATAGACACCTCTTCCAGGATTGCACCCTGAATGAACCAAAGTAAGAATCTAAAGATTCTGGAGCCACAAATGAAAAAGGATTCACCAAGATCAAATCCAAAAAGTGTCACAACAAAAAGTTTGGCTCCTCAATAGGCCCTAAATGCTAGGTGACCAACACTAACTTCAAAGTGTTGGGAGACCTTCTAGAGGAATCTACCAACTTTGTGTAAGAACTTATCATGGAAGGCCATCCTGAAAATTCTGCCAAATAGTCCAATGAAGAATGCAAGAAAGGCAAGGCCGAATATACCCAAGATGATTAGCTAGTGCATTTGAATCAACAACAAGAGGAGGACACACCTATGATAGAGAAGGAATATTTTACTAACATTGAATGGCTAGGTATGATGGCCCTCGAAGACGCATTTCGTTGTAATGAATTGAACACCATTCGCCCCAAGCATATCAACCTCCTAGCCATTTCTCTTCAAAAAGATAAAACATCACAATAGTTAGGCGTACAAATCATCACCACCAAAGACAATAATAAAAGCAACAAATAATTTAATAAAAGAGGGATAAAATCGACGCTTCAATGCATTAATACCCTAGGAAGAAAGGTGGCAGAATATGGGAAATATAAGTAGATCACCGAAATATACACCTCCCAAAACATGTTTTATCATGAAGGTAATTTCCTAGAACATAAGGGGCCTTAACAACCCCTCAAAGAAATGCATTACTCGTCGGAAGATCCAATAAGACCTCCCATAAATTTTACTTATTCAAGAAACCAAATGCTCTTGCTTAGATTTTGAATATATAATGTCTAGATTATGGAAAAAGGCCAAAATCATACCAGTTGATGCTAAAGGCAAATCTATAGGCCTTGGGATTGCCTAGGATCCCACACAGCTCAACATAAAAATTCAATATTATAATTATTTTGTTCTCTTAGCTACCTTCGACTTGCTAGGAACGAACCTAAATGGATTATTTTTCAATGTGTATGGAGCTAAAACCTCAACCAAGAAATAGGAAATGTTCAGGCATATCCACTCCTTAAAGAACATGGTGGATACACACAAATGGAAAATGGGGGGTGGTTTCAATGTAATCACCTCGCTAAGTGAAAGAAAGGAGGAAGAAGACATATGGAGCCCAAGTTAGAGGATCTTCAAAATTTTATTAAGGACAAAAATATGGTGGCCCATGAAAACCACCACCAACCTCTTCACTTGGAGTAACAAGAGAGGAGGTACTATGCAAATTTCCTCTTGCTTGGATCACTTTCTAGTAGCAGAACACCTTGTCACTAACAAGCATGAACTCTCAATAGATATCCTCCCATTAGAAGGATTGGACCACTGGCCCATCTTTCTATCATGGAGAAATTTTTTCAAGCCACTTAAATGTCCTTTCAAGTTTGAGAAATTATGGATAATGGACACCAATTCATCAAAAAAATCGAAGAATGGTGGCAAAGCATGGAAAACATAAAGGGTTTAAAAATGTATATATTTCAATAGAAGCACCAAAAAACAAAGCATCCCCTAAAAAAATGGAACAAAACCGAATTTGAAAACATTTTCCATGAGAAACATACTCTAGAAAAGGAGATGTACATCCTCCAACAGAAGATAGTAAAAAATGGTTGCACAAGGGAACGAGAGGAAAAATAAGCCACTCTCACTAACCAAATGGAATATCGCTACAAACAATAGGATATCTATTGGAAGAAAAAATACATAATCAACTGGTTGAACGAAGGAGAGCGCCACACCTGCTTATTTCACCGATCCACCATCCAAGATCGCTCCAACGATCACATCACCTCCCTTTGCAATGAACTTGGGGAAACCTTAGAGAAACAAAACAAAAATGAAGTAGAGCAAGTAAACTACTTCTCATATCTATTATACAATCCTTAACCACAATTCAGAGAGGCCAATAACCATATGACAACCAAAATCCCTATACTGGTTATAAAAAATCACAACGAAACTCTCATCAGACCCATCAATACAATAGATGTCAGTGAATCTCTCCACCAGATGGGGGATGGAAAAGCCCTGGAGCTTGACACATTCAAAATAACTTTCTTCAAGAAATGCTAAAATTTTCTTCACAAGTATGTCTTGGAAAACATAGAGGACTCGAGAACTAGACTATCTATCCTTCCTACCTCCAACAATAATTTTCTAGCTCGGGTGCCCAAGGAGGAAAATTATGTTTCTCCAGGTAAATATCCTCCCATATCTCTATGAAATGTCATTTAAAAAATCACAAATAAATTAATTTCCAATTGCATTCTCCCCATCCTCATAATTTACCTATAACATTTGTGTTATGTAGAAGGAAGACATATCCTTGACGTCATCATTCTTGCTCATGAAACCATCCACTCCCTCAAGACACTCAGAATTCCTCGTATTCTCATCAAAATCACTATGTTCAAATCCTTTGACAAGGTTATCTGGAACTGCATGGAAATAATCATTCTTACCTTTGGATTCAACACTCACTAATCTCAATGGGTTATGTCTCTAGTCTCCTCGAATTTCTTCTCTATCCTTGTCAATGGTTCCCCTTCTGACACAGTAACACCCTCCTCCTACATTTACCCAACTTAAACAGTCTGTTAGGGTAAACATGTGATGAGAGGCTATTATGATGTGATTTAACTCCCTAGGTACAATTAAGGAAGTGGAACCGATATGAAAAAACCAAACCGACCTTCCACACATGCTAGAAAACCTTCAGGAGCCAACCAACCTTTCCAGGTCACCAACCCTTGAGGTAACTTGAAATTTTACTACTATAGACCCTCATCCGCTCCCATGAAAATCCATGCATGCGACTGAGTCCTTCTAGTCACTTCCACAACAAGGCATGCCAATGACTATAGAATTTTCCAGGCAGCTCTATGCCAACGACCCCTGATTATGAGCCACTTTTTAAGGCCTAAGTCTAAAGCAGCTACCCATAACTTCATGAAAAATTCATAAATGATAAATAACTAAAAAATAAAGCTAATAATGCAATCACTGGTGCAAGTACTTTATTGAACCCCTACATGTCACAAATATGTAATCTATAGGTCATAACCACAAATATGAGCATAGGGGCCACATACTTATCTGATATTCGTATGGAAGCCATTACCAGTCAAGGGCTTCCTAGGCCTACGAGGTCTCCACCATCTGGGATTTACGATGTATCCCTCCATTCATCAGTTGAGGATTTGTAGGATTAATTGAGGTGTCACAACCATACCTTACCATGTATCCCATTTCGAGATTCCTAGGTCTTGTGAATAATCATGAGACCACCCCACTTAGCTTTGAGTCCATCCAACAATCCATCTCAACCAAATATAAGAGAACCCACCACACCATGGCTATCCAAAAATGGAAAGGCAAGACTGAAGAAAACTATCGCACTTGGAAAAACCCATGCCAATGAAATCAAGAGAACCAAATACACCCATGCATTTACCATGCATGCCAAATCTAGAAAGAAAATCACACATGAAAATCAATACGTGCAAGTAATCTCATTGTAGCCTCTTGATCCTTCTCTTCCATGCTTGATCTTTGCTTCCCTTTGCCTTCTTGGTCCTTCCTTTGCTTTCCTTAATCCAATGCTAAAGTTCTCCAAGAAAAATCTAAGTTTCCAAGAGTGAGTGAGAGAGAGAATAGAGAGAGAGACAGATAATTTTAAGAACCCCCCTAAATTTATATATATAATAAATAGGTGAATCCCCATGATACATAGAAAAAATGGAAGGCGATTTTATTAATAATATAATATGTATATATAATTTTTTGGCGAATATCTCACGAGATTATATTATCCTATAAAATCATGGCGAATCACCAGTACAAATGGCGAATCACTACTACAAAATGGTGAATCGTTGTCTAGTGGAGTTCGGGGTGTTGGTTCCAATGAAGATATGGTAATTGAACCAGGAGTAGAAGGAAGAGAACCACCAAGACCAAGCATGGCACATGGTGACTCGTGAGGGAAGTAGTTCTCGTGTAGTTTGGAAAACGCGTTCTTCTAGTTCTGCTAAGCGTAGTGTTGTTTCTCATGCTACTACTAGCACTGATATTGAGGTTGGAGAGGAGTTTGAGGAAGCATGGAAGGTAGCAGTGGTGGAGAATTACAAAGATTACCCCATGATGGGCTCCATTTTTCCCTTTGGTATTTGTGCCTGCAAGACCTTCTGTCCATTGAACCAACAATTAGTCATTCAACCAACAATCAACTTGACTGAGTTGATTAGGTACGAGTCAACTTAGACTAATCTTCAAAACTATGCTTTGCACTATCCCATATTTATCACACTAATGCTACACAACATTGTGCATTTGCACCTAACTCTCAATAATTATTTTCCAAGAAAAATCTATAATAAGAAAAACATTTTACTATATTCTAAAAGGTGAAGATGTCGAAATCATGCCACAAAGTGAAAGGAAATAAAATATCTTTCCTCAAACCACCAAATATATAAAGAAAACAATAATGATTATAATAATAGAACTAGATCTATCGATCTATCGATCTATGCATGATATGAGAACCATAAGCATTCAAGAGACTAATGTTAAATTCTTAAAGTAAAAGGATGAAAATGAAAAATAAAGGAAATGTCACTTTTACTTTAAGAATTTAAAATTACCATGAAAAGTCAATGCTTCTCTTACCTCCACATCAGCCCTAAAACCCATTTCTGGTCGTTTTTGTTCCGGGGAGCGTTCGGGAGCGAACGCTCGCTGGCCGCTTCCGGCGTTTAAAAAACACTCCCGAAGCGTTGTTTAAACGTCGAAAGCGCTCAGGGAGCGTTCGCTCCCGAGCGTTTCCGGAAATGCTCTCGAAAAGGTAGGGAGCGTTTTAACAGGTTCGGAAACGCGCTCCTGAAAACGCTCCCCTCAGGAAGCGTTTTCGAGAGCGTGTTTCCGAGCGTTTCCAAAACGCTCCCGCACGGAGCGCGTTTCGGAAACGGGAACGAGGGGGGTTTGAAGCTTCCCCGCAACCTTGATCCTAGGTGAATTGTTTACTTGCCTTCTTCTATAATATGTGTCAGGTTCAGCTAGCAGTGGAACAAGATTTTGCGAGAAACTTCTTATAGGTTATATCCTTCTTGAAATTCCTTCAAGTAGAGTCGCCATACTAATCTTCTGATTTTATCATTTTTCTTTACTATGGGAATAGTCTACCACTGTTTACCCATTTGGACTATGGACTTGAGGCCAATGATCAAGAGGGTTTGAATGGGAGGAACTAAGGCGTAGTTAGGTTTTTAATAGAATGATTCAACTAGGTACATGGATCTTCTTTAATATCCAGAAATTAAGACAGCCTTTCCAAACCTTCCTGCAAGTTTAGCTACAGAATTGCGCATTTGTCAAACCCTTGCATCCTACCTTCAGGCTGAAAATTGTTTATGTTGATCCATGTGATTGCACAGTTATCTTCTCCATTAAGGATAATTACGTTTACCTATTTAGATGACATGGCATGAGTTTGGATATTGCATTGAAGTTGGGTTCTGTTTTCACCTAAATTGGTGAAGTTTAGTTGATACAAATTTCTCACTATTGATTTAGAAACTTGAAAGATTTTGAAACCATATAAATCTAGAGCCATCTATGGGGTTCTGGATTACATTTAAAAGCAAAACAACACCACTATAGAAAATCAACTTAAGAAAGGATCAAATCTCATAGTCCCTTGGACTCGAAGTTGTAGTGTAAAATCTACCTATAAAAATGGTTGATAGTTGAAGAAATTAAACCTCACATTTACAGCCTCTTGTCTTGTTTCCCTCCACAACTTGGGCTCTCTGTTGTGCACTAAGCTTTAATATTCCTTGTGTCTTGAGTTATGATTTTTATTTTATTAATGTAAAGAAAAAAAAATTGTGTTTGTGTTTGTGGAAGCCCCAAATATTTAGTGGGACTAGCGAGAACATCTGTTTTCAAATTTATGGCATAGGGGAGTACGTAGGGAATATCACATTCTATACAATACATGAGATATACTAGAAAAGAGATATTGGAAAGAAATATGATATTGTTCATTAACTAAAAAGAAAAAAAATAAGTCTGTTTCTAATTTATTTCTGGCCTTATCATCTTTCGATTTGTACAATTTATGAGAAAAAAATAATATTGCAGGCTATAGACATAGCACATACGTTTGATTTAGAGTGCTCATGGACTAATCTTTTTTGCACTGCACAGCCAAAATTGTTGGTGATTTCCAACACGATCAGTTTTGCAAACCCGAAAGCACCTTTGTATCCACGTCTTGCGCATGGAGAGTTGTGGAATGAGGTATGTGACAAGTCTATCTTTCTTGACTGAGTTCTAGAATATAGACCATTATGAGTAGCATTTATTCCACAGTTTGGAAAAATCTTCCATTGAATAATCAAGTGTTTGATGAATTATGTTTATCTACATGTTATTCTGAAATTCTTTTTGCCTTTTAAAAGCATAGCAAGAAACAATAATTGAATCATATACATTTATACCAAGAGCTTCATACCTTGGATGGACTGACTAATATAAATTATATTTGTGCTTCACTTTACTGGTTGATAACATCTTACAAGTCTATGATCTATGAATAAATCTCTTTAGCTCTTTCTAGTATCTAAAGGAAATTGTACCATTGATAATATCTTTGATGTTCAATTCTATGAAAAGAAGATACCTAATCAATAGGAATTTGTACAACAAAATCTAGCAGCCCCATATGATATAAAGTCCCAAGCATCAAAGGGCTAGTCTTGTGCAGCTGAAAAAGGCTATCCACTGTCACCACCATAGCTCTTCCTCTCACTTTTCGTTGGTTCTTCTCCAACTCAAAGGAGGTTTCCATAAGGATATGATTGCTAACTTGTAATGCTATAGAGTAGAGATCAAAAGTGATTTATAGAAAAGTTAACCTAATTGAAGAATGAATGGTGTGAGAAGAGAAAGACAAAGGAAAACTCCAAGATCAAGTGCCTTATCATACCTTGGGAAAATGCAGTCAAGGAAACATAGATGAAAGAGTTTGAATGCATGAAGATGTAAGGAAATAGGGGACTACAATGTATGCCACAAATCAGCCCTAGCTTGCTGATTTTTATAACAAAAAATTACCTTGGAAACACAATCACAACAAACACCACAATCACGACACCCAAATCAAACCAAATGAACATCACAATCACAACACCCACACCAAATGTTGATAAGAGACCAGAAACAGACGTTCCATGTAACCCAAAGAGTCTGTTATGACATTGAAGCACATTACAACCCTACCCTTTTCTCTTGAGTGATCAAGTGCCTTTGTGACCAATTATATCATTCTTGCTTGTTGAATTGATTAAAAATGTCAAAAAATCACTCAAAATTTTGTTCTTGTACAAATTAATAACTGATCTGGTGCATGAGACTAATCGATATGGTACGTGAGGATAAAAATTTGGTGTTCTGGCATACTGTGGAATTCAATGGATGAAAATCATGTTTCTTATCTCTTGTAGTGGTCGATTCTGCACTAGCACAATCAAGTAAGTTGTAACTGCTCTCAGGTTATAGGAATGGTGTAAAGTCATGATTACTGAAGTGTATGGTCAAAGATTCGTTATTCTAATGTGATGAGGGAGTTTAGTCACATTAATATTCTGTTTTGCTGCATTCAAGCATTTTTCTTGTGATTTGTTTGTATTGATTCAATGGCATTTTCTCGAGAGTATAACAATGTGATTTGTATTGATTCAATGGCATCTTCTCAAGAGTATAACAATGTGATGGTTAACCAATGTGTAGAACCTGGATCATATAGCCTTGAACCTATGCCAGTAGAGGTCGATCCATGTTGATGCAACATGTAAGTGCTTGAGGGCAGAGTACCACAGTATTCCTTTTTGAAAAATCTGAAGGGCACAAGGGCTTGACTAGAGGCTTTCATGCCTAGTTTTTACCAAAGCATTGAGGAATGGATAAGGCCCATATTCTGGCCAAGGATAAGCATCCAAATTTATTCTAAATCTGTTCTGTGTGCTATCCTGGGCAGGAACAGAGACCTGAAACTTAAGCTGTTTTCTTTTCAGGTGAAAAGGCTCCTGTCCTGACTGCATATCGGATATCCACATATATAACATGTGTATGCACAGCCGAACAGTAGATAGACCAGCATGGATGCTTGATATGATTAAAATTTTCCCTGGCAGACCCAACAATGATTCAAAACAAATGAACGTATATACAAAATTGGCAATTTGTACCAAAAATATGATTATACAAGTTGTATCCAACAAGGTTTCTGCAGTCAAGCAAAGCTACGAAAGAGTAATGCTCGGAGTACTTACCAATATGCTTGACAATGGCAGCAGCTTTAAGCCCAGTTGTTGTTAAACCTGTAGACATTGTTGTTCCTTTTATTTTGCAAACCTTTCATTGAAGTCAGAAATCAATACCTAGAATCCAAGTTGATACTTGCCCTCAAATTGTTGGTGTATTTGTGGGGATGCTTAAGAACATTTCCATTAGTGACATTCATCCACATTGCCTCTGTTTTATTGCTTGGTTTAGTGTTGTCACTATAAATCAAGGGATAACTAAGTATTTTTACTAGCTCTTTGCCCAAGTAGGTGAGGTCCTAATGCTAGAGCTCTACTAAATTATTGTAAAACACTGAAATTTTAAGTAAAATATTTACTTTAGTTTGACCAACAAGAAAAAATGTTGAGCTAAGCATCCTTTTTCATTTGGAAATATAATTCATCTATAAACAGTGAATCTCTGCTACAATGTGCCATGCCAAAAGACAGACTTACAAGCAGCTAGCCTCAATTTATAAACCATTAATGAGAAAATTTGAATTACAGACTCGTATAAAGGAAAATTGCAATCTTTTATGTGTACTCTTACAAGGACTTATTTTCTCATATAAACCACTCGTATAAAGGATGTTGTTTCTTGACCCATTTCAGAGACTTCTCAACTTATTTGGAAACTTGACAAAAGTGGTCACAATTATCCATTTCAACTAAACTTGTCCAGAATTTTGAATCCCTGGAAAAGGTCATCAAAAAATGGTCAAGTAGCATTAATTCCCTATTTGCTTCATGAATTGGTGTAAAGTTATGAAGTGAACCAATTTGTCTTGTCTCGTGCCTAAATAAATTCGCTTCTTAACATCTTTCAATATTTTACATTTCAACATTATTTCAGAATAACATTTCTGTCATTCCATAACATACATATGCCTCTAGTATATATGAATACAAAAATATCTACCAATAGGGTAGACACATTGGAAGAAACTATATAATCAAACACCTCTGCAAACAAGTTGCTGAAGACATTGAAGAAAATGAGACAAATATATTGCAGAATTAAGTAGATACTTATTAGAGATGCATAAAAGCTACAAAGCTATCTTGAGCTGACTGAAATTAGATTGCCTTGCTACTGACTGTGGGATACTAGTTCAGTTCTGGTGTAGCTATGGCATCATGCCCCTTTATGCAATTGCTACGCAAATTTTCATCTAAATCTTGGCCCAAACCATTTCAATGTCATATGAACCTGTTGTAATTGACAAATATTAAATTGGAAAACATTTAGTAATAGTATTTCTCTTTGTCATTCTATCTAAAATGACAAAAAGGTCCAATAGCCCATAGAGAGTTATCCTCAACTCATCTACAAATTTGAATTACAGACTTGAATTTACATTTCTCATTTCAAGTCCTTGTAAGAGTACACATAAAAGATTGCAATTTTCCTTTTAGTTCTTTGTCTCCATTTAAATTCTATACATATAAGGACTGAAAGCCTTCATTTAACTTTCAAATTTCAATCATGATGTTCCATTACTAATCAATAAACATGAATATAGAGAATAGTGCATCATGGAGATAGGATTTTCCCTCCCTAGATAAGGTTGACAAGCATCTCCACTTTGGCTTTGATATCACATAGAATCTATATCATTCCTATAAATATTCGTCTTGGCTGAGAATGTAAACAAGAATCCATAGCCATTTTCATAATCAGAGAGCCCAGAAAGTAACTAGCTCTTTGCTCAAGTAGGTGAGGTCCTAATGCTAGAGCTCTGCTAAATTATTGTAAAACACTGAACTTTGAAGTAAAATATTTACTTTAGTTTGACCAACAAAAAAACATGTTGAGCTAAGCATCCTTTTTCATTTGGAAATATAAGTCATCTATAAATAGTAAATATCTGCTGCAATGTGCCATGTCAAAAGACAGACTTACAAGCAGCTAGCCTCAGTTTATAAACCATTAATGAGAAAATTTGAATTATAGACTCGTATAAAGGAAAATTGCAATATTTTATGTGTACTCTTACAAAGACTTATTTTATCGTATAAACCACTCGTATAAAGGATGTTGTTTCTTGACCCATATAGAAGACTTCTCAACTTATTTGGCAACTTGATGAGAGTGGTTACAATTATCCATTTCAACTAAACTTGTCCAGAATTTTGAATCCCTCAGAAAGGTCATCAACAAATGGTCGAGTAGCATTAATTCCCTATTTTCTTCATGAATTGGTGTAAAGTTATGAAGTGAGCCAATTTGTCTTGTCCCATGTCTAAATAAATTCGCTTCTTAACATCTTTCATATTTTACATTTCAACACTATTTCAGAATAGAATTTCTGTCATTCCATAACATACATATGCCTCCAGTATATATGAATTAAAAAATATCTACCAATAGGGTAGACACATTGGAATAAACTATATAATCAAACACCTCTGCAAACAAGTTGCTGAAGACATTGAAGAAAACGAGACAAATATATTGCAGAGTTAAGTGGATACTTATTAGAGACGCATAAAACTACAAATCTATCTTGAGCTGACTGAAATTAGATTACCATACTACCGACTGTGGGATACTAGTTCAGTTCTGGTGTAGCTATGGCATCATGCCCCTTTATGAGTCCTCAAACTCTGAGCCAAGTAGCTCATGTTGATGATCCCTTGTCTAGTAGTGGTGATGATTTTGATAATGATGAGGAGTGATCATGTTATTGATCACTAATATGTAGTCTTGTATTAGGCCAATGGCCTCATAGCTTGTAGCATTGTTTTTGGACTTTATGGGCCATTTGGAGCCTCATTGCTTATGTATTTTTTGATGATATGCATTGCACTCGGTGCCATTTTGATATATTCACCTTACATGGTATATAAATGAACAAACTTTGCATATTTTGTCTCTATTGGCTTGGAATCATCGCTGCAAATCTTAAAAATAGTTTTTTATTAAAAAAAATCATTATTTAATGTATTTTTTTTTAAATCGGTTCGTTTAGATCTAACCAGTACCAGTTAGATCGGTTCTGGTCTGGTTACCGGTTCATTAGGTTCACCTGTTCCGGTTTTTAATACTATGATGCATGTATGCTAAGTTAGGAATAAAGGACCTCAACACTACAACGTGTAAACTTTAGTATATATTTTGACAGTTGGTAAAGCATATATAAAACATATATAATATAATTTTTCCCCATAATAGCAGTAGAAATTACAAACCGGCAGATTAAACCATTCTAACTAATTGATTCAATTTTGAGAAGTCTTATGGAAAGATTCGTATTCCCAAAATTGTAAAATACCTGAATCAAAATTGATTTTATTACAAGAATTGCACAATATTGTAGTTTTGTTTCTTAATTCTCCACCGACTATCGAAAATAATAGTTTAATTTAAATCGATTGCAAATTCTAAGAATCTGACAGACAAGAGTGAAGTCAATTGTTTGACCCCATTCTTGTTTGTCAGATTTTGAATTATTCCAATAATTTGCAAGCTAGCTAAAATGTCTTAATACAGCGGCAATGCACTTCCATATGCTTTTTCCACTCCTTGAAAAAATAGGATTATTTGAGAGTTTTGAAATGCTCCACTTATCCTTGTGAAGTGTAGTACTGCACTTCTGTGTGACTTGCAAGTATCCTCCTCCGCGAAACTATATTACAAGCTACAATGACTGTTACTTTATACTTTGTTTTAGTAGAGGAAATAAACGTTTTCATTTGTTTATGATGATAGGATGAAATACCTTACTAAGTGCCCAAAGATATATACATTGTAAGTTAGACAGTCTCTCATCTACCATATAATGTGATTGATTCTAGAGTCTAAAGTACCCTTCACATATGTAAAAATTCTCTTGATTGTCACTCAATGATCAACCTTGGTAGTTGTAATAAATTTTGAAATGTGATTTGCTAAAATCCCATTTAATAGTTGTTAGATAAATCAAACTCCACATCAATTGTTTATACAAAGATGCATTTGTTAGTTTAGAGTAAAGTGAGGTTAATAACTTCAAGTCAACCTCTATAGGTCTAGATGTTGCCTTACAACCAACCATCTTAAATTTTTCTAATCAACTTTTAACATAATTTGTGTAATGCACATTAAAGAAATTTGAGAACCAAAATATTACATAGCCACTAGTTAAGGTTTAGAAGTGTTCTTAAGAACAAGTTGTTGCCCAGATCTCTTCTTTGGAGGAATCTACAACCACAAAGAAGGTTATTGATGCCCAGACCGACTTTGTTGCCCTAAAACTACCTCAGCCAGACCTTTATGCCAAAGTACTACTCCATTGTTGCCCTGAACTGGCCTTATCAGGTTTACGCCACAACCAAAGAACTACCTGCAGCCCAAACTAATGTTTTTTTCTGCCCTAAACTATCTTAGACAAACCTTGGTGCCACTGAATTGCTCCTCAAATTATCACTCCACAAAAACCCTTCCTTGCTTTCCAAATCAGATTAAAGGTACCTCAGAAAATTATGCCAAACAAATAAGAGAGAGAAGAGAGATTGGCTAGAGTAGGATCTTTCAGCACCGAAACCAATCAAAGAAAAAAGGGATCTTAAACCCTTAGCGAGATTGTCTACTCTAAAATTTCTTTGCCACAAATCATGGTGTTGTCCCTCCATTTATGTCCCAACTCATGGGTGACAATGTAAGGGAGATGTTGAGCTAAGCCTAATGGAGAGTACTCCATGATTAATTTTTATGGAATGTTTGAGAATACGTTCCGTTATGCCTTCATTGATTTGAATTTTTATGTTTCAAACTTTCATTTTGTGTTTATTGTATTTGAATGATTTTCAGTTTTTTTAAACATAGTTAAGCTATCTATGGCTTAGTGATTGATCGGAAAACATAAATGAAAAATGGATCTTGTGAGCATCCAAATGGTGTCCTATGGTTCAGGTGTGAGTAGCATAGGTCTGTTTTTTTAGGGGCCAGGTATACATTAATCATACTAGAAACCTATGCATGTATTCTGAACACCAGGAAGACATCAACTGAAATAGAATCGAGGCCTTCACTACTCATTGAGCAGCACCACTCATATGCAGGTATCTAGTTCCATTGTCCAAACTCAACTTCACTTTCTAGTTGTTGCGTTGGCACTCCTACATTATATTCATACCGGTTGTACTCTTTAGTCCCATTGACCTAATTTTGTGGTCATTAGTCAGACATTAATAAATTTATCTTATCTTCCAACTTCGCATATATCTTACTTGAGATTCTATTCCACTCATGTTGTATTTCTTACTAATGAGACCAAATCAATTTATCAAAAATAATTGTAAAGTAATTTGAATGCCATGTTATCCCCCATAGTACATGAAAGGCTTTCAGGATTTTTTTGTTCCACTTACCAAACAGATCTCGATGGCACAAGTGAGTTAGTCTTCAAATGCAGTCAAGAGTTATTTTACGGACACACATTTTCCCTGGCATTACCCTTATGGTATTGTATTACAGACCACCTCCTCAACAGTGGGCATGCAATGTCTAGAGGAAAAATATCAGTGCAAGGTCTAGAACAGATTTATACGTTTTCTAATAGTTGAACCTCATAATAGCATATGTCTAGAACAGATTTATACATTTTCTAATCTTCCCTTTATGCTGAAAATAATTTCCAAAGATAGCAGTGTTTTATCCACTTGTGAATCACTTTCTAAATCTGGATATTCATGGTTTAATACAGCTTTCAATTCACTGTTTGCCAAGGCTAAAATCAGATCTGAAAAGAGATATAAGTCTACCTTTGTTGACCCTAGAAATAATTTGTAAGAGTATATTTCTGTGTGTGTACTAATATGTACAAACAGTCAATCAAACCTAGAAATTAGACCTCTTGTCCTCAATAATTTACAACCCATAAAGAGTATAGATTATACATTTCACCCCATCTGAAATTGGACTAAATAGGTTGTGTGTGTCTATATATATATATATAGAGAGAGAGAGAGAGAGAGAGCAATTTCTTGATTATTCCATTATCCAGTCTCTATGTCATACACTCCTTGATTGAGTAGACATAGGGAAGCCCCTTGTGGTGATTGTAAATCAACCTAAAGTGAGGGTGCCAAGGCGACAGTGGTAACTCTTCCAAGTTTCATTGTCCTTTCAACTGGTGAAGGCTTTGCATCCAATGTGAGAGATTAAGTGGTGACATGCCACATGGAGACATCGGAGGCAGTTGAATTTGATGATATAATCAAGGACATGGTAAAAACAAGAAAAAAGTGCAAGGATAGCTGACTCAAGTCAACATTTGACGAATACATTACACTTCTTAATGAACACATTTTAGCATATGTCAGTCTGTACTCTGCCCCATAAGATCAATCCTAGGAATTGAACAGATATCGTGTGTATGTAGCTGCTAGCAAAGAACATACTGCTTTCAAGCCAACTTTCGAGGTGATAATAAATAACCGGGCACATGGTAAAAACAAGAAAGAAGCGCAAGGATACTTGACTCAAAAAAACATATATTTTAGTATCTCAGTCTGCCCCCTAAGGTCAATCCTAGGGATTGGACAGGCAACATGTGTATATAGTGGATTGCAAAGAAAATGCTGCTTCACAGGCAAGTTTCGAGACAATAATAATGCATCGCATACATGGTAAAAGCAAGAGAAAAGGGTAAGGACAATTGACTGAAAACAAAATATAATGAATGTATTACAGTTCCATGATGAACATATTTTAACATATGTCAGTCTGCCCTATAAGATCAATCCTAGGGATTGGACAGACATCAAGTGTGTATGTAGCAGCTAGCAAAGAAAATACTGCTTCCAAGGCAAATTTCAAGATGAAAAATAGAAATTAAAATACTTTTATGTCAAATTCCTGGAGCTAGACTTGGCTTTTGACATGGAAACTATGTTGTATTGATACTTTCTCTAAAACTTTCACCGACTAAGATTTTGTACAAGGCAGCTCTCATGCAAAGTTTAGACAAGCAATCAAATATCAAAATCAAAAACATTCTAAAGGTTCACAACTAACCTATACGTACTTTTCAACCCTCTTAAAGGCACATCCTCTTTATTTTCCTCATCCACATTATCATCCACTGCCACAGGTCTCTTTTTCTTTATTTTCTTCCTTTTCCTCGATTCCGAATTCACAAGCCCTTATGCAATTTTCTTGCTTGGATTTGCTCATTGCTGAAAAAACAATATAAAAATACAGCTAAAGAGATTATATTGTCAATACAGTGGAAGTCCTTACGTAGATTGCCTCTGTACTACCTGTTGCTAAAAAAAACCACAATTATAGTATAAGATACACTTTATGCTTTTTTCTCCCAAGCTTATTGCCATTTACCAAGGTCATATAAATAATAAATACAATAGGATAACAATAAAAAACTAATGCAACTTTCCACAGACAATGCTATTTTATGAGAAACTTCAGCTACAAAGGGAAAATTCCTGACCTAAAAATATGTTATTGAACTTCAATTTCAACACACTATACATTGAAAATGTCAACAGTCCAGAAATCAGGGTACTATGTCGCTCCCCCTTAATAATAGAAACATTTACAAAACATTTACAATAGAAATTAAAGCTATTAAAGGCAAAATTTATTCCAGAACCTGCTAATATTAAAATTTATCTTAAGATAACTGTCAGTAGGAACACGAGCAAAGGAAGGCATGGGTGATGACTCCTGGTGTCTTTTATAGATGTCTACCTGTCATGTCCATTACATTAGAAGGTTCTGGCCATCTGACTTACAAGCATGCTTGCAACAGGTTCCCCTCTACAATCAGACAGATTCTTTGAATTTATTCATGAGTCTGATTACCCAGCATTGAGCAGGCGAACAAACGGGACTCCTAATGAAAATATGGATAACTTACATCAGCTTAAAAGAAGGCATGAAGTTATAGCTGTCAAACTCTTACCAGTCCTTGCACAAAATCTGGCCCCCGATCCCATTGATTATGCCCTGGTTGTTAAGTTCTCTGGCCCCTAGCCAACCCAGCCCTTTTATATTCATGGAACTTGATCTCATTGGGATAAGGCTCTATATCTTCCTTCCTTTGTAGAAGAGAATTTCATATTACTTTATTTGCTCACAAAGAGGATTGAGACCAAATTTTCGAAAGGGTGCCTTGGTTTAGATGGCACCTACTATACTTAAATTAATGGGATATGAATTTTAACCCAACAGATATACCACTGTATGGATCCATCTCCCATATCCTTTAATTCCATTTACCAAAAAGCAACACCTTGGCTCTGACTGGAAAAACTGGAAAAGAAATCATAGGTTCACAGATTGTGCAGACCCATGAGACAGATATTATTCATATACCAGATTTTTTGTCAAAAAAGAATGTAGAATAAGATCTACCAGAAACTATCATTCTTAAGTATATGGATTGGGGAAACACACAAATGTTAAATTATTAGCAGATTCCCTTGAAATGCAATTGTTAGGAACAAGCAATAGGAAAATGAAGGCAGATGCCTTGGCTCTTGGTGTCTGATAGAAACCTCTCATCTCCAGCTTCTCATATCTGTTCCAGAGTCACTATGCCTAACTGCAGTAAGAATATGCAATGGGAAGGTAGGTGTCTTTGCTCCTCGTGTCTGATAGTGAACTCTAATCTCTGACCTGTCATGTACATTCTAGAAGAGAGCTCCAGCCCCCCATCCTAAAAATATGTTTGTGAACCGATTCCTCTACGATCAGAGTCCAGACAGATAATCGGATTTTATGCAAGACAGTGATTGCCAAGCAAGCAAAAAACAGTACTCCTAAAAAGAGAACATTCACATCTAGTTAAAAGATGGCACGAATTTCCAATTTTAGATTTTGATTCTCTTGGAGGGATTGTTCAAAGCCTGGCCATCAATCTATTTGAACTTGTGAAGGACAGATACCCCTATCTCACTCTCCGCTCTTCCAACAAGATTGTCCTTTCTGGTTGCAGACAAAGCTGGTTTTCCAAGGGAACTTCACTTCTGGTTGTCAGTCACTCACAGAAAACCAGGCTTGCAATTCCAATCCATTAAAACCAGGCTTGCAATTCCAATCCATTAAATAAACTGCAGAAGAATGATACCATATATATTCACATGGTGGTGAGTTATGAGTTAATGAGTTATGGTTGTCACTCACAGAGAGCCAGGCTTGCAATTCCAATTAAACAAACTGAATAAGACTAGAAGAAGAAAAAATCTACATGATAAATGATAATCCACATACATTAATTCACAGATAATAATCCACATTGATTCATAGGTAACAGCGGAGACTCTATCTATCTGAACATCAATCAATCAGGTTAACAAAAAAGATAAAGAGGAAGAAAATATCTACATGATAAGTGATAATCCACATTGATTCACAGGAAATAGAGGAATCTCTATTCATCTGAACATCAATCTAAGTAGCCGTAATGTACATACCCACAACGACCATCATCAATCTCCTGCACACAAACATCACTTTCTATTCACCATCAGCAATCTCCTGCACACAAACATCACTTTCTATTCACCTCACCAGAGTGGATTAGATGCAAGCTCTGAGAGTTCATGGGCAATAACACTGATCATGCCATCCACACCAACGTTACTATTAGGGGACTTGAAGGGCTGCATACCAGTCATGTATGAAGGGATTGAGAAAGGGTATGCACAGACATCTGGGCATTGTGTTCCAGAGTGCCCTACCCAAGCATAGGGAAGGGTATACCCTACAGTGGAAGGGAAGGTAAAATAATGAAACCCACAGACTTCCCTACAGAAATCCTGGACTGCTACATCAGTAGAAGTGAGCAAGAGATAGAGACCAGTCTTGGGATCAATGGGCAAGGGATGGCGAAGGGCTGTTACTGCACTCTTAATCATAGCCTGGATTGAGAGGCGAGTGAGTGACTTTCCATGAGAGTAATAGCGATCATTCACTTCAAATCCCACCACAATATTCTTGCTGATGTTGGACCCAGTCTGGTCTGTGTAAAGCTGCACAGTCCTCCACCATTCTGCAACAGAGGGGGTTTTGCTGCTCCTGACGCTTCTATTGTTGTCTGAGAGGGCAAGCAAGAAAGCCTTTATGATCCTCTTGTCATTGAAAGTCCAGTTGCCATACCAGATTGTGTGAATGGTGATATTTTCTGTGAGGCTTGAGCACAGGACCGTTGTGGTATCTCATGTGGACAAATTCTGAGGAGCCTTCATATCTCTTTGAGCTCCCAAATTCATTTCCCATGGATACATCTGCAGCTTTTGTTGAGTTGAAGTTGGAAGGTCGTAGCCTCCAGGCTTCAACAGCTGTAAAAGCCAAAATACAGAAGAAAAATATAGAACCCACATGGAATGAAGCAGCAGAAACCCCAACTCTCTCCATTTATAAAAAAAATACAATAACTATTCCATAACTATTCCAAAGCCTCTAAACAAGTCCCTGAAGTGCATTATCTCTTCATATTATGGTTTGCGTGGTCAAGATTTGGAAGAAGGAACCGGTTTGCAGTTTGATGTTGGTGAGCATTATGTTCATCCTCTTTTTTTCCCTCGCCGATCCTGTGCACAACATGGCAAACCCCAACTACATGGAAAACACCAGGTACGCTGAGAATAGAAGGTAATCTGCATTGATAGCATCTTGTATTGATGTCATTGAATCCAGAACGACCGAGAGTCCCATTAATGAAATCGCTTGATGATATAGTTGAGCTTGATGATATAGTCGACATGAGCAAGCTCTCGAATGTGTAACCCATTTCCCAATAATGGAGGATTTGATGTTCTCAGTAAGCCATTACCCTCTCTCAGCTAGCAAGAAAATCGGCCAGCCCCATTACCCTCTCTCAGCTAGCAAGAAAATCGGCCAGCCTATGCACATCCAAGGACCAACATTCAACTTTCAAGCCCCAACCACGCCGGCGAACCAGTGAAAAAAAATTGGGGCGAATCACTCCAACCCCTTCCTCCAACGCTGTAAATCCAGGCGAATCGCATTGAAATGTGCGTCAACAAATAAAATCGAGGGCGAATTGCACTGTTTCAATTTTATGCGCATTTTTTTAGGTAGGCTAATATATAATAATTAATTATTTTTAAAATAATTATTGGGCGAATTTTATAAAACTATAGAAAATAGGGTTTATATAAAAAATTCGCCCTATTAAAATTTAAAATCCCTTAAAATTCGCCCCTAAAATTAGAGAATAGAGAGAGAGAGCTCAAAAACTGAACTGAAAAAATGTATTGACTAATCGTCATAAGCATTTTAATAACGAGGCCTCTAGTTTCTTCAATTTTCCATTATTTTCCTTCATTTTCCTCCTCATGTGCAACTTGTGACCTTTCACCTTCCTTTTCTCCTAATTTCCATTATTTTCATAAATAAAATGTCATTTAATGGCTCATGCCTTTCCACAGCCTTTTCCAATTTCCTTAGCCATAATAAACCAAATTAACACCACACTAGGATGTTTTTTCCAACATTCATCTTGGAATATGTGTCCCATGAACTTGGTCTTATTTTTTCCTTCATTAAATTTATTACATGGATTTTTAACCAGGGCTATTAAAGAACTCTCCCCCTTGGGGGAATTCCATCCCTAGTGTTCAAAGACACCTACAACCAACAAGACTACTGAAAAAAAATAAAAAAATACTACCCATGGAGCTTTATAACTTAGCTCAATGTAATATTTACAATGATCAACTTGCTGAGAAGAAAACCAACATGAAAAACATAAAATCATAACAAACATAATGAAATGACACTCATACTGCTTACTGGAGCTTTATAACACATCTCATGGTGGTATTTACATCCATATTCATATGTAAATATACCAAAAAATCACACCAAAACATATACCAAAACATTCGCTCAACCAACGAATATAGAAGGATACATAACCCACATCTGATCTACCATCTCCCATGTAGCTTTATCTAGCCCAAAGTGCATCCACTGCACTTTAACGTGCTTGACTTCTCAGTTCTAGAGCATGAGAATATTTCTTTACAAAATACACTATGGTTCCGAATAGAATTATCCTTCTGGTTCCACCCGCAATACAAACCAGTCAATCACATGATCAACATCTTTAACATATTTCCAGAAACCGGATCATCCACAGTACCATAAAACAATTGTCGATGTTTCGAATCCCAATGGGGATCCATCTTCAGGACGAGAAATAAATTAAGGAAGAAAGAAGGTCGCAAGAGGTCAAGGTATAAATGGTGAAGGCTAATGAATATGAAAATAGGAAATGCAAGTCGATAGGCTACTGGTCCAATCCTTTCAATAATATTGAAATATCCACAAAACCGAGGTGCCATCATGGCACATGATCCAATCCTAAAGGATCTCTTCTTGGGATTGATGTGTAAATACACCAGTTCCCCAACTTGAAACTCCTTAAACATCCTGTTCCAATCTGCATAAATTTTATGTCTGTCTTGTGATGCGTTTAAATTATTTTTGATTACTTGCATCTCCTATTCCATCTCTACTAACATATCCCGTCCAATCAACACCCTATTCACTGGATCACTCCCACTAATGGGAGTATTGCAACTCCACCCATATAGCACCTCAAATAGACTCATCCTTAGTGACTATTGGTATCCATTGTTATAAGAAAATTCAACCAACGAAAGAATCCTCCCATCTCCTCTGTTGATGCATGATATACATCCTCAACATGTCCTCCAATATTCGATTGACCCTCTCTATCTATCCACATGTCTGCAGATGATAAGATATGCTGAAGGCCAACTTTGTCCCCAAACCTGCAAACAACTCCTTCCAAAAATTGGAAGTGAACTTAACATCCCTGTATGACACAATCTTCCACAAAACACCATGTAATATTACCACATCTTTGATGAATATTTGTGCTGCATCACTAGCTAAATACGTAGAATTCACTGGAATGAAATTAGCTACCTTCGTCAACATGCATACCACAACCATGATAGAATCAAGTTATCTAGATGTTCTTGACAACCCTTTGATAAAATCCATGGAAATAACCTCCCACTTCCACTTTGGAATGATAATCGATTGTAGTAGTTCACTTGGATGCTTACATTATGATTTTACCTTTTGACAATCTAAACATCTTGCCACAAACTATGCCATATCCTTCTTTAGATTTGACTAGTGATAAAAATTATTCACTATTGTTAATGTCTTTTGGTATGTTGGGTGACTTGAAAATGATTTCGCATGAAACTCTCGCAATATTGATTTCTTCAGCTTATTTCCATTTGACACATATCCTGTCCCTAAATCTGACCAAACCATATACTGTGAGATGATAGTCCACATCCATATCACCTGTACCCTATTGTAACCTGTGCATAAGCTCCATGTACATATCGTCCCAATGTCCTTCGTGTAAGATATGATCCTGTAGATCTGTCCCATAAGAAATCATAACTACTATATGATTCATTTGTATCCTTCTGCTAAGAGAATTTACAACCCTATTCTCTTTACCTTTAATGTACCTGAACTCAAAGTCGAACTCACTAATAGTGGCTGACCATGTAGCTTTCTTGTCATTCAGATTCGATTGGTAAAATAGATATCTCAATCCACTGTGATCACTCATCAATACAAACCTCCTATTAAGAAGATAGTGCCTTCACATCTTTAATTCATGAATGATCGATACCAACTCAAGATCACCTGTCAAATAGTTCTGCCCGTGCTCATTTAGTCTACTTGATTCATAGAATACTACCTATTTTTCCTACATAAGGACTCCACCAAGTCCTCTCTTTCAAGTACACACCACAAAATCTTTTCCTGGATATAAAAAATTTAACACTGGATCATTCATCAACAACTACTTCAATTTCTCAAAGCTTGCTGCACATTCCTTTGTCCATTCAAATTTATTACCTTTTCTCTACAATGACGTAATAGGATATGCAATATAGGAGAAGTTCCTGATGAACCTTCTATAATAACCTGCTAGCCCCATAAAGGATCTTACCTCATCCACATTTCTAGGAGTTTCCCACTCCATGATAGCCCTTATCTTTTCTCGATCCACTTCTATTCCTTCCTTGGAAACAACATGTCCCAAGTAATGTATCTTTGTTTGAACGAAACTGGATTTACTGAGCTTAGCATAAAATTGATGCTCTCTCAACAATCTTAATACTAGTGTTAAGTGTTTTACATGTTATTCGTCATTCTTAGACTATATCAAGATGCCATTCGTGAATACAATAACAAACTTGTCCAGATAAGGAAACACCACATTATTCATGAAGCACATAAAGGTAGTTGGAGCATTAGTCAAACCAAATGGAACTAAAAAAAAATCATAATTCCCATACCTGGTCTGAAAATCTGTCTTGTAAATTTCCTCTTCCTTGATGCGTACCTGATGATATCCTGATCTCAATTCAATCTTTGAGAACACTACTACTCCCTTCAACTGATCAAACAAGTCATCAATCCTTAACAACATATACTTGTTCTTGATTGTTACCTTGTTCAACTACCTATAATCAATGCATAACCTGAGAGTACCTTCCTTCTTCTTTAAAAATAATACTGGTGCACCCTAAGGCGATACACTTGGCCTAATTTATCCTTTGTCAAACATTTCCTTCAACTACAACTTTAACTCTACTAACTCTATTGTGGTCATCATGTATGGTGCCTTTGATGTTGGTGCTTCCCCTGGTACCAACTCAATAGAAAATTCCACTTCTCTATGAGGCAGTAACTCTGAAATATCTGTCGAGAACACATCCTGAAACTGTTGTAGAACCGAGTACCAGCTCAATACCTCCACATCCTCAACATCCTTACCTTTATCACTAGAAATATGTACTGCAAATAAAACACACCCTTTCCTGCGACTGTGATTTTACTGCATAGCTATGAGCATTTCGACTGATATTGCTTTCTTCTTTCCCCGTAATATCCTTTTTTCTATTGTCATCCAAAAAATCAATATTTTTTTCATAACAATCCACCTTATTCTTGTGAAGATACAACCAGTCCATACCCAAAAAAATACTATATGATTGCGATGATAATACATTCAAATGTGCTTATGTAGGAATACCATTAAGCTCAATTACAAAATCTCTTACCCAATGGTGAACTATCTTCTTTGTACCTGTAGCCAACTGCGCTAACCAAGATTCTGCATACACTTCTTTTTCAAACCACACTTATCCACCAGGTTAGGGTTAACATAACTATAATTAGATCTAGGGTCAATCAAAATAGAAACAACTTGATCACAAAGCTGACCATCCATCTCAATGATAGATTCCTGGTGATTTTCCTTCTTATTATCCAATGCTTCATAGATACGGGGAATTATCTACCTAACATCCCCAACTAGCCGCGCCTCTTGTGCACTGTAGATATGAGGCCTACCACCCTGATACTGTGGAAAATATATTTTGAGGTGATCCTTGGTACATATCCAACACTGCAATGGTCCCATACCATCACTTCTATTCTTCTATCCTCCAGGTTGTGACCCATGTCCCTTTCCAACTGCTTTAAACTTCTTGTAAGTTGCAACATTATCTTTGTCACCCACATCCTGAGGTATCACTCTTTTCAGTGAAATTTACCTTTATATTTGTCTTTCCCTTTCCAACCTTGTTGATATTTTGTCTTGCACTTTGACTACTCATAACAGTGCTTCAATTTCCCAATAAGTTCCTCAAGTGACCGAGGCTCCTAATACTCAATTTGATCTCTAAATGCTAATGGGAATCCACCGAAAAATATTTGAACTTTGTATTTTTCATCCTTAAGATACGGTACATACCTCAATAATTCCAAGAACTTGGTATTGTATTCCTCATCTTTCATTGATCCCATATTAAGCTCATAGAAATTTTTTATGTAGAATCTACGACTTCAGACAAAAGTATCTTCCCTAGACCTAGTGGCCTAGTCTAAAAAAATAAGACAAAGAATATAATGTTTTCCTTAAAGTAATTGAACAATGAGATGAGCCCTGCCTGGAATCCGTCACAAGCTTCACTCTCTTCTTGAATTGTACGTTCCATTCCTATATTTTATCTCTATAATTAGAACCTGCACATACAAACACAACAAGCCAAATATCTCTGGAATCTATGTAGCATTATCCAATCACTTCATTCAATGGATCAACATAACATTGAAACATATGAACATCAACATAAATATATAAGAAAAAAATGTACTCATTGTATTAATAGAAATGGAGAGAGTTACAACCAAATATAGGAGTTGATCATGTATTGAACTCCCCAAGTTGACTTTTCCTTCCTTACCACAAAGTACACCTCCAATGCATGGAATGGTGACTCTCCTTAGATTTAGGGTTGCAAAATGAGGGTAATCAATCTCCAAAATCCAACCTCTAGTTTTTGGATGAAAGTAAATATATAGGAGAGGATAGTAGGTTAGGAATTATTATCCATTTACCAATTTAGGCTTGAGATCCACTCTTGATGGGAGGATGAGCTCAATGGATAAGGGGTGAAATTTACAAGGTAGGATGAGATGGGATTTGAGGGTATTACCAAAGGTAAATGGTTGGAACAACTCCTGGAATCTTATGGAAGAGGAAGTTTCAGGATTCCTTTTATTTTTACCGAATTTCTAGAATCAAGGAACCCCAAGGAGGGACAACCTGTTGATGATAAATGCAGGTGCAGAGTGGATAAACCTACTTTGTGTGTTGGGCCTTAAAATCATGGAAATGAATCAGCTAAGCCTTGAAATTCAGGGATTAGGGGGAGAGGCATGTCTAAGGCTTTATGCAAGGATGATGACAAAGTGTAAATGGATGTTGATTGATCTAGTTAATAGGCCTATTGACTAGATGTGACAAAATGACCTATAACAGATTTTCCCTTAAAGTGCAAAGTTAGAGGCAACAAATGATGATATAAGTGCTTTTATTTGTGACAAGTCTAGATCAAGAACAATCAGTCGAGTTCGTTATCTGTTACAATGCATTTACATCTTGATATCTTTGTTGAGGGAGGCAAGCCCATGATCAACACATAGCTAACATTACATGTATAACGGTAAAAAGACACGTCTAATGATGAAAAAGGGTGGACCCATGACTAGATGAATTTATGTACGATCATAACCATCATACTTTGTAATCTCGTATTAATCCCGAAATCGCAGCCCGGATGGATGAAACTAGATCTGAGGTCTTCTATCTCATTCACAATATCATCCAATGTATGATTCTAACCATGTGAATTAATGAGCAGAGGTCGAACATGGTAGACACCATCTAATTACCGACCAATGATGTAAGTCGTTAACATACGCGAGAGAAACCACTGATGATGTTAATGGATCTCAAGGTAATGCATCACAATTTGTATGGTGTGAATGAATTAGTTGAAGTCAAACACCACACAATCTGTTAGCCGAAGGCCATTGATGTAAACTTGTCTATGAAAGTGAGGAAAATTGCCATTGATGGATGAAAGATCCAAGGTACCAAAAGGATTTTCTAATTCAACCTACTGGATAATGAGTTTACATTGACAAGAAGCGAACTATCACAAGGGGGCCTTGATGTATCCCCCATCAACAACACGAAACGAGTATCATGATTTGAGACAAAATATTGTCAATACATAACTGGACTAGGAACGATAAACATGGAATGAAGGCTTAAGAGTAGTGTAACAGATATCAACTGAATGACTTCTCTTGAACATATCAATGACTCTAAATGGAGTTAGCAGCATTGACCCAAAACAATGTTGTCTTTGAAATAATGTAATGAACCAAAAGACAAGAAGATTTCCCAACCCAAAAACCACAAAGATGAATTGGAAGAGTGCCATATTTAAGAGTGGCTCACTGCCAATAACAAGTGGAGTACCATGTTTTCCCAATTTTCCCAACCATTGATGGTCAATACCTCTTTATTTTTTAACAAGCTTGAGGAGGATAACATATGGTTGATATGTAAGTTCATCCTTCAGATGAATCCCTTCGAATATGTTTAACAAACCCTGAAAATGAGTGGTTCAGTCTTGACATGTTAAATGATTCCATCGCTATTTAATGTTTTTACGAGTCCAACGAAGGTAAAACTCAACATCTTTTTCATGTTTAGAGAGTTTTAAAAAGAGGAAAAAAAGAAAACTCCAAAGGTTCCTTTATTTGGATAGTTCCTTGAGTCCAAAAAGGTAGAAAAAGATACTCAAGAGAACCTCTTAGTCATGTTCTATGAAGGTATTCCTTTCTTATAAATAGTCTATCTCAGTCTAGAAAAAGGTTAAATTTATACCTAGTTGATGTATTTTTATTTAGTTTAACGAGTTCGAAAATACAAGTGCTAGGAAATATTTTCATATTTTGGGAGTCTAAAAAGAGCCGAAAGAGGACTCCACCTAGAGAAATGAGTGGTATAAAGGATATCAACGGGTTTCAGTCATGATGGAACTACTTAAAACATGAAAAGGTCAAGATTTTGGCTAGTGAGACCACTCATTGCAGTCGACGTTCCCTAGGAAAGGGTAAAAACCGAGTGAAGGCATATGATTGACCAAGTAGATGGACACGATGCAATGATAAAATGAAGGGTCATATGGAAGAAAAAGTCTGATAAAAAAATGCAATCACGTGATATAAAATGAGAATGGTTTTATTTTTATAGAACCTTGAAACATGGGAAACTATGCTTGAAATTGGTTTCATTTTTACATAAGCTTGAAACAAGGAAAAAATATGCTTGAAATAATTCTGCATGCCTCCAGCATAATGAATCGATTCAAGGTACATGCCCCACAAGCTTCATTTAATGCACCTAAGTAGACTACTGATTACTAATAGGTGGATGGAATGAAGGTTCATTTATGAGATCAAGTGAAATTCTCGAATTAGAACGGGATCTATTTAATTTGTTAACGAGATTGACATAGGAAACTAACTATGCTCAGGGGATATTGCATCATTTTTTAACAAGATTGACACAAGAAAATAAAATATGCTCTGGTGCTTTTATCATGACCTCCAAGATGCCATGGCTTCCAAGAGATTCTCATCATATGGGGTGACAATGCTCTGCAAGGGATACATATCAAGGGATCCAATGGAAAGATCAAAATATAATTCTCCCAATACATGAAGCACTACATCACTTACTAGATCATCAATAGACGTGGGCATGGAACATGTTGCCACATAATTATTTTGTGGCAAGGGATATACCACTTGCATATAAGGACCATTTGAGGAAGTTGGTTGACTTGGAGTCAAATTACGACCAATGAATGAAAGCTGGTCAATGGTCACGATTATTTCTTCATGTGGAAAACACATCACATGAAGGAGTGAAGAGACAAGAGATCCCATGAAATAAACATAGTCACGCCAAAGGAGTAATTTAAAATCAAAAGGGCCTTGGACTACCATCATATTGATATAAACAATATTTTCTCCCAAAGTAATAGGAAACTTAGGAAGGATCCCTAATGGTTGATGGATTTCTATGTTTAAATCCAACATATTTTGGGTAACGGGCATAAGCTGCGAAGAACTGAAAGCTTGCCAAGTAGTTAAGGAAATGATACTAACCAATGCACTTTCATCTATGATAGTGCCAGGTACAGGCATATTATAAGCCTATACTATGATCTGGAAGGGTACATAAGGAGGAAGATGATATCCTCCCAGTTGACACCAATCAAAGGAAGTGACCATACTACTTGGAGAGGGTGATGTGGGAACGAGTGAATTTCCCACTTTTTTATTGGAATATGAAGAAACGAGAAGAGCTTGAGCGGTATGAAATTCACTCTCTATGGGAAATGTATGATCGATTGAAGGTGGAATCAGGTCAACCATTTTCTCAAAAAATGGTTGTTCAAGAATGGACTCATGGGATTCACATTCAGAGAGAGTGGGATTGATTGGATTTAATTTTGATACAACACTTCATCAATTAGTGGAGGATTGGGTGAAAGCTTTCGATAACCACCCGGAAGAAGAGGCTGAGAATCTATAAGGTTTTCCAACACTTTTGAGGCTTCATCCATATAATGAAAAATGTGAATAGGAAGATTCCCTTCACATAACCTAGAGGGAAACTTGACTTTATCCTTTTTCCCATGGAACTTACCATCACTAGGTGATGGTTTATCACCAGCATGATCTCTAGAGGCCAATTAAAAAGGTTTTTGTACGCATGTGGAGCACATTTATAATACCTTGGGAATACCTAGAGAATATTTAAGAAGGTGGTAACATTTACATAACTTGCAAGGGAATTTAACTTTGCAGGGATGATCAGAAGGTTCCTCCATACTAGTTTCATGGGTAGCAATGGTTTCTTTGTTGCCCCCTACTTATTTTTCTTCTTCTTAATATTCCTTTTCTTATTCTTCTTATCCACTTGGTTACTAAGAAGAGGAAGAGGACCGAATAGGAGAAGAAGGCAAAGGGTCAACATTAGAATCAAATTAAGGTTGATATGGTTCAGGTAGAGTATAATTTTTTTGAGGACTATTTTGGACATTCGAAACCATAGTGGTCGAAAACAAGCAAACAGGTAAACCAATTGTAAATTTGGGAAGGGATAATGTTGCCATATAAGGAGCACCAATATTTCCAAAAGAAGGAAAAGGACTAGGATTCACGTCATAGGGATTTCCTTGATTGGTAGAATCAGGAACCGTTTCCATTAGTCTCAACCTAAGATCAACTAAGGAGTTGTTCCACGAAGAGGATGTTATTTCATAGTCAATTAATTGATTTTAGAAATTAACAATAAAAAAAAAACAAAACAGGGGTAACTATGCAAAATGGTTACCAAGTCACTATGAATTGCAATATACGACCTTGGAGAACCAAGGATTTACGTATGGGTAAAAAATCTCCTCAAATTTTGTGTTTGGTGTATCACATTGTACAAGGCGACTGACTCAGTTACCTATGGCGAGGATATAAACCTATGGTGGACTTCCAAAATCTACTCGACGGTACATCGAAATGAAGTTCATGGTAGTGATGTCGAATGCGTAACTATTTGATGAGAGCATTCCCTTATACTTATCATGAATGTAGCGCCATATAATATACCCAAAGGTATGTGGAGAAAGATCTCATACACTTATGTACGTGTACGAAGATATCACCCTTGGAATGTAATGATGAAAAAGAACTACAACTCCTACATTTAAAGACATCAGAACACGTCTCTTGCCTAAACCTTTAAATGTTTGCGTTAATGTTACAAATTCTCTTTAGGTTGATTCAAAAAAATTTAATGTTTATCTTCAACTATATTTCAATTTCAAGGCTCATTGCGATTTTCACCTAAATATCCTGAAATGAAGGCTAGCATGAAGAAATTAAACTCTCTTGAATGAAAATTTATCTAAAGGAGGGAAGAGAACAAAGGTTATGCAAAATACAAAATCCAGCAAACAATATGCTATTTTATTTTTCAGACTTCTGTGATTAAATGCAACTATTCTGTAAGAAACAACACAACAAAACAATATGCTAAGTGGAATTCCCTTAAATGAAACTATTACGATTCCAATTTACACACAAAGCCCTATATGCCAATGCAAATATATATTTTCTCTTAAATTTCACTTAATTTTCAAATGAAAGAAAAATAGGATGCATGTTTAATCGTTGATAAAATAAACTATTCAAAATGACAACTAAAACACCAATTCCTTCAAGCACTCAATGATCAAACAAATTAGTTTGCTAATGACCTAATGACAAGAACAAAAGAAAATATAAACAAATTCTCATCAAAGGCACACAAAACCAAAATCAAAGCAAATGGAGGCTTTTGAGAGACCAAAAGACACTCAGGGACACAAGGAAGAGCAGCCGGAACAAGGCTGATAAAAGAGTAAACCAAAATGAGGAAAATTTTTGCATGAAGCAAGGGTCAATGCAAGTGTTGGAAGGGCACCAGTGTTCGACAATGGAGGCACAAAGAGGGTTGGTGTGCACTAGAATGTAGTCACATAGAAGGCTAGGGTGCATTTCAACGCTTTGTCTCCAAACCAGGGGGAGCGTTGATCAAGGAATGCTAAGTTCCGACACACAAAATTCAACTGAAACTCAATGAAATGTCTTCCTAGGGTTAATTCAGACGAAGTGAGACAAGCGCTTGTACGCCTACGCGGTGTGTTTAGGCGCACAAATTACAAAGAAACACACAGGCGCGCGGCACGCCTGTAGGTCTGGGTCCTGTCGGCTCGATAGTTGACCCGATAGCCCAATTTGCGCGACGCTCTCTCTTCCAAACGTGTTGCACCTGTAACCAGCCTCCAAAACATCTCCAACATGCTTTCAAAGTAATTCTAACTCTCAAGAAAAGGTTGCAAAAATATTTTGAGGTATTTTTTCTTTGACCCCCTTAAATTCAAATTACTAAACAGAGTTTTGAAGTAGTAAAGGCCGTGGTATGAATTAAGGAGGTGTATTAAATATTTTGAAAAAAAATTGTCACTGAGGGAGGTTAGAAGAATGATTCAAACATTTTCAAGGAACTTAGAGTTGCCATCAAAGCTAAGTTATAACCATAACCTCTGTTAGCCTGATGCATTGAAGAAAGCAGTTTTGGGAAGGTGGATAGTTTTATCTAAAAAATCAAGACTTGATTGTGTTTCATCCTTGCTAGAAGTAAAACAATCAGAGTGTTGAATTTAAATTGATATGAAAATCCATTGTAACTGCCCTCAAAACTATGATGAAAGATAGGAGCACTGTTTAAAGGCAGAAAACATAATATTTGAACAAATAGGACAGAGGGTTTGTTTTCTAATAACAGTGATCATGGTGTAAGGATCCTTGTCTTTTCAGGGATATCCACTGTATGGTGAAGAGGGCAAAAAACTGGTGTTTTCTTCTCTACTCTACAAAGTAAACCTCAAATGAGTAAAATGATTAAAACATTCTACAAGTGTGTAAGGCAAAACTGGGTATGATGAAACATTGAAGTATAAGGAGGCCAGTGTTTTGTTTAAAGAAGAGTTTATTGGTATCTAACTGCTACAGGACGTATTATTGCCACATCAAAAACATTACAAGCTCTGTCACCTTATCTTATAAACACAGTAACCTTTGACTGTGTGGATACACTTTGATTGACTGTCTTTATGTTGTTAAATCTACTGGTGAAGTGGCATAAAAAGAGAAAGGATCAGCCTTTTGAGATAGGGTAGAAACATGAAGAACATCAAACTTATGATGAGGGTGAAACAGAGCAACGGGGGCAACCACTGCATGTTACACATCAGCCACAGAAACCTCCTCAAGGACAACAGCTTCAAGAAGAAAAGGGGCAAAGTGACAAAGATAAACAAGGCAACCCTCAAGCAAGCACTAATGAGGACAAACAAATACAAAACATGGATCATAAAAAGAATTCTCCAAAGCATGTGCTAACTGCCTCTCCTAGGCAAGGGGCCATGACTTCTTCACCAAAGCCAGAACGCCAAACATCAAAGAAGAAAACCCAAGAAAAGCTTGAGGAAGCTAAAGGGAAGTGCCCGGCACAGAAAGTGAATAAAGACACATCAAAACTTCATATTTTGGCTTCCGCTTCAGGAAATGTTGCTAAGGACCCTTGAAGGTCATACTCACCGATTTTGGGCGCATTTTGACATATTTTGGTTTTTGGGCATTTTTGAGTTTTTTGTCAAAACTCATGAAATTCGCCATTTCATTTTGGGGATGGTCATGGGATGAGAATGGTATCATTGGATGCCATAATTTCAGGAGCACATACTCAGCGATTTTCAGAACATTTGAAGATCATTTTCTTCCCCAAAATGGTGAAAAACACTCACTTTTTAAACATTTTGCCCCGTCTATCAGCAAGGTTTATTTTCTGGTTTTTTACACACAGTCCTTTTTTTGGGAGACTTCTAGACATAAAATTGGAAAAATTCAAGTTTTTCCAGAAATTAGACACTCAGAGCTTTCCAACGAGCTATCACGAGCCTCGTTTCGACATCGGGAAGGCTGCCAAATGTTGCCGGCAATTCAGGGGACCTTTTGCTGATATAAATTTTGAATATTTTTGTAATTTTTGAACCTTTAAAAATTGCTTTTTCCAAATGTGCGTTTAGCTATTTTTGCACATGAAAAATGATGCAAAGTCAATTATTTTTCCTTTTTTAGCATTTTCTAGATATTTTATGAGATATTTTGTGCCTTGGGCTTTGCAAAGCCTTAAGGACAAGATTATATATTTTGATTAGGTCAATAGGAAGGCAAGTTGAACCATGAGGTTTTCCTCACTTGAGCCTATATATTCCAAAGGCTTTCATTGTAAAAGAGGGCTGAAATTGAGAAGAGAAGAAATATATGGTCATATAAGCTTTGGAAGAAATACTTGTCTTATGCTTTTGGATTGCCTCTTGGATGCTCTTGGATGAATGAAGAAGGATTGTTGTTGGACTCCATGACTTGGTAGAATGGTATAGTGTCTCTTGCTTTGTTGTTGTCTTCTAGTTTTCATTCATGAATACATGTTTCTTGCTTGCTATAGATCAGTAGAGATCAAATTTGAGATATGCCCTTGGAGGCACCTCAAATTTCTTGTTTCTTCATAGCTTTCATGTTTTCCTCTTCCTTAGTTACATTAAAGAATTCTTAACTGCTCTTTAATAACTTGAGGATATTGTTGCTTGTTTCATTCATAGTTCTATGCATGCTAAGTATGATTTACGGTACGCCCTGCTTACCTATGGCTAGTTATAGTTCCATCTATGAAATTTATTTTTGACTGATTAGATTATCATCTTGTTGAACCAAGGAGGCCTAGTTTCGATCTAGCCCTTTGCCTAAAACTATGCAAATCTTGTTGTTCAAAGTGCCCAATAACTTGAAGTACTGTGTTTAGGCATTATGGCATAGTAAGTTAAGTTGTTTGTCTTTCTTAAGTGTTTTCCCCAAAGTCTGATAGCCATTTCCCAAAGTTAGAGGGTCTTATACTTCTATGCATGGCTTGAATGTTTATTTCTATGTATTGATTAGCTTGTAGTTACATTTTGCATGATTAATGGTTTGCCCTACCATGTTTATGTTATCTATTGAACTATTTATGCTTGAAACTCTTTGTTGTTCACAAACTTGATGTCCATTTACTCCATTTTTCCAAAATATCCTTTCTACCTTGAATCAAATCGGCCCTTCAACAGCCTTGTATCACCGTATTATATCTTTCTTGACCTTTTCAACCCCATAGCCCAGTTGATTTGACATCTTTTTACCTATCTCGTATCTTTGATCAGTTTCATCCCTCACAACTTAAAAAACCAAAAACCAAAAAAATTACTTCATAACTAGCCTAAAATCAGAACACAATAAGCAAACACACAGATATCCCTTACACTTATAGAGAGAGCCCTCTCTGAGTCCAGGAAGGCTAGGTCCTTGGGCTCCAAAGCTTGGTGTGATGTTACACTGTCATTTGGCTTCCCAATCAGCCGAATCACGGGACACTAACAGATATCAAGCTATTGGACGAGAATTTATGTGACTAGTTTTGCTCTGTTAATATGACAAGCATGTTCATCGAATCCTGATCTAAGTCATTGGTGATGTGTTTCTTCTCTATTATTGTTTCCTCACTGTGTTACATTATGTTTAATTTTCTCTGATAAGAAACAATAATTTAGCTTAGGATATACTACTGCAAGTACCCTAATGCTTCGTGCACATTCTTATATTTATGTTTTCTTCTATTTGTGTATCTCAGAAACAAATTCAATATAATTTAACCAATTGAAGAGTTGGTTTGCCCATGCTTGCTGATGTATGAATTTAGAGTCTGTTTCTTAGATGTTCTTGTCTGGTTCAGCCGAAAGGATTAAGAAATAGGGAGATTTAGAGTTAGCCCTATCCCCTAAGTTCTTTTTCCAAAGGTTAGCCTTTCGAAAATCCCCTTTGAGTTGAGTATCAAAAGTAGAGAAGGTTAAAAGTCTTTCTCTGATCTTAGATTTCACTCTGTGTTTGAGCTTAAGTGTTTTATATTGTCTAAAAGTAGTCAGGAGGACTGCTGGATCATTGTCTTTGAAGTTACCCTCATCATGGGTGTTGGATCATAGAGGTATAAGGTGTGCCCTATCCCTTGAATCACTCCAAATTTATCACCTTGAAAGGCTTTCCTTGTTATTCCCTTTCATTTCCTTACTGTTTCATCCCATGCAATCATCTTAAGAGATCCTTTGATATAGATGACTAGCCCTTTGAAAGCCTTGGATATTTGAATTGCAAGTAAACCCTTTCATGACCCCAATGCCCAATGGACTTGTATTATCTTTGAATTATCTCCCCATTGCTGAAAATCCTTCACTAATCCCTCCTTTACATTTCATTAAACTCTCCTTTCAAGGTTTCCCAACCAAACAAACAAAAAAAAACCCCCGTGCTCTATAACTAGCATAACATCTTGAGGTGAACCTTAAAGACACACATTTCTGTACCTTTATAGAGAGATCCCTCTCTGGATCCAGGAGGGCTAGATCCTGAGATCCCAAAGTGGTTTGATGTTGTCTTGTCATTTGGTATTGCCAAACTATTTGCCAAATCACAGGAACCCCAACATAATGGCGATTCCACTGGGGACACTTTGAGTAAATTACATCTTAAACATCTATAAGAGCTCAAAGAAGACCAATTAGCCTTGATATGGTAAAAATTGCTGATGGTGGACAACAGCCTGCTTCAAAACATTTAAAACCGTCCACCTGGCGACTCCACAGTTCCTAAATGATCAAAAGACTCCACTAGTGATCAGTAGGCCTGCTGATTATCTCTGTTTCACAAGACTCCACTGGAAGATCAATGTCCTCATAACATCACCCACTCTAAAGGAAAATATGAGTATCGGTTTTCCTTGATTAAATCTGTTTGCTCCTAAAGACTGTCAAATCTGGTTCGAGCTATTTTTGGAAAAATTTGGCCTAATCCCGGCTTCAAGAATCATCTATACTCGAGGCTACCCTGACCCAAATCCTCCTGAGATAGTTTATAATCCAGAGAGCCTTCTCTGGAAGTCTCCTAAAACCAGTGTTTCAACCATTGTCAAATAGATTAAAAGAGCCAATTATACCCCTGAAAACTTTTCGGCTCTTCCAGATGCTCTGGGTGACTTAGCTTTCCAAAGAAATCTACCAAGAACTAGGTCACTAAATGGTATTGACCAGACATATTTTGGGCCACAAATTTCATCACCCCATAGTGGCCAAAATATTGAAAGCAGAGGGACCCCTTCATCAACACCACTTGATATACACATCATTCATAATTTTGGGTCCTCTCACCGTAGATTTTCTCATCAATCTTCTACTGTCCCAAAAATTTCTGCCACCTATACATCTATCATCCATACCAACCCACTCCATCATCTTCCACCTATTGTTAATCCTCCTTTTCCTCCACAGAATCCTACCATGGCAACATGGTATGACCCTCTAGTCCTACCTGCTCAATTAGCTACCTTACCCCAAGGATATCATACCTCTATTCCATTATATGAAGCCACGGGCTCAGTCACCGCCTCATAGCACATAGATAAAATGAATGACTACTGTGATAGAAATGGTTCAAAAATCTAGCTCCACATAGCATCCAGGACCTCTCTTCCTTTCATCAATTATTCCTAAACAAGTGGGAAATCCGAAAGAACCCCCTCCAAACCTTGTCTGAATACGAAAACATTAAGATGAATGTAGGAGAAGGATTTCATGAATATTGTGCTAGGTATAATAGTGTCTAAAATGCTTTACCAGCCCACATGAAACCTCCTCAAGGGTTAGCCCTCATGAAGTTCCCTGATGGATTTGATCCTGAAATGGCTTACCAACTAAGGGAAAGAGACTATAACACATTAGAGGATATGCGGAAAGGGGCAGTGAGTGTGGAGGCAAACTTAATTGCAAAAAGAGCTAGGATGAGGGCTGAAAAGAAGGTAACCTATAGGGAGGACACCACAGCTTCTACATCTGATTCCAAATTAGATAATCTAGCCAAAAACATGGATAGGCTAGAAAGAATGATGGAGAAAATGGCTGTCCAAGAAAACAATCAGAATAGAAATCAGTTTCAAATCCAGAACCAGAATTTCAGGAAAAACACTCCTCCCAATAGACAAAGGGATTCTGACCAACAAGTCATACCTCCATTCCAAGAAAATTTCCTTGATGAGGATGAGGGAATAATAGAAGAATCAGAGGGAACAAATATTAACATGTTGGGAGGAGATAATGAAGATCTTACCTTTTTCACAGAAGATAACCAAGCCTTATTCACACATTGTGAAGAGGAAGGGTTAGAATATGAGGCCTATAGGTTAGGATTCAAGAATGCCATCATGCAGGTCCGTGAACAATATGATCTCAGAAGCAAGAAGAGCACAGAAACTCTCAAACCAAAGACCTCTGAAGTTACTATCAAGAAAAAAAATGAAAGGATTCCTAAAGAGACTGCTGAAAACAACAAAACAATAGCTGAAAGTTTTGGAAAAACCAAGGGTAAGAACACCCAGACCATTGACAAACCAAGTCAAGAAACCAGTAGCACTAGCATTGCAGCTAATGCCCCTGATAAAATAGTTTCAAATAATGTACATAGTGAGAATCAGTAAGCTGATTTTTCTAATAAAATAGTGACCAACAAAACATATTTGAACCTTTCAAAGAGCCAGTTTCCTTTCAATTTGGAAAGTGAAATTGCCAAAATCTAGATTTTTGTCCCTCTCACTGAGTTGGTCACCAAAGATGTCTATAAATGTCAAATATTGAAGGCTTTAAACTTAGGAGAAAAAAATGACTCGGTCAACCTAAATGATGATCAACCAGCTCTTTTGTTTGGCCCAAAAATCGAATGGAAATTTCAAGAAGGTGTAGTGGCTCCTTTCTATGTCAGTTTAAATATCCATGACAAAATCCTACACGATGCTATGCATGACTCAGGGGCTTCGTACAATCTTATGCGAAAAGTGGTCATGGAGAGAATAGGCCTAGAGATAACCAGACCATATAAATATTTATATTCTTTTGACTCTAGCAGAGTAAAATGCTTAGGCCTAATCAATGACCTCTGTGTAAATTTGACCCAAATCCTAGCCAAGTGCATAGTGATGGATGTTGTAGTAGCTGATGTACCTCCCAAGTATGGCATGTTACTGTCAAGATCATGGGGTGCTAAGTTGTAGGGTACAATGCAAATGGACATGACATATGCCACTATCCCTATTTTCAGCCAGCCTCGAAGAATTTATAGGGAAGCACACATGAATTTCATGGTGAGAAGCCCAGAGAAACCAGAAAATTCCCCTCTTTACTCTGTCCATACAGACCTAGACTCTTTTATCCTCTACAATGATGAGTTTACTAATGATCAAGAGCTAGAAGATACAAATCTAGACATAATGACAACTCTGGACATAGAGGAAAACAGGGGAGAAGTGCTTGAAAAGTATGTTGAGTTAGAAAATCAGAATGATCAAAACCAAGACCGTAGAAAGCTGAATACCCGTCAGCATGATAATCTCAAAAAACAATATGATATTAAAGATGAAACTGATAACAAATATGCAAACAATCCCTTATGGAGCATGAGCTTTGATGGGTCTTGCACTAAAAGGAGTGCAGGAGCAAGGGTATGGTTGCACAATATTGAAAAAAATCATGCTGAAAGCCATGCTTTCAAGTTAAATTTCAAATGTACAAACAACATAGCAGAGTATGAAGCACTCCTCTTAGGATTACATCTATTGAAAAAATTAGGAGCCAAGAGGATTGTTGTTCATGGAGGCTCAGAATTGGTCATCAAACAAATAAACGGAGAGTACACTACCAAAAATCCTAGATTAAGGGCATATAGAAATGATGCCATGGATCTTTTGAAAACATTTGTAGAATATGAGTTGGTGTTTGTCCCCAGGAGTCAAAACATACTTGCCAACGGTTTGGCTTGTGCTTCTAGTTCATGTCAAAGACCGCTTAGTGACAAACAATTCATTGTTCAAACAAATGTCAGACTAGCAGTACCAGATAATGAAAAATATTGGCAGTTCTTTGAGGGTGATAAATAGATAGAGGATTTCTTGCTTTCCAGAAATGGGTTTGAATTACCTGATTAAAATTTTAATCCCAATAAAGACTGTTTGGATAAAGAGCCTCCTGATGAAGAAAAACCATTCCCCACTACAGAAATAAACATGTTGACCAGAGAATTTGAAAATAAAAAAGAAGAGGGAGACATAGAAGTATTGCAATCCAAAGACAAAGGCATACCCAGAAAACTAGCACCCCTTGAAGACCTCTTCGATTTTAATGATGTGGCAAAGAAACCAGCAATAGAACCCACTGAGTCTGATATTGAAGAATGCAATATAGGCAGCAAGGACTAGCCTAAGATGATTAAATTATCTAAAACATTGCCAGCACATATCAAAATGAAATACATTGATTTATTTAAAGAGTTTGTTGATGTTTTTTCTTGGAGCTATGAAGATTTGAAGGCCTATGACACAGAGATCATCTAGCACAAGATCCCATTGAAAGAAAACCAGAAACCTTTTAGGCAAAAGTTGCACAGAATAAACCCTATACAGTTACCTCTGGTAGAAAAACAAATTAAGAAAATGTATGATGCTGGAATCATAGTCCCTGTGAGGTTTTCGGACTGGGTATCTAACCTTGTGGCTATAAGGAAGAAGACAGGAGAAATAAGGCTGTGTATTGATTTTAGAAACTTAAACAGAGCCTCATTAAAAGACAATTACCCTTTACCCAAAATGGAACACATCCTACAAAGGGTAGTTGGTTCTAAGAGGATTTCACTGCTAGATGGCTTTTTAGGATACAACCAGGTGTTGGTACTCCTAGAAGATCAACTTAAAATAGCGTTCACCACTCCTTGGGGTACCTTCATGTATGTGAAGATGCCCTTTGGGTTAATGAATGCTGGTGCCACCTTTCAGAGAGCCATGGACATTGCATTCTCAGAAGAAATATGGTACTTCATTGTAATTTACCTTGATGACATTACAGTTTATTCCAAAACTGATGAAGAACACCTGAAACATTTGAGAAAAGTCTTTGAGAAATGCAGAAGGTTTGGGCTATCTTTAAATCCCAAAAAGACATTGTTTGGTCTCCAAGAAGGTAAAGTTCTTGGTCATATCATATCTGAAAAGGGGATTAAAATAGACCCAAAAAGGGTTGAGGGTATATTGCAAATTATTCATCCTAGAAACATCAAGGAATTGCAGTCTTTTATTGGGAAGATTAATTTCTTGAGGAGGTTTATACCCAACCTGGCAGAACTCCTTAGAAACATGACAAATATCCTAAAGAAAGAAGTAGGAGTTAAATGGACCCTAGAAGCCAAAAAGTCCTTTGAATTGGTAAAACATGCACTCAGTCGAGCACCAGTTCTCATCAGCCTTGATTTTACTAAGGAATCCCTCATATTATCATTTGCATCAGAACATACTGTGGTTGCTGTCCTGTTACAGAAAAATACAGAAGGGAAAGAGCAGCCAATTGCATTTTTCAGCAAGGTATTAAGAGATGCACCTCTGAAATATAATATCATGGAAAAATAGGCTTATGCCTTGGTAAAGGCCTTGAAGGATTTCAGAGTGTATATTTTACACTCCCATATTATTGCCTTTGTGCCTAGTATAGTGGTGAAAGACATTTTGTCACAAGATCCAGATAGAAAAAGAGGCAAGTGGATTGCTGTGATACCAGAATATGATTTAAAAATCAAACCCACTAAACTCATCAAGGGTCAAGGCCTAGCATAATTAATGGCTAAATATAACTTACAAGCCCTTGACATAAATATGGTAGATGCATTAGATGAACAGGAAGGATTACCAGCTCCCATTATTGAAGAACAGTTCCAAAACATGCCTTGGTATGCTGATATCTTGTATGTGCTTATCAATCTGAATTATCCTCCTGATTTATCTAAGACAAAGGCAAGGTTTTTAAAGTTGAAAGCTAGAAATTATTGCATTTTAAATGAATGTTTATATTGGAAAAATTCCAATGGTTTATTGCTTAAATGTTTACCTGAAGTTGATGCAGATAGAATCAAGCATGAGTTTCATGAAGGAGAATGTGGAGGCCATCTCTATTGGAAAGCCACTGCCAATAAAATCCTTAGAGCGGGTTACTATTCGCCCACCTTATTCCAAGATGTCCAGAAAATGATAGTTGCCTACCACAAATGCCAAATCTTTGAGGGCAAAAGAAAACTCCTCCCTTTACCTTTACAACCAATCACCGTTGAAGCTCCTTTCCAACAGTGGGGCCTAGAATTCATTGGAGAAATCCACCCTACTTCGTTTGAACAACATAAATGGATACTCACAGCCACTGACTATTTCACTAAATGGATCGAGGCCATCCCTTCTAGGAATTCCACCGACTCAGTTATCATAAAATTTATTGAAGACCATATCCTATCTAGATTTGGATGCCCTAGGAAAATTGTCACTGACAATGCAGCTGCATTTGGTTCCAAAAAGATGATTGATTTTTGTCACAGGTATCAGATTGTACTTGGTCATTCCACTGCTTACTACCCTCAAGGTAATGGGCTGGAAAAATCATCAAATAAAAGTTTTGTGAACATCATCAAGAAGCTGCTGGAAGAAAATAAAAAGTCATGGAATAATAAGCTAGTGCATGATTTATGGGTAGACAAATTGACAAAAAACAAATCTATTGGAATGTCTTCCTATCAGCTAGTTTATGGAGCAGATGTTGTATTCCCTACCAGTTTAGGAGTACTGGTGATAAAATTGGTCCAAGAAATACAGTCAGAAGAAGATAGCATGGTGAGAAGGATCAATCAGACCATACATCTCCAACAGAAAAGGGAAGAAGTCTACAACAGAGCTCAGAAAGTACAAGAGAATATCAAAAAGTTGTTTGATAAAAGGACAAAGGCCTATGATTTCAAAATTGGAGACAAGGTACTCAAATGGGACTCTAGGAGAGAAGATAAGGGTAAGCATGCCAAATTTGACAATTTATGACAAGGCCCTTACATCATTCAATCTGCCATTGGTCCCAATGCATTTTTTCTACAAGAGATGGATGGTATAGACTTGTTTGGGGGTCCTGTTAATGGCAGGATGCTCAAGCATTATTTATGCTGAAATTCAATTTAATTTTTTCACTTCCATTGTAAATACCATTGTTTTGTTTTGAAAGAAAAAGAAAAATATACAAAAAATAGAAAGAGAAAGGTTCAGACAAGCTCAAAACTTGAACCTGTCGAGTTCTAAAAAGAATGGCTCAAATCAGATCAAAACCTGAGCCAGAGAAAAGGAAAAGGCTGGTGCTAACATGCTCAAAACTTGAACCAGCAAAGAAAAGAAGAATAAACAACCCTAACAAGATCAAAACCAACGCTGAAATGAAAAGGAACGATGACTCTAAAAAGCTCAAAATCTGAGTCACAACAAGAAGGAAGAATGTTTTTGAATTTCAGATCTTTAGCCTTCAAAATTTTAGTTTCTTAAAATTTTGCAAGTTTCAATTCATGTGCAGCTTGTATTTATGCCATGAACCCACAACAAATTAGATAGTCTAATCCTGGTATGGTTGTGTTTCAATTTCTGTTTTAGAATATAGAGAATGAAAATATGCCAGACAGTTTAATCCTGGCAGATGTTAGTTTAGGTAGAGAAGCTATGAGACCAACAATTTAATCTAGTCTCATGGAGGAATAAGGGTAGAATTAGATTAGTTTTTCTTTCAATAAAAAATGATGATGGAAAATGTCTGCAAGTCTAAATGCACCTGGAAGAAAAAATGTTAGGACAGTAGGATGGGTAGGTAGCTATTTGGGAAATTGTTGCTGCTAATATAATACTCATCACTTGTGTGGCAGCTGATAAAAAAAGAAAATATGGTCAAATAACAAGGCTCTGGCCTACTTCCAAAGATCCTATCTGAGATTTTTGACATCTTCAAGAAGGTGCCATACCCATGTGGAGTCACTGTTAGCCACCTATAGTAATTTGACAAAGAAAAAAGGTGGCTAAATTCGTAACCAAGCCTTCTAGTGAATCTTTTCTTTGAAAATCTATCATTCTTGAAGTCTCAGAGATCTTCACTTCTGTTTCCATCAAAGGTGTTCAAAATCTGCTATCCTACTATGAAGGGAACTATGTAAAGAGGCTCCATTTACCACCATTTCACCTCTCCATTTCACTCCCACAAAATCTCCATTTTTCATCTTTGTTGCCTTCGTAAAATCCCTCAAACACCTTCATCTAACCTCTAAATCATTTTAACCCTCTGTTAAACCTTATATCTCCCTCTAATTTGGGTTAAAAATCCTTTCTTTCATCTTCCGAAACCTTCATTTGGCCTTAAAAATCCCTGTGTTTCGGCCTAAATGCAGCCTTTGCACTACAAAAATATTAGCCCCAAGGGCTAAAAACCCCCCTAGCCCCTCCTCCACATACGTCCCACGCTATGACCAAGCGCTATGGCCTCTTCACAATCTCTCTATTTCCAAAACCCTTTTCATCTATTCTCCGATGCGATCCCAGTCATCCACTCATGCAGATCTGACGGCTCACGCTTAACCCGACCACTAACCTGGCGTTCGCTCTGCAAAAAATAAGATCACGTCACCGCATGGCCCACCAGGTCTTCTGCCCTGCATCTCTATGCCTATCGCATGCAAGCCGCATCGTCCGATCTGACACCCCAAATCTAATGATCACTATCCAATATCAAAAATTTTTTGTGCCCAAGGATTAACGTTTCAAAATTTTGCGAAATAGGTGGTTTCGAAGATCCATGTGTCGACCAGTGTATGGAATCGCATTTCCTCTGCCCAAAACCACCTCCACCCATTTTGTTATGCGAAAACCATCCCTAGTTTCCGCAATACCGCTGACCCGTATCTCGTGCCAATATTCAAATTTGAACCTTGGTTTCACGATTTGCCATGGTTTCAACCCTTTTCGTCGCTACATTTATCTCCTCCTCACTGCTCCTCACCATCCTTGAGCCTCTGAAGAAGTTTTCAACCAATCCTGCAGGTGTTTATAACATGTTTATCGTGTTTTGTAGGTTTGACTGTGTCTGTCGCATAAGTTTTTCCATAGTCACAGTTAGGTGACAAAGGTCGCAGGGTGACGATCTTGTAACCAAAAATTGCAAATAAAGGAATCCTTAAAGGATTTAATCTCATGTTTTTTTGACGAATCACGACCTCCGATCATCGGCAAACCCCTCTAGCTCAGTAAAACACCAAACACCCGTACAAAGGAAGAAGCAGAAAAGAGTATCAGTTGAAGGTTAATAATTAAGGGATTAAAGCACAAACCTGTAGATCAAACAAACTAATCCACAGCTAAAGTCAAAGGATACAGTTTGAAGATCATAAAGAAGTACCAAGGAATGGCTTAATGAAGCCTAAAGCATGCATCAAGCCATATCAGTAATTTAAATATCAGAGGCAGTCAGATCAGCAGAATGTTCTTTTTCTGAGAAAGGACTAATTCCCACTACCCATCCTCCATTCTTCATCGAGCCCCAGAGAAGTTACTGTTCTGACAAAAAGTCCTAAGAACTATCAGTGCATTAGTTATGAAGTATGGAAGTCCTAGAAGGCAAATCTTCACCTTTCTTGTCTCAGAGTATAAACAGAGTACTACAGCCAGGAAAGTATTTCACAGAACATGCCTTAGGAGTTACTGTCAATCTGAAAAAGACTCCTAATTCATCTAAAAGGTACACACAGTCAATGTAAAACAATTAAGCAGAGTGGGCATTCGAATAATTCTTCCCCTCTGTCTTAATTAACCATTTAAAGTCCTATCTAACACTACTGTCACTCATTCACCTATAAGAACCCATGAAAAATACATTGAAAATGTTGGTTGGAAATTATTGAATTGTAAGCTGTTTTTGAGTTAGAGTTCTTTGGAGTAGTAGTTGTAAATAGGCTGGGAGATGAGTTCTGGATGATATCAAGCTATTGGACGAGAATGTATGTGACTGGTTTTGCTCTGCTAATATGACAAGCATGTTCATCGGATCCTGATCTAAGTCATTGGTGATGTGTTTTTTCTCTGTTTTTGTTTCCTCATTGTGTTACATTATGTTTCATTTTCTCTGATAAGAAACAATAATTTTAGCTTAGGATATACTAATGCAAGTACCCTAATTCTTCCTGCACATTCTTATCTTTATGTTTTCTGCTATTTGTGTATCTCAAAAACGAATTCAATATAATTTAACCAGTTGAAGAGTTGGTTTTCCCATGCTTGTTGATGTATGAATTTAGATTCTGTTTCTTAGATGTTCTTGTCTAGTTCAGCCGAAAGGATTAAGAAATAGGGAGATTTAGAGCTAGCCCTGTCCCCTAAGTTCATTTTCCAAAGGTTAGCCTTTCAAAGATCCGCTTTGAGTTGAGTATCAAAAGTAGAGAAGGTTAAAAGTCTTTCTCTGATCTTAGATTTCACTCTGTGTTTGAGCTTAAGTGTTTTCTACTGTCTAAAAGTAGTCAGGAGGACTGCTAGATCATTGTCTTTGAAGTTACCCTCATCAGGGGTGTTGGATCATAGAGGTATAAGGTGTGCCCTATCCCTTGACTCACTCCGAAGTTTTCACCTTGAAAGGCTTTCCTTTTTATTCCCTTTCATTTCCTTACTGTTTCATCCCATGCAATCATCATAAGAGATCCTCTGATATAGATGACTAGCCCTTTGAAAGCCTTGGATATTTGAATTGCAAGTAAACCCTTTCATGACCCCATTGCCCAATGGACTTGTATTATCTTTGAATTATCTCCCCATTGCCGAAAATCCTTCACTACTCCCTCCTTTACATTTCATTAAACTCTCCTTTCAAGGTTTCCCAACCAAACAAACAAAACAAAACCCCTGTGCTCTATAACTAGCCTAACATCTTGAAGTGAACCTTAAAGACACACATTTATGTACCTTTATAGAGAGATCCCTCTCTGGATCCAGGAGGGCTAGATCCTAAGATCCCAAAGTGGTTTGATGTTGTCTTGTCATTTGGTATTGCCAAATCTGCCAAATCACAGGAACCCCAACATGTCCCATTGAACCATTTGACAATATTCAAAGAATCCTAAAAAATCTAGACCATTTGCACATTCCTAAAGGATAACCAGCATAAGAGGAGATGAAGAGATTTTAGTTCAAAAAAGTTGTTGGTCCCTTGACCATGGCCAATCGAGGCTTTGATGGCTTTTTCAGGAGAAAGATGAATAACCAGTCATGCCCCACACCTCTCATTTTGGTCTGATGCTCCATAGAAAAAGCCCATGGAACACCTGCTCTGATAACTTCCTGCTGAACATTTCGGCTACAAGGGGGTTCGGCTGGGATAGGAATACTATCATATATTACAGCCCCTTCCGTTGTTAATATATCAATAGGGAAACCCAAGTCTTTGAATATCACCTGATTCCTAGCAATCCAAGTCCGTCAGGCAATTAGAAGAGGAAAGGATCTCACTCTATCAGTGGGAGCTTCGTGCCACCACCTGTACCAAGCTTCTTTCACCTCCTGACCTTCCCAAGAATAAGGAATTTTGAGGATCCTTAACGACTCATTCCAAAGGCTTACATTGAAAGGGAAATTATGAAAGAGATGCTGCACCAACTCCTTGCTTGCCTTGTAGAGAGAACACCAGCCAGGGCCGATCTTCCCTCGCCTTTGAAGGAAATCCCAGGTTGGGACTCTCTTATGAAGGATACACTAGAAAAAGAGTTTAGCTTTGGGTGGTCCTTTTAGTTTCCAAAGTGGTTTGGCCCACTAGGCCGGGTCCTCCCACCCATTCTGACCCATCAACCACTTATAACCCATCTTTGGTGAATAGACCCCATTTTGTGCAAAAACCCACCTGAGTTCATCACTAGAGTCAGTGATCCTTACTGAGGAATTTTTCAGGTCCATTCTAAAACTTTCCCACTCTCCCAGCCACTAGTCTTCCAAAAGGAGGTCCCTTCCAGATAACCAACCTTGTCTCCATATGGATGTGTTCCTTTGATCGGTCACATGATTTAAGGTGAGAAAGCCCATATTGTTTAAGGAAGCAACCAGATCCTATGAAAGATTATACCTCTGTGTGCAACCTACCTAGGGATCACGGCCCAACCTAACTGAAGTTCCATCCCCCACATTCCATGCCAAACCCTGATCAATGATTCTAACAGAGGCTACCACTGCCTTCCAGACCATGGAAACATTTTTTGATGATTTCTGGGGCAATCTTAACCATTGAAGAAAAGGGACTGGATCGATATATTTCCTTTTAGTGATAGAGGTCCATAGGTTCTCTTCTGAAATGAGTCTCCAAGCAAGCTTTGCAACGAGAAACTGGGAGAAAAGGAAAATATTTTTAATCCCCCATCCTCCCCATTCTTTAGGCCTTGCAATTTTATCCCAGGCTATCCAGGGGGTCACATGTTCAGCCTTCAATCCTGCCCACCGAAATCTGATACAAAGTTTTTCAATGGAAGCCAGAATGCCTTTGGGTACCCAGATTAGGCTGGCCCAGTACACAGGGATTGCCATAAGTACTGAATTTATAAGGACTAACCTCTCGGTTCTAGAAAACCATTTAAAACTCCAATGATTCAGTTTTGTTTCGATTTTTGAAAGGAGCCATTTCCAGTCCCGAATTCGGTACTTGTCTGGTTTTAAGAATAACCCCAAGTATTTAAACTTTTCTTGTAAAGACTTAACTTCAAAATGCAAGTAACCTTCCACCCTTACCACTTCTTCCCTAGTCAGACCCACTACTGCGAGAGTTGATTTTTGCACATTTATACAGAGGCCAGTGGCTTTCAGGAAGAGATCTAAGATCCTTTTGATGGCCCTGCGTCCTCAGTACTACCACTACTGAACAAAAGGATATCATCAACAAAGAGAAGATGAGTAACCCACATATTAACCTCCACTTCAATGCCTTTCAGATTCCCTTGTCTCTTAGCCTCGTGTATCATAAGACTGATGCCTTCAATTGCCAATAAAAAGAGTAGAGGGGAGAGTGGAAAACCTTGATGGAGTCCTCTCTCCAGGTTGAAGAAACCGAAGGCTACTCCATTAAATAGAATTGCAATGAAAGATGAGGAGATGCAGCCCATCACCCATCTTACAAATTCATAACTGAAGCCAAGATGAGTTAGTAAAATCCTGAGGTACATTCAGCTGAGTCTGTAGAAGGCTTTTGACAAATCAATTTTTACTACAACACCTTTATTCCCTCTTAATTTTAGACTATGAAGAGTTTCTTGAGCCACTCCAACTGCCTCATGGATTTGTCTCCCATCTAAGAAACCAAATTTCTTGGCCGAAATATTCTTAGACAAAATTTTTTTTAACCTTGAAGCTATGACTTTTGCAATAACTTTATATACACAGGTACATAAAGATATAGGCCTGAAATCGTCAAAGGAGACCAGCAAGTCCGTCTTTGGAATGAGAGCTAAGAAATTTGTGTTGAAAGGTTGGAAAATGGTTCCAGTACACCTGGATTATTCCACTACTGTGACCAGTTCATCTCCCAAGAAATCAAAAAAGTGTCGATAAAATTCCACCGTCCAGCCATCCGGCCTTGGGCTTTTATCCTTCTGCATTGATTTAATGATATCTTCAACCCCCTCCCTAGAAACAGGATCCATGATAGAAGCGTTCCCTTCCTCATCTATGTAACTGGGAAAAAATTGTGCCACTTTGATAACCTCTACAATGGATGCTTCCTCAGGTGCTTTGAAAAGATTTTTGAAGTTATTTACCACGAGAGAAGCTAGGTCTTCAAAGGATCAAGCCATCTCCCCATTCTCTTTCTGCAACTCCGATATAGTATTTGAATTTTTCCTACCTTTGGCATAGTTTTGAAAGAACTTGGTGTTTTCATCCCCTACCTATAGCCAAATTGCACGGCTTTTTAAACGCTAGCTTTCCTCTCTGAGTTGGAGAATATTTCTCCGAATGGATTCCAGTTCTTTGACCCTATTCCGGGATTCTAGAGATGCATAACCATTCCCATCTGGACTTTCAAGAAATTCCAGTTCTGAATTCACAATTTTTAGAGTCTCATCCTCCTTCGATTTCTTTTGGAAAGCCCACTCTTTTGTTGCAATCTTCATTCTCTTCAAATTTTCCATAAATAGACGACTTCTACTTTCCTCTTCCCTGAAAACATCCTTCCTCCATGTGTCATGAAACAAAGAATTGTAGGATTCATCCTTTAGCCATGAGGAGTTGAACTTAAAAGGAGTTCCAGGTTTCTTGTAATCACCTTTTACTTCCAAAAAAATAGGGAAATGGTCTGAAAGTACCCCCTCCCCAACCGAGTGACGGAAAGCAGAAATTTTCTCCACCAGGTCTTCATTTAATAGAAAACGGTCTAATTTTTTCCCCACCTAATCTTCACCCACTCTTCGGTTTCTCTGGGTAGGCCTTAACTTGAGTAGGGAGGCATCCACTAGATGAGAGACAACCAACTTGTTCATAAAGTAATTAGAAAGAGGGTCCGCTCTTGCTGAGGCACCCCAAGATTCTGACTCACCTATAGAAAAGTTGAGATCTCCCCCAATAATGAGATTAGGGTGAGAAAGGAAGGATTTCAAGAAGAAGAGGTTCCAGAATCTCTCTCTCTCCAAACATGGCCCATAAACATTCAGGAGGAGGAGGGGTAGACAAAATTCACTAGAGTAAAGTTCCACCACCAGAGTGCTTTCAGATCCCCAAGAGAAAATTTCTCTGAAAATTCTAGAGTTAAAACCCATGACCACCCCCCAGAGTGACCAATCGCATCCAGGGCATTAAACTTCCAATCCGGAAACAATTTAGATAGACTCTCTTTCACTGCTTCCCCTTCCCCCATCGTTTCTTGAAGCAAAATTACATCCGGTTTTAAAGAAAATACCAAATCCCTTAATGCTATATTTTTGGCATGGATAGCAACAGCAAAATGGTTCCTATTACAGTAGAGGATGTGTACTTTCTTACAATTTTTTTGACGAGAGTCTTGCCTATTTCCCTCTCATGATTTGCTCTCGGAGGAAGGACCATGAGAGATTATGTTTTGTAGTATTTATATCCAGGGGAAGAGCCAAGAAAGGATGGGAAAATAAACATCTGTGACATTCGATATTTGCCTTTGAGAACCATTCTTTTCATGATTGAAAAACTTGTCGGCACCGTTACACTACATGTAGCGAATAGATCATATATGTAGTATGTGCTAGAGTGCATGGAGCCAACCGTATTCAACTAGGCTGAAGCAATACTTTCTCAGATAAAAGAACAACTAAACAAGGCAAAGGGAGGAAGGAAGAAAAACTTAAGTTATGGTTCGATCCTCATTTCATTTTCCTTAGAGCGGATTCCACTGATGCAGCCTCAACATGTGACACTGGGTATATCTAACCCTAGAGATCCGAGGATGCAGAGATGGGTAGAACTAATGGCTAGGCATGCAGACCAATCATCCATTGTGTTCTTGACTACATTATTTGCTTGGTTCAGGTGACAGGTTGCCACCATCGATGAGTATGCATACGTAGGTGTCGATTTCCGAGGAGATCCAAACTTAGCTACCAGAAGGCGCTCAGTGGGGTGCAATAAGTAAGAATGTTTTGACCATGTTTTTTATTTTTCTAAGGTTTATACAATGTTTTTTTATTTTTATGTTTTCCCAAGACTAAACTAAATTTTTAATGTAATGCAGATGTTGGTTGAGTTCAATCGGTGGAGGAACCAGAGCATGGAGCAGATGAGCCATCAGAGAGAGTTGTCGGGAGAGAAGTCCTTCAGGATCCTGACATGGTTGAGACTTTGTTTGAGCTTCGGTAGCACATAGAGGGGTTGACCTTTCAGGATTCTAGATTTCTGGATCAAAGAGTTACCCATGTGACTACAGCGCCACACTATAGGCATTCCTAACCACTGGATGCAGTTACTGCGTAGGATAGCTAGATCTATATCGTGTTACAATGAACATCACTAGTTTAATCTTGACATGTTGCATACATTTTGAGGTCAAATGACCAATGTGTCTTGGGCATAAATTTTTGTAAAACCTATAACTATCTATCTATTTGATTTCAGTGTTTTCCTACGTTTATTACACAATCCTATTCAATTATGTGAATTTTTTCTTTACATGTGTTGCAAATGTCTGTCTAAAACTTGATTAGCCAAAGAATCAGTCTATGTGTTCAAATTTTTGGAAATGTGTTGATATTGAATAAAATAAACGTTCTTTCCAAAAGTCGAACTCTTAGGAACAAACGATGCAGTGTTGTATTTCTAACAGTATAAACACTAGTAATTTGTAATACCACAAGTTGTGAGTCTAACCTAATAATTATGCGGTTAATACCAAATTAAATGGCATCAGAGAGAAGTTCAATCAACACGCTATACTCAACGATATTGTTTGTCGATCTACCGATAAAAATCCCTTGAAAACTCACTAACTCGTCGTTCGGAGCAAAAATGGCCCACGCTGCAGAGGATAGATTTTTCGTACTACGACTAGCACCATCAGCATATTCAAAAAATGGTTCCAAAGATTCAGACATCTACGATGAAATGTAAAGTGGATTACTAACGTCAAGAAAACTCTAAAAACAAAATAAGACAGTGAATGCAAATCAACAACATATATTTACAATATAATACAAAAAATCACTACGCTCATGATTAAGCATAGTAACATTTCAGATACAACCCATTTCTAGGCTGTGCCAATGGAATTCCACCATAATCCACCAACTCATAGGCACCCTTAGCAAGAACTCTTTTGAAAATATAGGGGCCATGCCAGAATGACTCAAATTTCCCTATACCTTTACATCAGCTTCTTGATCATAAAGAAGGACCAAGTCGCCCTCTGAGAAAATGCGAGGCTGGACATTTTTGTCGTATTTCGCCTTTATACGTCTCTTATGTGCTTTTTTGGCCAATTGGGCTTCACGTCACGTTTCATAAATATGAATGAGGTTAAAAAGACGCGCTTCTTCTTCTGAGGTGTCAGGTAACAAGTTGATTGCAAGTTTTAACGACAGTATTTCACATTGGATTGGTAAGATAGATTCCAGACCATACACCAATTGAATAGGGGTAAATCTGGTTGCATTTCTCACTGAGGTTTGTTATGCCCATAAGGCCGAGTACATGATCAAATTCTAGTTTCTTTTACGAACTCCTATCATTCATTGAAGCATACGTTTAACAATCTTGTTGATAGCCTCAACTTGTACATTTGATTATGGATAATAAGGAGTAGAAATATCATGTGACAATCCTAACTTGGCAGCCAATTTAGTCATCATGTGGTTGCGAAAATGCTTCCCATGATCTGTAACTATAGCCTATGGGACCCCAAACCGTGCAATAACATGATTAAAGAAAAAAAATGCAGCTGTTTGTCCTGCGTTGTTGAATGTAGGCATCGCTTCAGCCCATTTGGTAAAGTAGTCTACTGTGACAATAATATAACCATGCCCCCCGGAAGAACGAGGGTTACAAGTCATGAAGTCAATACCCCATTTAGAAAATGGTCCCACATAGACAACATGATGCATTGGCGCTGGTGGTTTGCGGATTTTACGATCAAATATCTGGCACATATGACAACTTATGACCGCGAGAATGCAGTCACAAAATATGGTAGGAAAAAAGTAACTGGCACGAAGTATCTTCTACGCGGTAGCGTATCCAGACAAGTGTCCACCACAAGCCCCAACATCACAATCATTTAAAACCTTTTTGGCCTCCTCATGAGTGATGCACCTTCTTAAAATTGTATCGACACCATGGCGATAAAGTGTATCACCGACGATCAGATAATATTTGGCTTGGTATCGAATACATCGTTGGTCAGAGCGAGAGGTATCAGGTCGAAAAGTTTTAATTTGGAGATAAATGATGTAATATCAATACCAAGGATCAGATGATAGAATCAGAAAGATAGACTCGTTAGGAATTGATGGTTTTGACGTAATAACAGTACTCTAGGAGGGAAGGTCACAGAGAAGCTAAGCCAAAACTAAATATTTCTTTGACTTGGATTTGATGAATTCCAAATCAAATTCCTAAAAAATGACAATCCATTTTGAATATTTTCCCCCAAGAAATTCACATGATAAGATATAAGTCATGGGGTTGCAATCTGAAACAACAATGGTCTTTCAGAACAGGATATAGTGGCGAAATATTTGGACAGCTTGAACAGCTACCAAGGCAAGCTTTTCTACGTATGAATACTTAACTTCCGTATCATTGAGATTACGAATCAAATAATAGATTGGATGTTCTATCCCAATTTCTACTTGGAAAAATACCATAACAATGGTCGTATTAACTACAGAGATATCTAAGAAATAATCAGTCTGATAATTGGGGGGATACATTAATGACACCTAGAAAAGAGTATGCTTGAAAACATCAAAAGAAGCTTGCGTAAGTTGGTCCCAATGGAAGGGAACCCATTTTCTCAAGAGCCGAGTAAATCCTTTAGCCATTTCGACGTAGTTGGGTATGAACCTCCTTAAGGAGTTAGCCTTTCCTTGAAGTTTCTATATCTGAAGTAAATTTGATGGAGCAGGCAAATCAAGAATGACCTGAACCTTCAATGGATCAATTCCAATTCCTTCTTTTGAGACGACGAATCCTAGAAAACGATCAGAACCAACACAAAACACACATTTATGTGCATTGAGGCATATTTTTTAGTGTCGGCAGTATAAAAAAATGGTTCTCAAATCAATTGGGTGATCAGTCTGATTTCGTGAATGTGTGGGTAAATCATCTAGATAGGGTTGAAAAATGTGCTTGATGTCATTGAAAGCATAAACCATTGCTCTCCGAAAAATTTTCCTTGGCATTCTTTAATCCAAATGGTAGTTTCCTATAAGAAAATGTGCCCCAAGGACAGATGAATGTTGTCTTATGTTGATCCTCTAGGCAGATTTTGATTTGATTGTATCCAGAAAATCCATCCATGAACGAAAGAATTTCACATCCAGCACAATCGTCAATAATCTGGTCGATAAAGGGAGTAGAATGGTTGTCTTTTGGACAAGCAAGATTGACATCCCGATAATCGATGCACACTCTGATGGTTCCTTTTTTTTTCATGATAGGAATGATGTTGGAAACCCACTCAGTTAGCGGAACATGGTAAATGAAACTAGCAAGCAAAATTTTCTCAACTTCTGCTTTAATGGAAACAACCTTCTTGGGATGAACAGGACGAAGGCGTTGGCGCACTGGTTTGACATTAGGATACATATTAATAGTGTGTTCAACGATACTAGTATCTATGCCTGGAATTTCCTTGTAAGAACAAGAAAATACATCATGAAATTCACGAAAAAGAGAGCGATATGTTTAAAGTTATGATGGAGAACAAGATACGCTGACATGGATATTTTCTACAATGCCAAGTTTTGTCGAAATATTGATAGAAATCATTTCTTCAATATTTGCCAAATTTTTCTTGGAATTGATTGCATTAATAGGTAAATGATTCGAAAATAAATTTTTGATCGATGGGTGATATAGTTCACTAAGATTATCTTCTTCATAATTAGGAAGATGGGAATGATGATGATAATCTTCCCTTGGTTCTCCTTCCGACATCATGGTTTCAAAAATATTATCATCTGTCAAGAAAGTTGAGGAAAAAGGATCAGATGGAGTACCAAAATCTAAGGAACGGTCAACCAAAACAACCGACGATGTTGATTTCAGATTCGCTGCCCAAGCCGGATAGATTGATTATTATGCCAACTCAATAGGGTTGGGCAGTAGAAACTCATCCAACGTAAAAATTTCAGAATCACCTATACTCTTCCTTAAGCCAGATGGTGTGGAAGAGATCATGTAGCAGGTTTCTATACTTTCAATTTCTGCCGACATTGTAGGTGGTGGTAATGAAAAGGTTCCCATGAGAGTGGAATCCTTTAAGAGTCCTACACCAATGTTTTGAAGTGCTAGTTGGGGTGCCTGAATGAACAGAACACTTCCAGTTACCTGTGAAGCGGAGGCAAAGAAGGATAATTGATTGATGACTGTGATGACACCTTTATATGGAAAGGCGATCATTCTAAAATTTTTAGAAACAATTGCAGTCATAGCATATACCCATGGCCTTCCAAGTAGAATATTGTAGTCAAGGGGTCTTTCAAAAACCTTGAAATCAACATTTGTTGTCTTGCCTCCTAGTTCTACATGTAGGTTATTGATAATACCGCAAGGCTTATATGTATGTCTGTCAAAAGCCATCAACGTCGTTGATGATTGAGATAGGTGTGGTGAGCAAAGTGACTTCCAATAGTTTAGAGACATAATGCACGTAGATGCTCCCTCATCAATAATAGTACGATGAACAAGGTGATTGAGAACATTTACTTGTATGGAGAATTCCAATTCTGCTGGTAATTGTGGCACATAGCCTGTATGATTAAAGACTACGAGATTAGAATCAGTTGGATCAATTCCACCAATAGCCAACAATAAAGTCTGTTTCTGGGAGGGACAATTTTGTAATACCTCAAGAGCTGACATAGCTGAAGGGGATTGAGTTAAATATTCAACTTTATTATAATTTTGATCAGGTCTTGCTCGAGGATTATATGTCGATTTATGAATGACTCCCTTCGGTGGCTTAATCGTCCATTCAGGAATAGTAGTAGGCGGTATTTATTTTGTAGATGGATTCGTGGTCGAGGTAGTAGGTTTATTGGTGGCCTGACTACCGTAATATTTATTATGCGTTGACACCAAAATATCTGTTGAAGGTTTTGTGATAGATAACATAAGCACTTGGGAACTAGAAGTTGGATTAGTAGCAACCAAATTTGTGTCCGGATTTGGAAATGGATCTGTCAACATAGCTGATGCATGTGAAGTCTTAATGATTTTTGAGACTTCAGTGCGATGAGGAAAATCCTGAACAAAGTGTTCCTCATTATAGATTATGCATGGATAACGAGGTTTCCTATTTCCAGACGATTGATTAGACGATCTTTCCTGCGAGTTAGAAGTTTTTTTTTTCTTAGATGTCCCTTTTTTCTTACTTCTGGGTTGCTTGTTACTTTTTCCTTTTTCAAATGACATGGAATTAATTTCGGAAGAAGGTGTAGGATCAGATGCAATAGTATGATGTGTGCTTGTAATACCAATCATACCATCTCCAGCATGAGAGTCCTTTGATGAAGGAGGAACAGTAAAATTTGATCGTGGCGCATTAGGAATTTTTTCGTAGAGCATGCCAGACTGAGTATAAATCAAGTCTAAATATTGGGCACGAGAAATGACCTACTCTTCAGTGACAACACCACCCTTAGCCACATCCTCAGTTATAGATTGTAACAGGGACATAATGAACCACTCATCAAGGAGTTGATCAGGAACAAATGTCTTAACCATTCTATGACAATGACGCCACTCATGAATATGATCAGAAATGTGAGTAGCATTAGTCTGTTTAAAATTGGTCAAGTGTTCCATTCCAGTTTCATATCTTATGGGTAACTGGAAGTGAGTCAAAAAGACAGTATCTAGGGTAGTGAAATTATCAAAAGAATTTCTAGGTAACTCAATATACCATTTTGCAGCTAGACTACTGAGCGTACGCTAGAAAAGACGTAGCTGAACAGAATCATCATTCAGGGAGTTTGATGAACACCACAAATAATAAGTCATAACATTAGTCGACGGGTCATCCCCAGGGTTTCTATTAAACTTAGGAATATCCGAGGGTAATTTATGGGGTATCACCGGCCACCAAGGAGAATAGTTGGTAGGATCATTGGTGAGCCAATTTAAATTTGGTAACTCTAAAGTTGCAACAAAGGGAAATTGTCGATTAAGATCAGTTGAGAATAGCCAGGGTATGATGGAATTGCTTGAGAAACAGGCCTTTGAGCACCAACATAAGGAATCTGTTGTTGGTAACCTAGATAGGGGTTGTTTTTATAGGCAAACGCTTGAGGATTTTGTTGACCAAAACCTAGATATGATACTTGTTGAAATGAAGGTTGAGGCATTTGCGCCTGAGGTTGCTAAGGGGTCTGTCCACCAATGTTATAACCCAAATTAGGATAACTTGGATTTGGTTGAGGATAAGTATAACCTGGTTGTGGCTATGATATCCCATAATATGGTAAACCATCTTGAGAAAAAATGATTCCATTTACAGGTTGTTGTAAATTAGCTGAAGGATTTAGAGTTTGTGGGCTCAATACTTGAGGGTATTGAGTTGAAGGACCCGGCTGAAATGATTTTTGTACAAAATTTTGATTCTGTAATAGGGGTAAACATGTATTAACAAGTGGAAGTGATGTGGGTGTAACAGGTTGAACCGGTTGATACGAGTGTACAACTGTTTGTGGTTGGATAGGAAGAGTGGGTTGCCATTGACAAACATTCATTTCAACATTAGGTTGACCAAAAAATGATGGAGTACTATCAAAGTGGGTGACCAAAGGTTTCCCCCCAGCATGAGGAGGATAATAAGACGGAAAATATTTCTCTCCAAATGCAGGGAGTCTAGTTGATATGGTACTAGATGGAATAGACCCAGAAGGACCAAATTGATATTTCCCTAAGGATGTGTATAAAGAATCAAGTTGTTAAGTACTCACTATAGGTTTACCAGTTAGAATACCAGCCGATGACATTGGTGAAGTCCATGGGTTTGAAGATGCACTAGATAAAATTCCAAATTTATAACCTGATGGGACCAAAGGGCCACCATGAAAATATGACACTGGTGAAGTTGTAAACATTGATGGGGTAGCTAGAGCAGGTGCAGATGCAGTTGGAACATATGGTCCAATCAAAGATGTTGGTTCAGGCATGGTTACTTGACCAAATGTATACCCTTTTGAATCGATGGGAATTTTTATAGGAACAGGATCAACAAAAGTAGAGGATGGTGATTGAGGAAAAGACTCGTACAGGTAAAGATCCTCCCCAAAATGGGTTGGAGTTAAAGGTGTCTCATCTTGTAGGATTTCTTCAATCGAAATTAAATCAGGTGGAAGGATTTCTCCATCAGGCCCAAAGTCTATTTCAGGAGGTTGACTGCGTGATATGGGAGACTCAATGGCTACAACAGAATGTTGGATGACCGATACAGTAACAAATTCTGGTTGTTCGACATCGGGATGCAGATGTTTTGGAAAAAAAGATACAGGATCTATATCAACTTCCAGTTGAACAATGTTGGGTTCGGGAGGTATGGTCTCACTGATTGGATGGACCGTGACCACGGGTAGCTGTGAGGAATCCATCTCGACAACAGTAAATGAACCAGGATGTGTAGAAACAACTTGTGCCGACTCTGGTGTATGGGGAGATGATGCTTCACCAGAGGTATAGATGGTACTGGTTTTGGTAGAACGGTGTCGCATTCACCTCCCAGAAGTGACTTCTGGTGGTAAAGGTGGTTTCAATGGAAGTATACGCGAACGACAGGGAAAGGTATTTTATCTTCCACGATGAATGATTTATTTTATGACCAAAAATAAATAAATAAAATAAAAGGGTATTGATAGGCAAAAGGTTTACCAAGAAACTGTGAACTGGAAAATACCTCCTGGTGAACCAAGATGTACGGGTAGGCAATCTCCCCGAATGTTATGTCTGGTGTATCACAATTTACAAGGTGGATGAATCGGTTCACTATGGAGGGATAGCAACCTAAAGTTGTCCTCCTAAATATACCCGAAGGTACGTGGAGGCCCAAGTCTATATTAGCGCTATCTGATGTGAAACCGCACAGTGAGAGCACCCCTTTATAATTTTTGTATTATAACACCGCCCGATATATCCAAATGTACATGGAAAAGCTATGATATACTTATGTACGTGGAGTGAGGTATCACACTTGGAATGTATCGTAGACAAATAATGACAGCTGTTATGTTTTATGACGCTAGAACACGTCTCTAGTCTAGACCTTCTAAATGTTATCATTATGGTTCCAATACTTTGTTAGGTAAATTGATGTAACTTTTAAGTTGATATTGTTTATCAATTTTCATTTCAAGGTTCACCGCGATGACGTGATGGAAATTCCTAAAATGAAAACAAAAATGATAAGCAAACTTTTCACTTTTATCCTTTTCAATGAAAGTCTTAGCTACTAAAGGGAAAGAGCAATCAGTTTTGAGAGAAAACAACAAAGAGCACAAACTAATATGCAACTTTCCTAATTGTTCCTATGAAAAACACACAATCCACTATATGAAAATGTAGGTTTTTATTTTCAGTCCCCTTAATGTGAATGCAAAAAGGAAACTAAATGCATCAAATCAATAAAAAAAAATGCTTTGTTCTTTTAGAAACAATGTATTTAACAAAAAATTATATTTTAGGAAAAATGAAGAATGGAACTACAATTTTTCCTACAAGAAACAAAGAATTTAACGACAATTTCCTTTACGAAAACAGATGGATCTAATGCAGAAATAAAAATACTTTGAAATTGATTTTTCAATGATAAAGAAAAACACTTTAAAGAGACATTGAACAAAATTTCTTTTCAAAGGAGGAAGATTTAGGTGTAGTCACTGGTCTCTATGACGCATCAGATAGTTGAAAACACAACAAAAAAAAGGCTGAAAGAAATGGAAATGAAAAATTCAAAGGGAATTCAGTTGGCTTAAGGGGAAATGCAATCTCTATGGGGAGACAGTGTGTTGCAAAGCATCCCTGAGTGGGAGACAATGCTATGCAAAGCACTATGTCTTGACCAACAGTGCGTTGGGTGATGTAGAGAACACAAAACTCAAACTACAGACACACTTCTAATGAAATTTTTAGTTTCAAAAGTCTAATATTTGAGAGTAGATGCTACTAGGTGGATAATAGTGGCAAAATACACCAAGGATGAAGGGTGAAATCCCTAGCGGAGTCACCAATTTGTTATGTGGAATTATGGAATACAGATAAAACATTCTTCCCTAAATGTGGTGTGCATTTAGAAAAACAGGTTGAAGAATTTGCAACTACTTTTCCTAACAGTAAATAGACACACAGAATAGATCAAGGAACTTACTTGGAGTCCAAGTGCTTCCAAGTCTCCTTTTGTCGCTCTTTTTGTAGCTTCAAATCCAAGCTAGATCGCCAAAATATTTCCTGCAAGAATGAACACTAAACAAAAAAGATATTTCAATATACAGATGGCTATTCAAGTTATTCAGTTAAATCAATGAAACATGAACAATATACATCAGATAAGAATTCATAATATGAAAGACAAAAGCTTATACATATACATATTTGGGAAAGTAAGCAACAATATTTATTAATGGATAGAAGGGGAGGTTACAACCAGCAATTGATTTGATGTCACCATATCCAACATCATCCTAGCCTCATCACAATGCACATTTCTCCAGCAGCACATCACTCAAGTCAAATCCTTAATTGAAATTCCACCAACATTTCTCTACTCAATTTCTTCCTTCTCAAGCACTAGGATCTGTGCTCAATTTATAGATGAGTTGAAGGTAGTTTCATAATCAATGACTTTATAATAATAGGCAAGACATGTTTTCCATTTCAAAGGTGTTGAATGGACACATGGATTCAAAGTTTGACACATATGCACTCTTCTAGAAGGCACTGGCCATTTGGAGATTCCAGAATAATGAGAATTTCACTCCCAATTGACCAACACACCCTTGAGTGTCGGGAAGTGATTTGCAAAGCACCCTCGAATGGAGGTGCCTGCATATGCAAAGCAGTTAGCCCCTTGAGATACTGCGTTGGTGAGCTCATAGGTGATATAACATGTACTTCAAATCTTGGAAACCTTGCAATGGAAGTCATGGATGATTTGTTCTTGTTCTTTGTCTTAAGGCATGTAGCAACTAAAATGATAGGGGATGATAGACCCTATTCATCAGTTATGGGAATGATATCCAGTTTAACCAAGTCATTGGGAATGGTGCCCAAATTTACCTATAACATATGGTTTGTTGAAGGCCATCGTGTGCCTTATTCCTTGTGCAAGATGGGCCCTTGAATGGTACTAAGCTTAGAAGGGGAAATATACAACCTTATCCAACCTTCCACTACCCTTTCTCACCTTCATATCACCCTTTTAGCCCTCAAAACGCTCATGTATTCAATGATGTAGAAAAATAGGGCAATCCTGTAATACCATGTAAACACCCTCTAAACTTGACTAGAATTTCCCTTGAAGCTTGATTTTTTCCTCCTAGCCCGGAATAATGTCTCTTAGGATGTGAAACTATGATTGAGGAAGACCAAAGTCCACTCATAACTTGCATTTTTACCACTACAACACATTTCAACAATTAGAGTTAGTAGGTAGGTTCATGAATTGAATGACATAGTGATGATTTTCATGATTACTTTATGAAGCACTTAATGAATGTTGTTACTAGCATGTGATGTAGATTTGGTTAATGCTATTTAATTTCTGCAGTTAGAATAGGTTTGATTTCCTTGTCTTTTGTTTCCTGCAATAGGTTAAGGATTCCATTTCAAGCATTTCAATTTCTATAATTTGTTTAGGTTTGATTTCATGATATTCACTTCATTGCATCATATCAACGAAAGTAGGACACATTGCATGCTACACATATAGTTCTGACACATATTAAGTTTGTATGAACCCCAGATTGATAATTAAAGTAATTAGCCTTGGGAATTGCAACATTCTTGTTGATATAGTGGGGCTCATCAACTTTTTCGCACCGTTTCTAGGGAGGTGTTAAAGCATGCATTGTTTTCTTCCCTAGTTGATTCATTTCTTTTACTTTCTGCAAAAAAAATTAAAAAAATAAAATAAAAATAAAATTAAAAAAAGGCATATTTCATTGCATCAACATACTTATTCAAAAAAATGTATGAAAACAAAAAAAAATACTTCTCCAACACCAAACACCCCCCATTTTATCATGTGGTGCAGTAAGAACCACATCACCGTCCACTCTTGTAGGTAGAAGAAGAAGAGGTTGTAGAGATGGTAGAATAAATGGATGGTGATGATGAAAATGAGGAAGATCCTCTTGGATTTCCCATTCAAGATATTGATATCAGTGTTCATATGGAGAAAATCCCTCCATTTTTCCTTCCCAACTTCCATGTTATGAGGTCAGAAGATCCATAAACCTTTCTCTTTGAATTTGAAATAATTTTTAGAACTTATGGTTAATTATTAAACACTCAAAAATTGAGATTGTTTCTGGGAATATTGAAGGATAAATCTCCTAAATGGTTCATAATTTTAGGGACTAATTTAATAAGATCATGGAATGAAATGAAAAACATATTTTTAGATAAGTATAAAGATCATGATCTTAAAGAAGAATGATTTAGAATGACTCAAAAAGAAGATGAGAGCCTGAAGGATCTAATAGAGAGATTCATGCATAATTTTAAGAGGGTAAAATTACATCATTTAGGACTTGACACACTAAAAACCCTCTTACATAGAAAATTAGGAATTTTTGGATTGATCTCCTTGATCTCATGAGTAGAGGTGATGTATACCAATTATCAGTTGATGAAATTTGTGAAATATGAAAGCGCATATCAAGAGGAAGGGCAAGAGTAAATAAATCAACATCGAGATCAGTAAGTCAAAATGAACTTAGAAATTTTCTTGATAATTTTAAAACAAGAATTCTTAGTAATATAAGTGAACAAGCAGAAATATTAAGAATGCAAAATAAGAAAAAAAATTGTTGATATTTGTGTTATCCATGTAGAATCACATGCTACTAAATATTGCCCGTCATTACGAAGGTTGAAAGAAGTTTACCAAGAGAACAATGGAGCAAGTCAATCACCAAAGCAACTTTGTTATGTAGCTACAAGAATACCATGGCAACCTATTCAACCTAGTATTATGAAAGAAATTAATTCACAATTTCAAGGTTATTGTTATGCGAAATTGTGATCTACGGATAAACCAAATTCCCTAAGTGTGGTGTTTGTCACTTAGAACAATAGGTGAAATATAACTATCATTTTCTCTAAAACAAGTAGATATACAGAAATGAGAAAAAGCCTACTTGTGATTTCTTTCTCTCTCCTTCTCCTTCAGTCGTTGTTGTCATCGCTCTCAATCCAACTCAATTCGCTAGATCGATTCCTGCAAATACAAACAGAGAACAACAAACAACATACATTATACAAATTCTAATTTATCTTACTCAAATCAAACCGATTAGATCTAAAATACATGCATCATTCAAGAATGAATTTCACAAGAAATAGAGACGTATGTATGGGAAAATGAACATAAATATTTATTAAAGAGTAGGAGGAGAATATTACAACCAATGGATCGATTTGTTGTCAACCTGCTCCAACTTCATTCCAACCTCATCACATCCAACATCATACCAGTGGCATATCAGTATTTTCACTCTCTTATCAAATGAGAATCCAACAACATAACTTTGCACAAGTTATTCCTCCCCAAAATTTAGATGGAGTGCTCAATTTATAGGGAAAATGATGGTTGTTGGGGCCCTTGTTTTGAATTTTGAATAAAGAACATATTTTTGGGTTGCAGAATGACACATGGCAGTCGCGACCAAGCCGCAACTATGGTGAGTAGCGGAGCTACCGAGGTTGCAGGGGAACAGGAAATAGCTGAAGAAAGCAGATGCATAAGTGCAGATGAAGAGAAGATATAGTAGAAGACAAAGAGCAGAACTCATAGACAACAAGAGAGAAGCCGAAAGCAGCTAAAGAAGAACACAAGAGGAACTAGCAGTTGCGATGGCGGGTGAATAAATAGCCATCACCCGGCCGAAAGAAGTGAGACGAATGCAGAGCGATTGAAGAGAATCGAGCAGATGTTGCAGGAGAGATCTATTTCGAGCATGATATCTTTGTAGTTCCTAGGCTTCTCTTATCTATCTTTATGTCCTATGAGACATCTGTAACAGAATTGTAAGCTCTTCCTATGGAAGCGATGTAACTCTGGATCTAGCTGAAAGTTATCAATATACTTATAGGTTGCTGTCTTATTATATGAGTTACATGCATGCATGATGTCTGCGATGTCTTAAAATTTTATTTGCTTAGTATCTGCTCAATCTTCTGAATGTTCTTGCATATATGATGATATTTATGCAATTGCTTCTATATTAATCACAAATTGCGAATCCCTCCACCACTATCGATCTATTCCCCTTCTGCATGTGGTTGCGGCACGCATCGGGTGAGACTATCTGCTCTCCAGAGTAGGGTGACAATGTCGGCGTGGTTCTAGACTACAACGGATTCCCTTGTTGGCCCCAATCTCTGAACCTGGGTCTTGCCTGCGAGCCCTGTTTATTCACCAACAAATGGTTTCGTTGCTGGGACCCTACACGTTATGAGGGGAACTAGATCATGGTATCGAGGGTCTTTGAAGGAGAAATACAGAGATGGTGGGATAACCATCTAGACCAGTTTATTGCTTAGCAAGCGGAGCTGGCGAATCAAAAGGAGAGGGTGCTCAAGGATCTCATCCTTTTCTCGGATTCCGCCAGTGATACCTACGAGATTCTCTGAGGAAAATTCCCTAGTGACCTTTATAATTGGTTGCGGAGGTTGCAAACTAAGATGCCTAGGGATAACTTACAGAAGATCCAACGTAAGTGGGTGCACAAAGATCTGGTGGCCCTGCATCGGCTGGATACTGAGTTGACTCATGTGGTGGATCTTTGGGTAAAGACCACTTTGGACGGATATATTGTGGAGTTTGCTGCAGAGTGCTACCAATCCTTCTCTAAGGCCGAGGCTGTCCTCCGATTTGGGCTAAGAGGGAAGCTACTTAAGAAAATTCCATTGTGGATTAAGGCCCTGATGGTGGACGAAGGGCTGATGGAATTCCAAAAATCGAGCATGGAAGCGTAAACCTCCAGTGCTGGGGGAAGGGTCAAAGGGACAGATGCCACGTGAAGTGTGAAGCAGGGGAGTGGGGGAATGGATGATGAGGCCACAAGGAGGTTGAGGGAGCGACGTGCACATTAGAGGGCGCAGATTGCCGACAGGTGGCGATAAAGGGTGATGTGGGAGTTGAAACGACGGGGAAGCAATAGGAAGAACCAAGAGGAGGTGTCTTAGAGGATAGGAATTATGGACACTCAGGCGAGTACCCTGGAGAGGGAAGGGACCGCTGTGGGAGTGTGGCGGGTGCATGGGAGCCTAGCTAGGAGAGAAAGGGAGACGACGAATAATGAAGATGATGCAGGTGTGCAGCTCGAAGAAAGTCCCGATGGCGAATGGTACGTCATGATGCAACGGTTGTTTCAAGATCAGACAACATTCATCTCTCCAGGTAGTCCTACTTCCCAAAGTTTGCACGGCAAGGATCCCTACCTTCCCTGGTACTCTATAAACCTTTAAGTAATATTTTCGTTAAGATACAAGCATTGATTCGATTGCACAACAGTTCAATGTCACATGTTAACAACAACGTTACTAGTATTATTGCAGTTCCTAGTGGTATAGTCACGCAACCAGGACCCGGAGGGTTTATTCTAGTCACACCTTCACAAGTAAATATGGAGGGGTCATTCACCCGGTATCCAGAATTTTCTGGCTGAGGTAACGATGATGTGGAGCAACAATGGTATCTCTGTGAGGCCATATGGAGGGCTCGGCAGATGCCAGACGCAGGGAAGCTAATAGATTTCCAAACCAAACTCAGAGAAAGGGCTCTGAGATGGTTCATAAAGTGGTCAGAGGCCCACCCAAATTCAGCAATCATGGACGTTAAGCGGGATTTTTTCCGAGAATTTAAGCTCCCCCAAACAGACCAGCAGGGTCTGTTTGAGCTCTGGGAGATTAAGCAGAAAGAAGGAGAGACTGCATGGGAGCTGATGTGTCAGTTCAAGGATGCGATCGGGAAGCTCAGCTACCTGATCGACCCAAACCATCAGAGGGACTGGTTCATCAAGGCTTTGCTTCCCTTGACACGAACCCCCCTCACCCAGCAGAAGATCGACAACTTGCAGGACACTCTGGAGCAGGCAATGAAGATAGAGGCAATGGCGGGCTACCCTCAGGAATATCGGGGAGGGCCGGCCCCGCAAGATCCTTCCTTGTTGGGATTGCAACATCAGATTGCCAGTCTGACTGAAAATATCAAGGAGATGTAGCCTATAAGACCAGCTAGGCCAAACATTTGGTGCACTCACTGCCTAGTCGAAGGGCACGTAGAAACTGAGTGTCCCCGGTTGCGTGGTCTGGGTGTGGGGCCCTCAGTCGCGACAATAAAGGGGGGTCCACCTAGTGGGGGTGGCGCGTCGATGAATCCATAGGGGGTCTATCAGCTGTAACAACCTTACGTGGGGTTCCCGCCTCAACCAGACCAAACCGCCACAGAATATTGCGAAATCTGCCGAACGATGGGTCATCAACCTAAGACATGTCCAATATTGCAGAAGTATTCCAACATCGCAAACAATTTATATTGTGAGTTTTGTGCTACCACAACTCACAACACTGAGCAATGCAGAGCTCTCGACGCACTGGTGGACCGATTGGATCGACCCTCCTATAGGGTGAACGAGGCTTCCAGGGGCAGAGGAGGCAGTATGCGCAGACGCCGCACAGGGGGACGGGGTCTGCTGAAATGCTACAACTGTGACCAGGAGGGTCACATGGCCTGGGAATTCCCCCTTCCCCGACACCCATGGTATTCCCAGTGCCGCGTGAATGCCCATGCAACAGAGGATTGCCCAGAACTTATCAAGAAGTGGGAGGAATGAGCATGGCAGAGGGGCATGAATCTGGTAAACTCTGAACCTCGGGGAACCGTGACTCCGGCCATGTAGAATGTAGCTATTGTGACACGAGGTGGGAAGAAGACGGGGTAGGACGCTCGCGAAAAGGAGCCAGCACGAAGGATCCAACCCACCTCCCCGAAACAATTGATCAAGCTGGACGCATAGAAGAAGTACTTCCAGGAGGCGGGGGAGACATTTTCTCAGCTGGGGGGAGCCAAAGGCCTTGAGGTACCCCTGACGACTGATATTAGGGAATAGAGCGCCACAGCGGCCCTGACTGAGGAATGGCTCCAGTTATTCCTCAAGATTGTTGACAATGCTTCGATGCGGGAACAACTCAAGCATACCTTGGAGGACGTACTGTAGGGGAATACAGGGCTGGGGGAACCTTTGAACATAGCACCCCAGTATGTATAGTGGGTCAAGCAGAACAAGCAAAGAATGGGAAAAGAGTTTCGGCTTAACACACAGGTTGCGGGATTTCAGATCAGCGACACCATGCTCAACTTAGGATCTAACGTCAATACCCTGCCGTGGAAGATGTGGGAGGCTCTTGGGCAGCCACGGCTGAACTACTCGCTAATCCAGCTTAGAATGGTGAACCAGTACTGCATTGTGCCGATCGGCCGACTCAAAGATGTCGAGGTCGACATTGCAGGGGTGAAGACTTACACGGATTTTGAGCTTATTAATATTATGGGAGACAAGGATCCTTACCCTGCCCTGCTAGGCATCGACTGGGATTTTGAGAATTACTCCATCATCGACCTAAAACAAAAGCTGATGATTTTTGAAGATGGAGAAGTTCAAGTCACTTAGCCTCTCGACCTGTATCAAGGCTCGAGATATATAGAAACTATGGATAATTGGGAGGATGCTCAGATGTTGAACAACCTTTATCAGATGACAGCAGGGAAGCAGGAGGACTAAATTAACCCGACTGCAACTGGCTCTTTCAGCTGGCGCAGTGTCCAGAGCTCGGAGCTGGGATCGGAACTAGCCTGGGAAGACTGGCAGCAAGGTGGGTATGAGACCAGCATGCGGAGATGTGCCAACATTGCCCGAGTCCGTTGGATTGGCGTTGAGATCGGGGAGTACCCCACCCTGTCGAACATGCAAGCCGTAAATACCTTTATTGCAAAGGTAGAAGACACGGTACCAGAAGGAAGTAGGATACCACTTTTGGACATAGCACTACAGTCCACATCAGCCAGGTGGTGGAAAAATCACTGCAACACCCTGTCGCGGTGGAGTTGTGTGGTGGAGGCTTTGAGGGCACGGTTCAAAGAAGATGAAGGCCCTCAAAGTAGGCACAGGTACCAAGGGACCTTCGATCCGAGGGACCACCTGAAAACCTGTGAGGAGAAGTGGCAAAGTCTAGGGTACCTTGAAGAGCTGTGGGTACATCAGTTCATCCACTCCTTAGATACTATCCCCCATGACTGGTACTTAGAGGAAGAGAGAAAAAGAGGGACCAGCTCTTGGAATGAAGTCGCGAAAAAATTTGTTAAGTGCTTTTCCTTTGAAGGGGAGATAGAGTTGGTGTCCCAGGCACTATAGGCCATCAAGGGGTTACTATTTCTCTGTGATCCAGGGACCGACGGGAGAACATTAGCACCAAATTCGGAGGGTAGGTGTGAGCTGGCTTGCCAACGGGTCGACGGCGAGCCAGACGATGACAGTCTGGAGGACCTGAGGCACCTATATTTCGAAGAGAAGGAATGAGAGTGGAGCATCAAAGAAGAGCCGACCACTGAAGGCATCCATCTACTCCCACTGAAGACAAAGAAGTTGAACATCGGTACAGAGGAAAAACCCAAACTGGCTACAGTTGGGGACTACTGGGACGAGGAGATGACAAAGGAAATTTTCAGTCTCCTCCAGGAATACGAAGACCTATTCCCTTCATCGGTTTCCGACTTCAAAGGCATCAAAGGGGACCTCAGAGAAATGCGTATTGTGCTAAAACCGGACGCCAGGCCTTTGAAGCATCGACCCTATCGGTTGAACCCGCGAATCAAAGAAAAGGTAAAGTTAGAGATCGATAAGATGCTGACAGCAGGTCTAATATTTCCTGTGGAAGAGGCAGAGTGGGTGAGTCCTATCGTCATTCAGAATAAGAAGGATAAGTTAGAAATCCATGTCTGTGTCGACTACCGAAGTCTGAACAATTCCTGCATCCATGACCCATTTCCCACTCCATTCAACGATGAAGTATTGGACCATGTTGCGGGGACTGAGGCCTACTCCTTCATTGATGGATTTTTGGGCTATCATCAGGTGCGCATTGTGGAAGAAGACAAAATGAAGACAATGTTCACCACAGAGTGGGGGTCTTTTGCATACCATGTGATGCCATTCAGGCTGAAGAACGCCCCCGCTGTGTTTTCCCGGATCGTCATCGCTGCTTTCCGGGAGTACATTCATAAGTTCCTGGAAGTCTACAAGGATGATTGGACCATCTACAATTTGCTGAAAGACCACGCCACGCTGTTACGCATCATGTTTGATCGATGTCGACAATTGCCGATTTCCTTGAACTTGAATAAATGCATCTTTGCGGTTCCTTTCAGAACGCTATTAGGACATGTGTTGTGCAAGTAAGGGGTCTGCGTCGACCCTGCCAAGGTAGCTGTGATCGTCCACATGGAAGCTCCAAAAACGGTGAAGCAGTTGCGGGCACTGCTAGGGCACACGGGTTATTACAGACGGTTCATCCGGAATTATGCGAAGATCACTGCTCCTCTGGAAAAGTTACTATGGAATTCAGAAGTGTTCCAGTGGACAGATGAGTGCAGGATGGCCCTTGACACTTTGAAGGAGAAGCTGGCAACAACGCCCATTCTAGTTCACCCAGATTGGGATAAGCAGTTCCATGTGCATATCGATGCTTCCAGTATTTCACTTGGGGCTGTCTTGGCGCAACCAGGGGCGACGAAAGTTGACCACCCAGTCCACTTCGCTAGCCGCAAACTGTCCAATGTAGAGCGGAATTACACCACCATGGAGCGGGACGCCCTCGCAATGGTGTACTCGCTCCAGAAGTTCCGCCACTACCTCCTAGGAGGTAAGTTTAAGTTCTTCACTGATCACTCTGCATTGAAGTACTTGGTCAATAAGCCCGTTTTGGAAGGCTGGATTTGTCGATGGCTTCTACTCTTCCAAGAATTCACCTTCGAGGTGATCATTAAGCCCGAGAGGTTGAACTTTGAGCCCGATCATTTATCCAGGTTGGAGACGGGGGAGAACGATGGCTCTCTCGATGATCAGCTGCCGGATGCTGATCTTTTCTGAGTCGAAGCCATACCAAATTATTTGGTCGACATCACAACTTATTTGACTACGGGACAGTGCCCTCAGCACTACACCCTGCTCCAGAAATGACACTTGGTCGTCCGAGCCGTTGAATACCAACTGATTGCGGGGTAGTTGTATAAACTGGGCCTCGATGAGATTCTGCGCAGATGTGTACTCGACCACGAGCGCGAAGCTGTGATGTGAGAGTGCTATGGCGGTGTTGTGGGCGGGCATGTGGGGGAAAAACCCACTGCTAGGAAAGTGCTCCAAGCTAGACTATGGTGGCCGACGGTCCATACTGACTGTAAGAAATTTTTTAAGAAATGCGATGTCTGTCAGCGAACAGGGAGGCCCTCTCACAAAGACGAGCTCCCGCTATACCCGGTGCATGTGTTGCGGCCGTTTGAGAAGTGGGCTGTCGACTTCATAGGTCCCATAGCCCCAGTAGCCAGGCATTCCAAGGCTCGGTACATCATTACTGCCACCGACTACCTCACCCGGTGGGCTGAGGCAGCGGCGGTACGGGATTGTATGGCCGATACAGTAGCTCGATTCATCTTTGAACACATCATTAGTAGGTTTGGCTGCCCATGGAGCTTAACTAGTGATCAAGGTACACACTTCATTAATGAAATGGTTAAATCGCTGCTAGACACATTCATGATTAAACATCACAAAAGCAGCCCGTACCACCCGTAGGCCAACGGCACTGTTGAAGCATTCAAAAAAATCCTCGAAAAAGGTTTGATGAAGATCTACAATGCCCAGTGGGATGGTTGGGATGAGCAGTTGCCAGCTGCACTATGGGCCTACCGGACTACGGTGAAGTGCTTGACCAATCAAACACCGTTCCAGCAGGTGTATGGTCGGGAAGTTATGATTCCCGCCGAGTTCACCATACCTAGTCTTTTAATTGCCACATCCCTCAAGTTCTTGGAAGAGGAATCGCTATAGGAGCGCCTCCATGAATTACAAGAACTGGACGAGGCCCAGTTTCTGGTCGAGTTTCACCAAAAGGTTCAGAAGGACAGGTAGAAGGCGTGGCATGACCGCTACCTCCAGAGAAAAACATTCCAGGTTGGAGGGAAGGTTCTCCTATATGATAGCAAGTTTCAGAAGTTTCCGGGAAAACTACAAAGGCACTGGTTGGGACCTTACTTCGTCGTCGAGATTAGGGATTCCAGAGCTGTTCAGTTGGCTCAGCTGGATGGTACTGTTTTACCTGGGTGGGTGAATGGCGCACACCTAAAGCCCTACCATGACTAAGTTTCTTTCACCTTTCATCAATAACTCTCGCACCTGAGAGAAGTCGTAGAGTAGCGTAGTTGAATAACTCTCCCGCAACCGGGATGAGCATAGGTAGTGTTCATTGTCCATGCATAGGTCGTCAATAACCGCTCTGTTGCGGGGACCGCACCTCAACCAATTGTGGTCAGGGAGGGGCGTGTCTAGCGTGTAATCCCCATAGGATCAGCAAACGTGTCAGTGTCAGTCCATATCATTTCAGTTAGTACTTGTATTAGTTCGTAGGATCGCCTAGATTTGCAGCATAAATTGCAATATTTGAAGTAACCTTGTAATAATCACTTTGCCATAATTCAAAGGAACCTTAGCCATCACGTCCATTGATTTCCCCATGCCACCGTCAGCAAATGTCAGAGTACACCTTAGCAGGTGATTGATCATACGATTATCGCTGTGGAGAATGCCAGTAGGAATTAACTCGTTATGGGGTTTCATCAACCTCACTCATGCCAGTTAATTACATAACCTGCATGGAAAAAAGCACGAGAATTCCAGAGAAGTTAGAATTAGAAATTGGAGCAGAACCAGAGCAGAAGAAGTATTCAAAAGCACAGAGCCAAGAGAAGATGCCGAGACCGATTCTGCAAGTGTATCAAAGCCGAGCGAAGATGACCAGAGCCAACCCAGCAGTCGTAAAACCGCAGCTTGACAACAGAATTCATAAAACAGAGTCCCTCGTCGGGAAATACGACAGTGCTGCCCTCATAGATGTAGACCTCACGGACTCGTTCGAGTTCCCAACACTTAAGCGCCCGGTGTATATGGAATATTATACCTCAAAAGCAAGGTGAGCAGCAAACAGGATTTTTCCAGAGTTCCGAGGCCTACATCAATCCTCCATTTTGAATTTAAGAAATCTCCCGGTATTCAGGATAATAGGACCAGCCATGCAGCGCACCAAGTTCTTACTCAACCGCATCTAGAACGGGTGGTTGAATAAGGAAATTCCAATCCATGCCAAGGATATCCACTGGCTCACAGAGCTTTCACAGAATGGCCCGGATGTATCGTCTGCATGTCAGAACACTTCCAAACGAGTAAAGAATTCAGGAGATGTAGACTATTATGCAAAATATGGCACTCGTCGGGGAGGAAAGGGAGTGAAGATGGAGCTTATCAATAAGCCCAAAATCAAGTTCACATGCTACCTCATTGCCAGTAAGACAATGAGGCACTACACGAAGGGAGAATGTACCCTGGATACTATTTCCATTACAGAGCACTGTGTCTAGGGGGTTAGTTGAACTGGTGCTCCTTCCTATTGAAGGAGTTGTTTGACGCATGCGAAGACAACTACAAGAGGGCCACAAGCTTCATTTACGAGTATTTGGTAGTTGCATTTTCCATGTGAAAGTGGCATACTCCCCTCATCAGGATACCGGCGGAAATAGCAGAGGGCTAGCCTCTGGCGATGAAGTTCGTCCCATGGAAGGTGTCGGGTGACCCCAGCACCAAGGAGGTCAATGTAGAGGCATTTCAAATTTGGTATGGTTTAATGACAGATGTGGTTGCAGGCCAGCAGAGGGTGCCCAGGAACCTGCTGGATGAGTACATCGAGCAAGTATGGTTCGGGGTCAGCCATAGCCACACCTTCCTCCGACCTACTTGCGTGTCGGAGGAGACATTTCACATGTGGCCACTGAAGTTCCAGCTCGAAGACACAACCTTTCACAATGAAGTTTGTTCATGGCCGGGGTTGCGATGGAAATCCGAAGCGGGGTACCCACATACAATTTTGATTAGATGCTACTATAGCAATGGCCTACCGAAACAGAAGCGGAGGTGGCACAACAGGCCTCCACCATGCAGCTTGTCCCCCTCATTCACCACTTCAACACACAGGTACACAATTTAAATGAAGTGGCCCGGGTTGTCTCAAGCGGTGCCATCCCTTTTCCTATTTTCTCTGAGTTCTAGCTTTCTCAGTCCACAACGTGTCCCCACATGACTTCCATCACCTCCCCCATCCCTAATGTTGTATTTACTTCACCAAGTCTGCTGACTATCCCGATAGGAGAAAAGAGCAAGCCGAAAAACCCCTTAGATGCTCCTCAGGCCAAGAGGGCCTGAACCATAGAGTCGAGTCTGGTGGTGGACCTCACTGAGGAGGATCCACCCCATCCAATGAGTACAGGGGTGCCTATACAGGAAGAACCAGTCGTTGACACAGGGGAAATAGAAGGGATTCCACCTCTACCTCCCATTGACCCCTTCGACTTCATCAACATTTGTCTTCCACCTCCACGTACCGTCCCACCTACCACTTCATTCACACCATCCAATTCATCCGCCGCCATGTCATACCCAATCATCCGCGATCTACTTAATGGGGATCACGGGGTCGAGGTTGACTCAAGTACTATAGCAGTGGTACCACTGTTCGACCTCGCTGGGGACCCCCAAGTCTCTTTCTCTGGTATAATTACACAGATGGCGCAAATTGTTGCAGATACGGCTGAGGTACAGCCTGAGCCTACTATATTTCCACATACCATCCACACAGATCAGCAGGAGTGGTCAGACCTGAATATGGCCGACTCAGTGCCTCATCAAACCCCACTGCCATCCCCTCAAGAGCACTCCACCCGATCAGTTGTCAGTGGGAAACCCCTACAGGAACGGCGGCCGGATCAAAGCACTTTGGGGATCGCCAACTTGGAAATGTGGGGTACAGCTCAACTATACCACTTTATTCAGAGGGTAGCCCAACAGGTGGAAAGGCTTCATTCCGAAATGCAGCAGAGGTGTGAAGAGAAACAGTAGCAGATCACCGCACTTACTGAACAACACGAATAGCTCACAACAACACACGGGAAACTCCAGGGTCAGATAAACGAAGTGGCCAGGGTGTTTACAAGACTATGGTTGACCATCGAGGCTCACTACACTCGGATGCCTGCAGATGTACCAGAAATAGATATATTGGAGCAGGCCCTCCACCTCATAATAACGTTCACTGACCTCCATAAGGAAAATATAGAGCTCCAAGCAGCGTTAGCATCACGACCAACCCTGCTCGATCCCGAGGCAGTTTATTCAGCACAAATTATAGAGAAGCAGGGCCAGGTCACCCAGATGCAGGCAAATCTCAACTCTGCAGTGCGCGATGCTTATGACCTCCTGAAAGGTCTCCAAGATTGCTCGACGGCCCTTACGGTCAAGACGCAACCCATTTCAGCGTAGCTGCAACAAATTTCGAAGGAAATTCAAGATGCCACAGACCCCTCACAGTTGGACCAGCAATACGCTCAGGCGGATGCTCTAGAGTTCTAGATCCAACAAATAGAGGCCAGCTTGGCAATGGCCAAATAAGCAATTTGAGAGCTCCGGCAGCCCCTCCAACTCAGCGCCAAGACAATGCAGTAGTTAGCCGCCGAGGCCAAAACCCAAATCGGCACGGTGTTTGGGACTGTACCGACACCTGTCAAGGAGGCAGCTTTCTCCAAGATCGCCACGGAGACAGATGCATTATTACAGGGGTGGCAGCAAGCTGTGACGACCTTCAACGAGCTCAAGGCTTCAGCATTCAGCAAGGTCCTGGAGTTGGGGCCCTTGTTTAGGCAACAGACTGAAGGTGCACAGTAAGAACAGGGCACAGGGTCCGATGGGGTGATGGAAATAGAGACAGTGATTTGTGATTGACTCGGGATGAGTTAAGAAACTGTGGTCAGGGCCTGTTGGGGCCCTTGTTTTGAATTTTGAATAAAGAACAGATTTTTGGGTTGCATATCAACACATGGTAGCCACAACCAAGCCACAAATACGGTGAGTAGCGGAGCTACTGAGGTTGCGGGGAAACAGGAGATAGCTGAAGAAGCTGACGCAGATAAGTGCAGATTAAGAGAAGATATAGCAGAGGATGGAGAGTAGAACTCATAGACAACAAAAGAGAAGCCGAAAGTAGCTGAAGAAGAACGCAAGAGGAACTAGCGGTTGCAATGGTGGGTGAATAAATAGCCGTCACCCAGCTGAAAGAATACACACGGATGTAGAGGGATTGAAGAGGATCGAGCAGATGCTGCAAAAGAGATCTCTCCCAAGCATGATATCTTTGTAGTTCCTAGGCTTGTCTTATCTATCTTTCTGTCTTATGAGATGTCTGTAACAAAATTGTAAGCTCTTCTTGTGGAAGCGATGTAACTGTGGATCCGACTAAAAGTTATCAATATACTTGTAGCTTTCTATCTTATTATATGAGTTACATGCATGCATGATGTTCGTGATGTCTTAAAATTTTATTTGCTTAGTATATGTTCAATCTTCTGAATGTTCTTGTGTATATGATGATATTTATGCAATCACTTCTATATTAATCACGAATTGTGGATCCTCCCACCACTGTCTATCTATTCCCCTTCTGCATGTGGTCGCGGCATGCCTCGGGTGAGACTCTCTACTCTCCGGAGTAGGGTGAAAATGTCGGCGTGGTTCTAGACTACAGCGGATTCCCTTGTTGGCCCCAATCTCTGAACCTGGGTCTTGCTTGCGAGACCAGTTTCTTCGCCAACACACCACATGAAACCTTCAGTATTTCCCTCATTTTGATGTTAATCATGATTTCATTTGATGATAATGTTATTATTTTATTGGGAGCATGATTGGGGGAGAAACACATTGGTTGGATGTGTTCTTTGGGAAGGAGGATTCCCACACTTTTTGCATTACATGTTCAAATGGGAGCATGGGAGGAGATATGGCCACCACAGAAAAAAAACTTGTTTCTTTATGAGGTGGGCCATGGGATTGATTGGATGCCATATGGTGGTGATTTCCAACTCATCATATATGGGACAATTTGGGCCAGCATGATTCATAACGTTGGAAAGGAGATCTTTGGAGGTTTAGTCTTCATCTTACCACTTGAGGGAAATATTATTGCAGCCCAAGAAAAACAGATACTCTAAACTTATCGTAAGTGGAGAGGAGGATAATGTAGGGTATGCTACTTTGTCTACCATGTTCAGATTTTCAGCCCACCCACTTTGCAGGAGCTCAAGGTGGACGAGGATTTTCAAGAGTTTCCATGTTGGGAGGTAACTAATTTTGTATGGATGATTGCTTGGGGATGGGAGATTCATGTGGGGATGGTAGATCCCAATTTATATCAGACCTCATGCCTCAAGAAGGCCTTTAAACAGCTCATTGTTTCCTCCATGGGTATTTTCCTTTTACATGATGATAGCTATTTGGGATACTCACTAAAAGCTAGCTTGCATACTTGGGAGGAACAACTTGGAGATGTATTGATGAGAAAACATCTTGATCCTTGGAGGATTTTATCATATGAGGGTGATACAGGGGAAGAAGAGGAGGCTCTTTAGTTCTATCCTTGCAGTTGCTTGAGGACAAGCAACATTTGGGAGGGGAGGACTGTAATATTCCAAATTTAGCATGCAGCTAATTGGAATATTGACTTTTGTTGTTTACACTTAGGAGATGAATAAATGGGTAAGGGGACCCATACATTTTTGAAATAGAAATAAAATCCCTCTTGATGTGAAAAGGGATCATAAAAATAACTGGATCTAGCACTGTCATGTGTGGAAAGGGACATTTGCATGTGGACAAAGTCAAGTTTGACCAAGTCAACAACATAAATGTAGGAGGAGTGGATCAATAATAAAAATAGCTAAATATGAATGCGGTTCATTTTATAAAACTATATGTGAGCTGGATTGAAGACCCTTAGGTGTGAATAGGGCTGAAGCAGGTTGAAGGGGTCAACCTTGACCAAATCAAATAGCGCGGTTTTAGAGGAGTGGCTCTAATGAAGGTGCAACGCAGTTTTGGAGGGATATTGTTTGTGTGATGGTGAAAACCCTAATGAGTGGGACCCAAGATGAGAAAGCTCACTTATTTTATAAGGAAGAGGATGGTATCCATTTGAGGTTAGCTTATAAATTATATTTTTATGTCTGCTTAGAATTTTTCTCTCTTTAGCTGTTTAGCTAAGATTGTTGGTGTTGTTTAGCACTAAGGTATTCCTGTTTAGGAATTCCTTCTCTTCCATTTGAGTAGCTCTTGGGAGAGACCTGATATATCATTCCACACATCTGGCATTGGTGCCAAGCTTCAGTCTTCAGTTTTAGCGCAATTTCTGTAGGAGGTTGTGTTGAGTTGCAGGGTGTTCCAGTGGAGGGTTGAGAAATCCTCCTTCTGAGTTGGTTTTGCATACGAGGAAGGATTACTTCTGTTGGGAGATCAGTTTGGAGGGTTCTTTGGCTGATTTCAGATATTTGGCAGAATACCAACATATTTCCATCACCTACAATGTTATTCCAGTCAGGAATTGTGTTATTTCTACAGGGCAATTTCAGCAGTGTCTTTTGTGGCTCTTTTTGGGAGTTTTCATGTGATTGGAGGGTTGGTCCTTCCATGGGGGAAGAAATTTGATCAGATATACATCAGATATATATTCTTACAGCCTTCTATACTCCTGTTCTTTAGTTTTCAATGATTATTCAGTCTTATTGTTGAAGATTACCATTTTTATTTAGGTGTATGCCTAGAAACCCTTTCCGAGTTCTGTAGATTTTGTAATAAGGAGAATAGATCTCTGTTCTTGAGACATATTGTTTAATATAATATTAGATCTATTTGTATCTTCTATAACCCTCATTAGATTGCACTGTCTCTTTATGTAGTAATTTCATGTTGTAGTATTTTTGGGGTTTTTGCCTTTTCTAGCTATCCTAGGTGTGGGAGGTCTGTTTACCTCACCTAGTTTGGTTTGTTTCTGATCTACTCTTGGATTTAGGTTGTATATTGTCAGATCTAAGGGATCCAAGTGCTGATTTCATTTTCTGTAGCATACAATTCTGAAAATTCATTTTTTATGCATGCCTTGTTGAGCAGTCCCAATTTGGGGATATTACAAATTGATTAAAATCTTGACCTACAAGACTGTCATAGTACTCTATCAAGGAGTCATCAGAAAATTGGATATATGACTCTAACTCAGGAAAACAAAGGGCTTGGCGAATTAACTGAGCTGACACTTGCAGAACGTGCTCCCCTTGACAATTCATTACAAAACATTTCCCAGGGTACATAACAGACACAAGCCAATGGATAAATTCGGGAAAAAAATGAGTTTTTCGGATACATGTAGACAAGACACTAGTATTTTCCATGGTGGTGTAAATTGGAGAATTATTATCATTTAAGAGGACTTGCTGGTAAAAATAAAGGTGGTCAAGGGAACAATTTGTATCGTGGATATCCCTCTCGGTATCCATGAGAGGGATGTGACTAGCAGAACCTGATAGGGATGAACGCTTAGCCATAGTTTAACTTTGAGGTGGTAGATAACTTCCAGGGTGACCGAAAACTGACAGGGCGACAAAAAACTGAAAGAGACGCAACACAGAAAAAATTCAAACACCAACTAACCGATGATAATTTCATAAAGAATGAGAATTTCCCTTAAATAGGTGGTGCGAATTTGAACTTAAATGCTAATAAGATGTGTCAACAGACCATTAAGAAACCCTGACATGGATGACAACTGTAACCATCTTGGCAGAAAACGTCACTACGGGGGGCCTTGAGGTACGAAAAACTTATTTGGCTTGTGCTCCCGCAGTAAATCTCGACCGTTCATCTGGATAACCCTGCAGTCAATAGGGTCAACTGCGGAGGCACCCTCTGTGTTAAACCCCGCGCTAAAAGTGCCTGCGGGTTGAGCCCTTTGCTTTATTGTTTGATCAATCAATGAATCCCGCTCAATAATTAATATTATAATTGGGACCCACTTATATAAAAACTTTAAAGTATTAAAACTTTAAACTTTATCATAACCAACAGATATATTTTTATGCTAAAGTACATGAATTTTGATACTCTAACATATCTTTTGATATTTTCTATTTTTTTTTGTATTTTTAAAAATTAAAATAAAGGATATTGCGAATGAGCAGCCACAACATCTGGCTCCACCTAGGGATAGTGTTTTTTGCCATGAAACACTAAGAACCACAGATTAGTGCCTTCACCTCGGGCATGGAGTCAAACACTGCTTCATAAAAAATGTATAATGAAGGAAATCAAATATGTACAATGGTGAACCATTAGATTTTAATGCTGGAAGTAATGCTTTAAATACTGCCCATTTACAGGCAATTCTAATGTTTCTCCATCAAGATTCTCCAACATAAAACTGTTAGTTTTTTTTTTTTTTTTTTTTTTTTTTTTAAATTAAAATAAAGGATATTGTGAATGAGCCACAAAATTTGGCTCCACCTGGGGGATAGTGTTTTTTACCATGAAACAATAAGAACCGCATATTAGTGCCTTCAGATCGGGCATGGAGTCAAAAATTGCTTGATGAAAAATGTATAATGAAGGAAATCAAATATGTACAATGGTGAACCATTAGATTTTAATGCTGGAAGTAATGCTTTAGATACTGCCCATTTACAGGCGGTTCTAATGTTTTTCCATCAAGATTCTCCAGCATAAAAGTGTTATTTGATCTGCCTTCAATAATCCTATATGGGCCATACCAGAGAGGATCAAACTTACCATGATTTCCTTTTTCTTCTCTTCTGGTATCCCATATTAATACCAAATCTCCAGTTTCGAAAAGAATCTCCTTTGCCTTCCTATAAAAAATGGACTTCATTTTCTCCTGATATGTGACTAAGTTTTCCCTGACTTTATTCTTGTTCTCACTCAATTATATCACCTTATTCAATCTTATTATCAATGCATTGGGTTCTTCTTGTGCTTCTTGAAGAGAAGAGATCACTGATCTAGCTAGCTGAGTGGGAAACAAAACTTGGGTACCATATAATAATTCATAAGGAGACTTACCAGTCGATCTTCTTGTAGTCATCCTTACAGCCCAGAGAGAAAATATCAAATTTGAATCCCAGTTCTTCTCATTCTCATTAATTGTTTTCTTCAAAATCTTCACCAATGTCTTGTTGGAGGATTCAGCTAGCCCATTTCCTTGAGGATGATATGTTGTAGAATGAGACAAGATCACGTTATATGTTTGACAAAAATGAATGAATTTGACTGAGTTGAATACCTGAGCATTTTCTGTTACTATCTTCACTAGACATCCAAACTTGCTAAAAATGTTCTCTTCCAAAAATTTCATCACTACCAGATCATTTTCTTTCCTGGTAGGTATTGCCTCCACCCACTTTGTAAAATAATCAATGGCATTCAGAATCCACTTGAACTACCCACTTTATGGTGGATTTATTTCTCTAATGAAATCCAATCCCCATTGTCTAAAGGGTTATTCAACAAAAACAGGGAGAAGAGGTAGTGGGGCTAACCTTTTCTTTTCTGCAAACAATTGAAATTTCTGGCAACTTCTAACCACTCTGTATACATCAGCAAATAAGGAAGGCCAATAAAAACCTGATTTGAGGATTTTTTGGGTAGTAACTTTTCAGCTATAATGACCCCCACACAGACATTCATGGTACTCCTTGATAACTTCCATTGACTCTCCTTCTGTCAAACACTACAAAAAAACGCCAGCAGGATCCTTCCAATATAATTTAGCATCAATTAGAACATAAGGCTGAGCTTTGATTTTAAGAGCTCTGTACTTTGTTCCGTTGATTGAGGGAGGATAAGAGAAAAATAAAAAATAGTGACTAAAATCCTTATACCAATCCGAGCAGAGAAACTTGTATTTGATTGTTGACTTTGTGCTAATTTGATTTGTTTCATCAACAACTTCATCCAAGGGTGCAAGAAAATTAATTCCAAAAGCTTGAAAATTAGACTCTGTCAGCAATATCGCCAAGCCCTATCCTTTTACTAGCTTAGTAGGCTTAATATCTAAATCATATTCTTGGATTTTGGAAATCCATTTTCCTCTTTTTCCCTCCACATCACTTTGAACTAGCACATCTTTTACAGCTGAATTAGGTAGATATGCTACTATTTGAGAATGAAGTACATAAGTCCTGAAAACCTTCAATGGTTTAACTAGAGCATATACCTGTTTCTCCAAAATATTGTATTTGAGTTCTGCATCCTTGAGAACTTTACTGAAAATGCTACAGGTTTCTCTTTTCCTTCTTCGTTCTTTTGCAGGAACATAACAACAATGGTAGAAGGTGATGCAAATGAAAAGATTTGGAAAGGACTTTGAAAATCTGGGCTAATCAAAACTGGAGCCTCTTGAAGAGCCTCTTTAATCCTGGCAAAGGATTCTCTGGAATCTTTGTCCCATTTCACTTCAGCATTTTTCTTCAACATATCTGTTATACTTCTGAAATTATTAGCATAATTTGGGACAAATATCCTTAGAAAAATAATTTTGCCTAGAAATATTTGGATATATTTCTTACTTCTAGGAAATGGGATTGTTTGTATAGCCTCAAGTCTTGCTGGATCAATTTTCACCCCCTGATTTGAAACTATATGTCCCAGCAACTTAACTTCCTCCAAAGCAAACAAAGATTTTTTAGGATTCAATTATAATCTAGACTTCCTACATTTTAGGAAAGCCTTCTGCAAATGCTCAAATTGCTCCTCATCAGAATTTGAAAAAAATAGTCACATCATCCAAATATATGACTACAAATTTTTCACCTACAAATTCTATATCCCTTTCTCTTTGGAAAGTAGCCCCTACATTCATAAGACCGAATGGCATCTTGGCATACATGAACGTTCCCCACGGTGTAGTAAAAGTTGTTTTCTTCTGAGCTTCCTTTTCAGCAACTACTTGGTTGTATCCAGAGAAACCATTAACCATGGATAACCTATGAGCTCCAATTACTTTATGTATAACATAATCCATATTTGGCAAAGGATAATTATATTTTAGGGAAGCTCTGTTCAAGTTCCTAAAATCAACACACAATCTTATCTCTCCATTCTTCTTCCTAACAGGAACCAAATTAGAAACCCAGTCCGAATATCTAAGTGGGACTATAATCTTTTCTTGCAAGAGCTTCTTCACTTCTTTTTCAATTGGGGCAAGTAAAAGTGGATTAATCTGTCTAAGCTTCTTCCTGTGTAGCTTAACCCCATCTTTCAATGGTATTTTATGCTGAATAATATCTAAATCATATGTCTTTAAATATTCATATGTCCATGAAAACACATCCATAAACTTTTTAAAAATATCAACATACCTTTCTTTAATATCCTTGGGAACTCCTTTAAACAACCTAACCATTTTGGTCTCTTGCTGAGTTCCTAAATTACAGTCTTCCATTTCTCCTTCCTGAGATGCATTTTTCTGGTTTACTGCTACATCATTTTCATTGAACAGCCTTTCAAGAGGAACCAGACCTCTAGGAAATGTATTATCCTTCAACTGAATTATCTTTTGATCACCTATTGACTACTTCAAGTTTTTTAGTACATCATTCTAATTAGTTTGTTCACTTTCTTGATCTATTTCACTGTCTTCAAAATTTCCAATCATTTTTAGGAAATGATTGATCTTCTCATCATCCTAAAAAACTTGCTAATGCTTAATATTATCAAGAATTGAAGGTCTATGCCTCAACTCAATCTCATATCTCAGTCTTGGATTAATTGGTGGCTTAAATGTACTGGCTGCAACTACCACTGAATCTGCCATTCTTTTTTCTTCCCTTGGGATAAACTGAAGATTCAAGGCTTCAAAATAATTTTCAATAAGGTCCCCCACTTCATTTCTATAAGACCTCAATCTGGGATGCTTGGTTTGACACAAATTCTTGATCTGTCTTATAATTAACTCGGAATCACCAAAATGGAAATACATTGAATTCCCATTTTTTTAGTAGTTTGAAGACTCAAAATCAACGCTTCATACTCAGCTACATTATTGGTTGATTCAAATTCAAGCTTAAAAGAAAAAGATACAATATTACCTTCTAGAGATATGAATAAAACGCCAGCTCCTGCGCCATCCTTTGAGTAGGCACCATCAAAATAACACTTCCAAATTTTATTTGAATCCAGCTACTTATGTACAATTGTTGAAGAGAGTTGCTTCTGTGAATCTTCAGCAAATTCTGCATCTTCATGTAGCATAAAACAAGAGAGATCTTCCTTCTCGTGGCCATATATAGGAGAATTACCTGCATCCTTCTTTGTGGTAGTCTTAACAAATTTGGTTTCTCTGTATAACCTTCTCTCTTCCCCATTGAAGACAGGAATGATTGCATATGTGAAGTCCAATTTTAAGACACCTCCAAGCTTTTCTCCCCAAGATCAAGACGTCAACATACTAAATATGGCTGGACTATATGCAACTACTACATCCATCATGATATTCTTGGCTAGAATTTGAGCCAAGGAAACCACCATATCTTTGATAAGCCGAACGCACTTTACCCTCTTTGAATCGAATGAATAAAGGTCTCTATAGGGCTTAGTAATTTGTAGATTTAGCTCTTTCATCACAGATAGTGGCATAATATTATGTGATGCACCAGAATCTAACAGACAATTATGCAGAATGAAATCATGTAGAAGTACTGATATATAAAAAGGAGGAACTGAGGAATCTACCTCTTCAACATGTGGACCAAAGGTAACCACTGGTTTTTCTTCTTGCAAATTTACAATATTACCAACATCATCAGACTGAGAAATATTAATAAATTCTGCAATTTCCTTCTTGTAGCCTGGTGTTTTAGCTAACTCAAGCAAGGGTACTTGAATTTTAAGCTTTTCTAACTCTTTGGACAAACTAAAACTTTGATTTTGTTTAATAATCTTCTCAGGTTTTTCTTGATTTTTATTAGGATTAGCATGTTGCTCAGGTATAGTAACAATCCTCTCCAAAATATTAGAATCATTATGCTTACTTTGGGAAGCCTCAGATTGCTAATTTTTATTTTCTTTTACTGAATCGATGGGTTGTTTACCTTTGTCTAACTGTTTTACTGAGTTCTTATATTGTGCATTTACCATTGGAGAAGGAACTGAATCTGGTTATTTTTCTTCATCATCCTGAGTTCTCAATCTATTTTTTTGATCTCAAGTCATACTTCTTATGCAGTTTTGCTTGCAAAAAATCAGTGAATTACTTGCAATAATCATCCATTTCTTCCTGGTAAAATGATACATCAACCTCTATACATTCTTCTTCATCATCTTCCATATAAACAACAGAAATTTGATCTTCAACCTCTTTCTGATCATCATTAGCAGACTGTGAAGGTGTTGCTTCTATATATAAGGGTGCTTGAACTTGGTCCTGATCTCTCCTTTCCCTCTGCAAAATCTGCAAAGGTTGCTTTCTAGATTGGGGATTAAAAACCCCTATGTTTTGTTGTGCAGGTTTCTAATTATCCAGTTCCATGTTCACAAGTTTTTTTGAATTTTTTTTGATGAATTTAGTCATGTCATCAATCCTTTGATCATGTGATGACTCTTCTTTTTCCTTACCTTTATCTCAAACTGACTGCTTTTCTTGTGCTTTTCCAGTAGTAGTCATATTTTCTTCGATCTCCAAAGCATAAATTTGGATTTGCTCCAGAGTGAGAGATCTTCTCTCTCTCAAAGTAAAACTAAAATTTGATACAAATGCCCCAGCAAAAACAACTCTTGCTCCAATAGGAGGGGGTTTCATTTCCACAGGCAAACTACTATACAATTTGTTAAATATTTTAATAAATTCAGTCATGTTTTCATCTGATCTTTTCTTTATAGCATTAAATTATGTCAATGAATATCCATGATCTCTCTTTTCACCCCATCTTTGGATGAATTGTCTTTCTAACTCATCCCATTTATTAATTGAGCCATTTGGTAATCCTTTAAGACATTTTCTTGCCTCTCCACTCAGATGTTGTACAAAAAGTCTCATTACCACAACAAGATGTTCAACAATAAACAAAGGCAAGTGTTGTTCTACAGTTATTTCATCTTCACCAGTAAATCTTGGAAGCAATTTAAGATATTCCCGAGGCATTACATTCATAGGTTGGGGAATATTTAATGGTGCATATCTATTTGTCAAGAAAGCAGGAACAGGGGCTACCATGTTTATGCCTTGATTTATTGCTCCTTGAGTAGGTGGGGTTTGTATACCATTTGTAGATGTGAATGGATGAGGTGAAAAAACTGATATGGGAAGAGGTTGATGAACAATAGCAGAAGAGATAGCAACTGTATTAGGTTGAGTTTATGTAAATGTGAATGAAACAGAGTCAAAAGATTACTCTTCTAATATTGGTTCTTGGAAATGAATGGGTGAGGACATGGATTCTTGTTCCGAGAAAATGAGTTTCCAGGAAATATCCTTGGATGAATGGGTATGGGAATTGTTGCCTGGTGTAGGCAGTGTGGCATTAGGTGTAGAAAGCATTCTTGATTTCTGGAATTTTTTAGAAATCAGCTTTTCAGGATCTGAGAGAATAGGAGCTTTCTGCTGAGAAGTATTTGACCTCGTATGTGGCCTCTTATAAGCCAGAATTATGAAATGAGTACACATCTTGAATATTTCCTCCTCTCTAAACAATCGAAGGAAATATGAACAAAACCCAGGGAAAAACTTTGCTTCTTCGTTCCTTAGCAACGATGCCAAAAAATGTTGTACCTTAAGAGACAATACCTTAGCTGTGATAAGGAATCAATGCTTAAGACATTTGTATAATTATGTCACAGAAATATTTGTCTTTATTTTATCACCCTCAAATATTTATCATTAAACCATCAAAGATCAAATACAATGAATGTTCCACAATGCTATTATCTGTTGATATGGAATGGAATGATCAGAATAACATGAAAGAAAGAGGCCCAAACTGATATGCTGTTGCACAGAATATATCACCTCAAACTTCAGAAGGATTATAAGAAAAGGAACAGTTAAAATGAAGGAGCGCATATTAAGGGTTTTAACTCTTATTCACACAAGTAAAAAGAGACCTGCAGTTTCATAACTTCGTTTTATTCAGAGATAGAAAACACAGAATGTAAACTTGAAGACATATCAACATCAAAAAATGCCAGAAATTTGCTTCTCATTCATTTATCATTTGAAATCTCAGTACAAAAATTGCAGTCTAAAGGTTCAAAACTCGAAACCATTCTCCTTCTTCTCTATCTCATTAAATACAATAGAAAGTTTGTAACCATTGTAACTGATCTTAACTACTTTAACTACTTAGCATGTCGTATATTATCTATTACATGTCTTCAAAAATGTCTTATTACAATTACATTCTCTCTTTAAAAAAGGAAATAACATGAAATTAAAATCCTAGTCTATATGTTGAATATGGATTGATGATGACTCTGCTACATTTCCTTGACTCACTGGTTTATCCCTCTTAGCAGTCGAGGGATCCTTTGGTAATTTTTTCATCCAGGCTCTGCACTTCTTCCATATTTCGATGTTTGTCTTTGGTGAATGAACCGGCTTGTGAAACTCCAATCTAAAAGCAGTGATTCTATTGAATGATTATCTTTCCACAAAAAAAGTTTTCACTGACCACAACGGTTGAAAATGTCTCCGAAGGAAATTGACCACTGTTGCTCCTTTAAAAACCTGAGTTTTCTCATGAGTGCTATCAACCTTACTTTTTGCCAAAACTAGTAAAGTTTCATAAGAATCACATGAAAAAAGACCACCTCAAAGCCCCCAACATGATGGAAAACCTACTCTTTCTATTTTATCAAATAATTCATCAAATTGACTCACTGCTTCCTTTAACTCAATCATCTTCTTCTCTGCAGACTTCCTACAATCATTTTGTTAATTTCTACTGCATATAAAATTTTGTCTTTAATTTCATTTTCCTCCAATTCCTGATTTGTTTTGGAATTAATGAAATTAATGAACTTCCTTGCCCAAATAGCCCTATTGATTATCTTCTGCTTGTTTGTCATGAATTTCTCTTCAAATTCTCTGATAATTCCTTTTTCTTCTGCAATAACAGTTAGAAAATCCCAGATTGTTTTCATTTCTTCAATAATATCATTCCAAATGATATTCTTAGCTTGTATTAAGGATATAGTTCCCTTCAATATTTCTTTGAGATTTTTAATCTTAGCATTAGAATTTTGGCATTCCATTTTGTATTTATTGACTTCTCCCTTCGTAGCTTTTATAAACTTTGTTGTTGTTTCCAAATCAGATTGTGCCCTTTTCCGATCTATTTCTACCATCTTCAATTCAGTGGTTAATTGAGAAATTTGTGCTAATGGATCTTCACTACCTGATGGAAAAACAAAAGTGAAAGTATGAGATTTAATATGGTTCTGCAATGACAGTGCAGTTTATTTCAATTTAGTAACTTCTTTTTCCTTTTGCATGAGATTTTTAAGAAGTTTTTCTTTTTCATTTTCCACCTCTGCAACCTCTACTGCCATGGAATGTTCTCCTGTTGGTAATTTCAATTTTTTCTTCAGTACAAATATTTTAGATTCAACACTTTGTAGAAGCTTCTACATAACAGACCTATTATTGGGGTCTACTCCAATCTTTACATGATCTTCTTAAGCTCTTCATTTTGGATTTTCAAAGCCCTGGAATTGCCTTTCGCTAACTTCAATTAATTTATTACCTTTCCAAACATATTCTCTGCCTTCAATGCCATGGCATTAGTTTTTCTTAGGTAATTTACAATCAGCTGACCTGTTTGCATGTGTAGATTTACTTTTTCCAGCAATGGAATTTTCTTCATATCTACAGTCAAGTTTACATTATTTAAATTGTTAGAAGAACCAATTGACATATCAGAAGGATGTGAAAGGGAAATTTTGAATTGATATTTTTCAAGATCCATTACAGTTAGAAGTCTTGTTTGGTATGGAGCTATCTGGTACTCAGCTTGAGCTTCCATACTTGTATTCATCTTCTGATTTATCAATACAATCTGGGCAAACATTTTTTTAATTAGAGGCACTTGATCTTGAGTGCTCTCATGCTTCCTGGGTGAAGAAGGGACATTTTTTTCATCTCCCAACTGTAATGAAAACCAAGTTGAGTATCTGTAGACTCTTCATTAAACTTTACTCTCTTCTCAGCTCTCTCTTCCTCGTCCTATGAATCAACGACTGCCTCTTTACCTCTTTTATTTTATTTTTCTGATATAATGGGAGTCTGAACATTTGAACTTACTGAACTCACAACACCTTTACTTTCCATTTTTTCTAGATCTGGTCTGCTCTCATGAATGAAGGCTGAATATCCATTATCAATTCTTCTACTAGAAATGACACTATGACGGTAATAAGACCACTTCTCTCCTAGCAGTAAGTGCATTCCACCTAACATCTGAGTGACTTCATCAAATGATTGTCTCATATTAACTATAAAGGGACCTACATTCATTGGCAATTTGAACATATGACCATTCTTCATAGGCACAAAGTGAATTTGGTCAACATTTAGAATTTTCATAATAAACTCCAAAGCAAATAATCTCATAGGCACAAACACAGGAAGTCTATAAGGTTCTACACTAGCTCCATAAAGTCTAATTTTAGAATAATATTAAAAAACAAACCAATCACCAAATTTACAACTTGCCCCCAAATGCAAAAACTCTTGAGCTTTGGGAAAAAACAGGGGGGAGAACTTCCATTCAATACTTTATAAGCAGAAGACATAAATTGACCAGAAAAATCAAACAAACCACTATCATTCTGTTCTTTTCTCACTATATCTGTCCAAAATATTACTGATTGCCTCTTCTTATTCATATCCATAATGTTTAAATTCAGATGCATGAATTCTTCTACATTTTGATATAAGAATAAGTGAACAATAAGTGAGGGAAACCTAAATGAACCTGTTAATGATAAGCTCATGAGCTGAGAGTTAACAACTTCTTTCCAATAGGATGGAATATCCAGCACCACTCCTGGCTTCATGATCAAGGCGAACATCCCGAAATTTTACTTGTCTACTATACTGTCGTCATCTTTTCCTAAAATCTTTGCAATGCAGCTTAGCACCAGTTTGACTTCAATATCAAATACCTCCATAGCGAACCCTTTACTGTCAGGTTCAAACTGATGTGAATTTGGCTTCAGAAAATGAATGAATTGATTAAAATATTGACCTACAAGACTATCATAATACTCTATCAAGGAGTCATCAGAAAATTGGATATATGACTCTGACTTAGGGAAACAAAGGACTTGGCGAATTAATTGAGCTGACACTTGCAGAACGTTCTCCCCTTGACAGTTCATTACAAAAAATTTCCCAGGGTACATAATAGACACAAGCCAATGGATAAATTCAAGAAAAAGATGAGTTTTTGGGATACATGCAGACAACACACCAGTCTTTGCCATGATAGTGTAAATTGGAGAATTATTATCGTTTAAGAGGACTTGCTGGTAAAAAGAACGGTGGTCAAGGGAACAATTTGTATTCTAGATATCCCTCTCGGTATCCATGAGAGGGATGTGACTAGTAGAACCTGATAGGGATGAACGCTTAGCCATAGTTTAACTTTGGGGTGGTAGATAACTTCCAGGGTGACCGAAAACTGACAGAGCAACATAAAACTAAAAGAGACACAGCAAAGACAAACTTCAAACACCAACTAACCAATGATAATTTCAGAAATAATGATAATTTCCCTTAAATAGGTGGCGCGGCTTTTAAATTAAATGTTGATAAGATGTGCCAACAAACCGTTAAAAAACCCTGACATGTATGACAATTGTAGCCAGCTTGGCATCAAATGTCACTGCAGAGGGCCTTGAGGCACAAAAAAAATATTTGGCTTGTGCTTCCGCAGTAAATCTCGACCGTTCATTTGGATAACCCCGCTGTCAACAGGGTCAACTGCGGAGGCACCCTCTATGTTAAACCTCGCGCTGAAATTGCCCACAGGTTGAGCCCTTTGCTTATTGTTTGATCAATCAACGAATCCCACTCGAAAATCTACTCGATAATTAATCTTATAACTGGGACCCACTTATATAAGGACTTTAAAGTATTAAAACTTTAAACTTTATCATAACAAGCAGATATGTTTTGATGTTAAAGTGCATGAATTTTGATATTGTAACATATCTTTTGATAGTTTTCTATTTTTTTTTGTATTTTTAAAAATTAAAATAAATGATGTTGTGAATGAGCCTTCTTCCCTTTCTTGGTTGCTTTCTTCCAACCTTTTTTGAAGTGAACCTTCACTACATTTGTGTTCTTCAACTTCAATTATGAGACCTTGAACTTGTTCTTCAAGAGTATTGGAATGGATATTCTCAGCCTTGAGCTCTTTTATAAGCTTGATTACCTCCTTAGAAAATTCTTCTATGGTCAACCCTTATTATTCGTTGTTTGATACCTCTTGTTTAATGTGCTTGGCCATAAACAATAATCTCTCATTAGCTTCTTCTTCGCTGTCATTGTCTTCATCGGATGATGATCTACCTTCTTTAGAGAGAAATTTCCTCTTGAATCCTTTATTTTTTCTTTTCTTGTTGAATTTCTTAAAGCCTTTCTTTTCTTTTGAGTTTCCACCACTTTTTTTCGGACATTTTTTTGCGAAATTCCCAACATCACCACAGCTGAAACATATCAATAGAATTTTACCCTTGAATTTTTCCTTACCAATTTTTAGTTTTCTCGTAAAGTAAACATATTCTCCATTTGAAATACCTTCTTCGTCATCTTCCTTTTCTTCACACTTGCAGGTGCAGGTCTGTTCCTTTGAAGGTTGTTTCTCCTTTATTGGTTTTCTTAGATGCAACAAACACATTTTCTAGAAGCGAAGTACCCTGTTCTTCATCAATTCTCATTTCATATGCTATGAGAACTCCATGTAATTCCTCTTTGTTGAGTTTGTCAAGATTTTCACTATATTCTAAAACCGATACCTTTGGGTTGAATCTCCCTGGTAACGTTCTAAGAATATTTCATATAATAGTCTTCTCGTCAACATGCTCTCCCAATCCTCCAAAATGTTGGTTATTTCATCAATGTGTTGGAAGTATGCAGAAATGTTGTTATCTTCTTTCATTCTGAGTTGCTCAAATTTTGCTCTGTAGATTTGAAGCTTTTATTATTTGACATTTGATTCACCTGCATATATATTATCATGCTTGTCCCATACATTTTTGGTGGTTTTACAACCCAACACCGTATGATAAGAAGATTCAATAAGTCCATTGATAAAAATATTCTTTTCTTTTGCATCATTTACCAAATTCTTCTTACCTTGTTCATCTGAGGTTGATGTAAATCCATTTTGAACAGTGTCCCATAATTCGTAACCTTGTGCCAAGAGATAGACCTCCATTCTTCCTTTCGAGGGTGCATAATTATTTTCATTGAACAGAGGTACATCATTCTTGGTATGCTCCATGACCTCCTTCCAGCTGTTAAACTTCTATTGAAGGAACCAAGCTCTGATACCAATTGTTGGAAATATTGAGAGGGGGGGGTGAATTAGTATTCCTTTCAATTAGTATTATTATTAATCTTTCAAAGCATTAGTTAATCTTAAATTATTATCAGTGTTTGTACAATGATAGCAGTAAAAAAAGGAACACAAATGCACACAGTTTTTAAGGTGGAAACCCTCTTCGGGACAAAAACCACCTGAATTCTTTTCTAATAATTCTTTAATATTCAACTCCAATTGAAAATAAAGCTCCAACTTCCTAGAATCTAGAAAAGAATTCTTCTCTAGCTCCCACTGGATGGATGCTCCAATGCCCAATATTCTTCAGTAGTCAACTGAACGGATGCCCCAACACCCAATGAGATACAACCCACCCTAGTACCACCCTACCACCCTGAAGTTTTCACAAGCTTGAACCTTTTGGTGACTTCATGCACCACCCTAGCACCACCCTACCATCCTATAGAAGAGTAAAAGAAGAATGGAATCCCGTACCAGGGAAAATGGCCCACTTTACAATGATATAGAACGATGTAGAAGAAGAATACACACTAGACCATAAACCCAACTATCACACAACCACCTAATGATCATCCTAGACCTCCCGACACTACCTCTTCAAATCTTGGTAGATAGACACTTGTACAATTTTTACAATGATACATTTATAATGAATTAGTACAATGATACCTATATACTGAATGTATGCAGTGCTGCCCACTTGAAGACTTCATGTGGTGAACTTCTTTTTGTTGTTCTGTACCTTGATATCTACTCTTGTCATGCTACCCTCTGTTGCACCTTACTTTGATTTCCTGCCCTAGAAATTCTGGTCCTTTGCATCCCTTGACAACACATGATCTAGATTTTTCTTTTCTTCTAGGATCTCGATATTGAATCTGGTGCATCTCTGTTATTTCAGATCCCCAATATGTGATTTTTGGTTATGTAGTAGTCCTCTGAGTCTTCTTTCCAATGCCATAGGTCTGACCTAATTTGGATTCTTCAAGAGAGATTTATGCCCAATATTTCACAATGACCTAATTATGGATTGGTTCAGTAGAGAAAACTTGTATGGAATTCCACATGTCACTATTTCTTCATTGAGCTTTGAAATTGATATAGTGAAAAATGCAGTTTGTGTGCTATCTTCCACTTTTTACAGAATTCTAATATGATACTCAGAGAGAGTTATGAAAATTTTTCCAAGGTCACTTCTTTGAGATGAAGTTCAGAAGCCTGAAAAAGCACTAACTTCCATAGATCATATCTGTGAAAATATTACGCACTGTGATATGAAATATTTATAGGTGTTTCCTCATGATTTCAGCTTTGTCTCATAAAAATTTCAGCTTCTAAAACTTCGTATAAAAAAAGTTAGAGTGCAAATTCCATGATGACTCGTTTTAGGTAGAAAAATCCCTACATGAGGAGGATATGAGGATCAAAATTTATATAAATGCTTAGGTTGAGAGGGTATTCAGCAAGTGAACGTGGGAGATATTTTAGGAGCTTAAAAATTATTAATTATTTACTTTTCAATTACCCATGCCACAACCCCATGGGGTTTTAGCCCACTAACTGGGGTTACAAACTGCAAACATGAATATCTCTCAAACTGTAAGGAATTACATGGCTCACCATATATCAATGGAAACATCCCAACAAGTAGAAACCATAAAATATATTCTTGACCCAGAATATAGTAATTTGGTAGGTAAAATTTCCCATGCAAGATAAGGGTAGCCCCTGGTGCTTCTTGGGTTAACATCAATGACAACCACTGATCAAGAAAAACAAAGTGCCTCTTAGTGATGATGTCCAAAGAGACTTGTGGAGAAGGAAGCTTTGCTTCACATGCCAAGAATCTTGGGCACCCGGACATAGATGTGCAGCAAGAAAGGCACACTATATAGAGGTCTTTTCAGATGATGAGGAGGAGGAAGAAGAAGAACTAGAAGGAGGTCATAGCTCTGGGATAGAAGGAGAGGATCCACCACAACCAAGAGGTGGGAATGGAGAATTTTCTCCAATTGGAGGGGCCCTTGCATCATGGAGAGGAGTACCCAAGTAAAAAAATTAATAATATCTACAAATTTATCATCGACTACTTTGATGGTAAATAGTTGTGCATCTCATAAACTGTCTTCTAGGTTAGTTGGCTATTCTCAAATTTCAATGCACGACAGATGGTCTGGCCCAACATTCAGTCTCCCAGGTTTCACAATTAATTCCAAGTCATATTCCTGAAATAACAACAACCATTTGTAGATATTACCCCCCAACACAGGTTTGTTAACTAAATATTTCATAGCAGAATGGTCAGTAAACATCTTAAAATGGCCTCCCAATGGATAGTGGCGGAACTTCTACAACGCGTAGACCATAGCTAATCCTTCACTCTCTGTGGTTGAGTAGTTACACTCTACATTTGACAACTTCCTACTTTCAAATGCAATAGGGTGGTAAATCTCCTCAGCTCCTCGCTGTGCTAACATAGCTCCTAGCATGATGCAAGAGGCATCGACATGTACATGGCATTCCTTTTTCCATGTTAGTCACCTATAAAAATTTGTCATATCAAATGGTGGCTAAATCTTTTTAGCCTTCAAGAAACAATTCTTGTACAAATTGTGAGTTCTTGAAGTCTTATGATAATAATTATCCTTGGAATTAATCTTCACTATTAGCCCTAAAGGACCTTACTATTTACCAAAATAAAAAACTGCTCATGAGGCTCCATTTTTCATCATTTCACTCCTCCTTTTACTCATAATCAACACCATTTTCATCCTTATTCCCTTCATAAAAATCCCTCCATTTAAACTTCATTTTAACCTCCAAAAGCATCAAAACCCTCTTAAAACCTTATATTTTCCCCCTTATTTGGTTTTAATTTCCCTTCTTTCATCTATCAGAACCCTCTTTTGGCTTTAAAAATCCCTGTTTTTGGCCTAAAAACGGTCTTCTAGCACTATAAAGTTTTTAAGCCCCCGAGAGCTTATTTTCTTTAGCCCCTTTCCTCCATACGTCCCAAAGGTCCGCAATCGGGCGCTTAAAGGCCTAAAACCCTTTCTGAAACCCCTTTTTCCTCTATTTTTCTTCATTCCCGACATTATGATCTGAATTAATCTAGACCGTTGATCTCTGCAGATCAACGACTATCGGGCCCCATCCTTCCACCCACCTTCCCATCCCTTCTCCCATTTCAAACTTTCCGCTTCATCTTTAAATCTCCATCGTTCATTTCAGAGATCCAATAATCGGGACTTGACCCGATAAAACCAAATTTTCACTTGAACTTTTACCCTGCCACTTCATGTTTCCGCTACGCGACCAAACAAATGTCGGTCCCACCACCCATGCCCCATGCATCTTACCTCCTGTCGCATGTAACCCGCACCGTCCAATCAATACCAAGAGATCCGACGGCTTAAACTCCATTTCGCAAAATTTTTGCGCCCAAAGCTTAATGCTAAATTTTTTTGTGAAATGGGTGGTATCGAAAGGGACAGGTGTCAAGTGATGTATGGAATCGCATTCCATTCATGCAAAACCGGCTTCCCCCATTTCATTTTGTGAAAACCATCCCTGGTTTTCCGCTATACCATTGCCCCTCACAACGTTGCCTTCATTTTTTATCCCAGCCGTTGATCTCTGAGATCGAACGACCCTGATTTAATCTTGCCCCCATTCAATTTCCACCTAACTTGCTCCCGAAATATTTCACCAAGTAATCTTGAGCGTTGATTGTCCTAATCCAATGGCTCTTGTTCATCGTTGCACCCAAACTTCCATTTGTGCTTGGTTAGCTGCTTTTCCATGGTTTTTCTCCCTTTTTCTGTTGCATCCACATTTTTTCCTCACTGCTCCTCCACCCTCACAAGCCTCTGAAGTAGTCTTCAAAATATTCGCAGGGTTTCTTAATGATTTGTTGTGTTTTTTGCAGGATTTAATGGTGGTTGTTCTGAGAATTTCTGCAGTCACAGTCAGGTGACATTTTCAGCCCAGAATGACGATTCTGTGGTTTTTATCAAAGAAGAAAAGGAGCTGTGGGTTTTGAAATCCAAGTTTAAATCAATTGTATCACGATCCAGGGTTTAACAAAAACCCTCCAATAGCAGAAAGCCACTTGTATAAACAAAAAAAGCGAAGTGTATCAGAGTGAAGAAATTAATGATAAAGGGATTAATGCTTAAGCCTGAAGATCAGGGTTTTTAATCCACATGTTAATGAGATTAAGACAATTCCAAAGAATGAAGACTCGAAGATGAATATTAAGGCTTAGTTAAGCCTAAACACAGATCAAAAAGCAAATCACTGTGTTTATAAAAACAGAGAGATATATCAGTCAAAGAGGCCTCCACTTCCACATCAGAGGCCATTTATCCTCTTCAGCTACCAAAGTGCCACATGTAGCCTCAATAAATCAAATGAAGGCATAGTTATTGCCCAGTCAGAATATATTTGCTTAAAGACAGCTAGAGTTATTTCCAACCTGCCTAAAGAATTTTAAAGTCAAAAAAATATGCCAAGTAGCTAAAAATTAAATGAAAACCAATTAATACATGGAAAATATCAGAAATATTCTCTATTGAGCCTCTCAAAGACAGAGAAGCATTAACTTGTATTAATTGAACTAGAGACCTTTTATTTCATCCCACCTCCTCTTTCTTCTATAAATACTTCTGAAGAAGATGAGACGTTGTTGGTTGTTGGACTTTGATGTAATAAGCTGTTGTATTGAATCATTGTTGAATGTAAATAAGTTCTGAAGCTTTGAAGCTTTGTTAAGTTATTGAAGAAGTTAGGCTAAGAAGAGAAATTGTTGTTGTGATGAAACATTGGACATGTAGTTTGTAACTGGATTGACAATCAATATACAAGCTGATTTTTGGGATCCTGGTCTATATCATTGGTGAAGTACCTCTTACTGTTATTGTTTTCCTTTCATGTATGCTATCTTGTTCACTTTTCTCTGATAAAGAATAACAAGCATAGAGCTAGGATTTACTGTTAGAAGTACCCTACTCTCACTGATAAGCTTTATCTATATGTTTTATGCCAATTGTGATATTTGGGAATGACTTAAATTAAGTGTAAACATTATCAAGGAATGTTTGTTAGTCCATGTCTTGATGTGAAAAACTTGAAAGGAAGTTCTTGAATGATATTTTCATTACATGCTAAGTAGAGTTAAACTAGAAAAGTTTATGGTTTGCCCTGTCTTCTAGTTCTTTCTCCAAAGGTTGTTTGAAAGTTTCCCTAAGAGTATGCTGAAGTAGACCATGATTGTAATACATCTGACCTGATCTTAAGCTGCACTTTGTTTTCTTATCTATTTTCATCCCTTTTGAAAGTAGTCTAGTGAGATTACTGGATTTTTGTCTGATAAGTTAGCTTTAATACAAGCTTGTCCAAAGAATTCCATGGTTAGCCCTGTCCTTTGGTTGGTTTCAAACAGTTGCTTAAAAAGGCTTTTCTTGTATGGAAAGTTGATAAATCCTTGTTGAAATTATTGGCTTTTTCCAATTTCTCAACACTTTTAATGTTCCACTCCATCATTTAATCTAAAGGATCTTTTGATATAGATGACTTGCCCCTTGGACCACTCTTGAAATTGTTGCACAATTAAACCCTTTTGTGACTCCATTGCCCAATGGATTATAACTGCTTCACACTTATCCTATCTGATGAACACTTCTCAATATACTTGCATCTTCACCCTTTGAAACTCTTTCATTTTGTGATATTCCATCCAATTAAAAAATCATACTCGACCAACCAAACAAACAAAAACCCTTGTTCTTAATAACTAGCCTAATATCATACCAAACTTTAAAAGATAATTCAAACTTTGAAACTTACAGAGAGATCCCTCTCTGGATTCAGGAGGGCTAGATCCTAGAATCCCAAAGTGGTTTTTGATGTAGTCTCTGTAGCATTTAGTCTTGCCACTCTACTAAATTACAGAGGCCTAACATTTCTGGCGACCATACTGGGGAACTTTATGAAGTAATAGATAACTTCACAACTTAGATAATCCCATTTTTAACAAATGGATCAAATGTATTCTTAGAGTGGTTTTGATTGTTGATGGTGAACAACATTCAAGCCCTAGAATCAAGTAAAAAATATTCACCTGGTGACTCCACTGAAGATCAGTAGGCCTGCTGATTTTCCTTGGTTTTCCAAAGACTCCACTGGGAAACCCTTTATCATAACATCATTTAAACTCAGGAAAGAAACTTTGAGAATTAAGTTTTCTTTATCAATAGACTTGTTGGCCTTTTAAAGATTTTCATATCAGGCTAAACTTTTCTGAATAGTGGGTCTAAAAACACAACACTGTGGCTTCAAAAATAATTCATACTAGAGCCTATCCTGACCCAAATCCTCCTGAGATAGTTGATAATCCTGAAAGTATACTTAGGAAGTCTCCTAAGGCTCAAGCTTCAACTGTTGTTAGGACACTTCATAGAGCTAATTTTGTTCCTGAAAACCTTACAGCTCTACAAGATTCACAAGTTGACTTAAGAAACCCATTCAGAACTAGGTCACTTGATGATATAGATCAGATAGATTTTGAGCCTCCATCTTCATCCCAAGATAGAGGTGAACATCTTGATAGAAAAGAAACTACCCCACCTGATTTGCATTTCCTTCATAATTTTGGTTTCTCTCATCCAAGATCTGCTCAAGAGTTTCTTGCTGGTCCATCCACATCTTTTCTTCACACACCCACTGTTCAAACCACACCATTCCATCAACCCCCTCCCATTTTACATCCTCCACCTGTAAACCTCCCATTTTTTCCACAACCTCCTATAATGGAAACATGGTATGCCCTTCTAGTCCTTCCTTTACCTCTAGTCAATCTACAACAGTAATATCAGTCCAAGATACCATTATATGATGCCAATGGTGCTACTGCTGCTTCACAACATGTGGACAAGATGAATGACTATTTTGATAGGAATGAGATTGATGATGAAACTATCAAAATTAGGTTATTTGCTCAAAGTCTAGGGGGAGAAGCAAGAAAATGGTTCAAAGGCTTAACCCCTCAAAGTATTAATGATCTCCAAGCTCTCCATCAGTTATTCTTAAACAAATGGGAAGTTAGAAAAAACCCTCTCCAAATACTTTCAGACTACAACAATCTCAAAAGAAACACTGAGGAAAGTGTTCAAAATTATTGCACTATATTCAATAGTGTTTATAATGCACTACCCCCAGAATTGAAACCTCCACAAGGTTCAGCATTGGCCAAATTTCCCAAAGGATTTGATCTCGAAATGGCCTATCAGCTTAGAGAAAGAGATCCTTTGACTTTAGAATATATGCAGAAAGGAGCTATAGTTGTGGAAGTGAATCTGATAGAGAAAAGAGCCAGGATGAGAAATGAGAAGTAAGTAACATTTAGGGAGGAATCTTCACCTTCCACATCTAGTTCAAAAATGGAGAGAATGATGGAGGAGATGACGAAGAAGATGAACATACTTGAGAGAGCACAAGCTAGAGAAAACCAATCAGCTCCCCAAAACAGAAATCAATCTCAAAATCAAAATCAAAACTTTAGAAGAAATCAACCTCATAACAGACAAAGATAGGATGATCAACAGATCATACCTCCTTTCCAAGAAAACTATGTAAGTGAGGTAGAAGAAACAATTGAAAAAACAGAGGAAGATGACATAAACATGTTGGTAATGTTGGGAAAAATACTGAGAGGGGGGGGGTGAATCAGTATCTTGTGTAGACAATAAAACTTTGATATTTCCTTCTAAAAAAAAACCATACGCTACTTTCCTAAATTCAACTCGCGTATATACGCGGATATCCTTTACAGAACTCGCGTATATCCAGTGAATTAATTATGCATTTAATTCATGACTTAGATCACTGCATTACTCATTTATCAGATGTTCAGAAAACAATAAAATGTGTGCAAATAAAGAAATCGTAGTAATCATCACACACAAGCAATCACACATGAACACCAGGATTTTTAGGTGGAAACCCAATTTGGGAGAAAACCACCGCTGTCGTCGTCTCAGTCTTCAATCTTTATTATTAAGAAAACTTCTTACAACATGTACTGGCGCAGACTCATACCAGCAGGCAGGCACCCACCTGCAGAAGGCTACAACCTTCTCTCATTTACCAGCCTTTCCTGGAAGGGAGCAACAACCCCCTGCTCTCGTTTACCAGCCTCTCCTGGAAGGGAGATACTACCCCATGATAATAACACTAGCCTCTCCTGGCAGAAAGCTTCTACTTTCAGACTGAAGGCTTCAACCCTCAGATCCACTGCAGACCACGTTTCATCAATTTTCAAACTGGATCAAACAACTTCAATACAATCCTTCACTTATCAGCAAACGTCCTTTTCCCAGAGCATCAAACAGAACAGTGAAACCACTGTAACCATAATATCAGAGATAGCCAAGACTTCAGAATAGATATGTAGAATCTCAATCAGCTTTGAGCAACCATCAGTTCAAATTGCATACGCGCTTTTCTTCAAACAGACTCGCGTATATACGCGCTTTTAATAAGGGAAACCTGCGTATACATCTGTGCACTTTTCAGAAAAACCCTAACAGTCCATACGCTCCTTTGTTTAAACAGATCCGCGTATATACACGCTTTTCATGAAACGAACATACGTATAGATCTATAAAAGATAAACTTTGCAGAACAGATCAGATCTATGGACTTACCCAGATTCCTTTGATATCTTCAATAGATTTGTGCCAGGTCTTCAATTCTTCCTCTTAGATCATCCTAGAGATTCATCATTTCCAGATCTAGAGATTTTGACCCTTCATCATCTTCATGAGTGCATCATAGATTCAAATCTATCGATTAAGAACAGAGTTCAACCATACAGATAAACTTCAGAGTGAAGTATTCATTTAAAGCCCAGACGCATGCACCCCCTTTGCACAATGATTTTATTCTCCTTATATAGGTTTACCCTTTATCAATACCATGAGCCAAAACCACACCTCTTCCGATGGTATTCCTGGACGGGATCAAATAGACACCCCAGCGCTCAATACAATGGGTCAATACCATGGTAGTAACCCCTGGTTTTACTCTTTTAGAGTGCAATTGAGCATACGCAACTTGGCACGTACTTTCCCGCGTGCATACGCTACTTCTACTAGACAAACCCGCGTATGCCTTGAGACACACACTTTTCATCACTGGTCTAGCACATACTGGAATTCCTTTCATCATTACATCTGAGCTGCTCTGTAGACACATCAGATTTACATCATTAATTAGTATATCAAGTCAGTTTCCATCAAGTACAACTTTCATCAAGTAGGTTGCCATCATCTTTATCAAGTGGGTTGCCATCAAGGACAACACTCTGCATCATATTGCCAACAATCTCTCCCTTTGGACTTGATGGCAACCACGATGGTGTTTGATCACAATAGATAGATACATTAAGCGTAATGATAGTCTCCCCCTATTCAAACACCATGTCACTCTCCCCCTTTGACATCAAGGGCAAAGGGCGGATCAACACCAACAGCACTGAAGTTACCATGCTCCCCCTGAGTGCATGCCGGATCTTCAAAAATGTTTTTCAATGAAGTACATGACTCTATGACCTTCCTATCACCAAGGACTCATACTTACATCAAAGATCCAACCAAGTGGATTTACAGATGAGACTCAAGTACCCAACCAAGTGGGTTTGCACAATTTGACTCAGCTACCCAACCAAGTGGGTTTACACATTTTGATCCAACTACCCAACCAAGTGGGTTTACACATTGAACAAGTCCTTATATGACTGAATATTACAATTTACATCATAGGTCTCAACATGACCTTTTCATCAAATTACAAATATGACTCTTCATACCTAAGACAAAAGGATCTCAAGAGAGAGATCATAATTCAGAATCATCATAATGCAACCAATGCATTATTCTTAGCAAGGCTAATGCTCCCCCTGAATATGTGCATCCTGAACACTTTCAAAAGCAAATCATCAAGGCATCTTCACCCAAAATCAGAGAATGAAACAGAAATAAGAGCCAAAATACCACCAGAGACTCCAAATAGCATCAGAGATACCAAACAGCACCATAGCTTGTGCTGAAGAAATTCTAACCCAGAAAAATTGTCAGCAACCACACATACGTGGTTTTCGGTGTATGAACTCGCGTATGTACGTGACTGTCTTTCAGGAAACCCGTGTATCCAAATTAATATTCAGAATTTTAATCATACCTGATCCTCTGCATGGCAGAGACTAATCCCAACTTCTGTCTGAGATATTCGAACGCTTCCCTGGACAGAGGTTTGGTAAATATATCAGCAACTTGTTCTTTGGAGGGAACATACTCCAACTTCACCTTTTGTTCAAGCACTTGTTCACGTAAGAAATGATACTTGATGGGAATGTGCTTGGTATTGGAATGCATAACAGGATTCTTTGAGATACTGATGGCACTTGTATTATCACACATAATGGAAATAGGAGGTGAACATTTGATTTGGAAATCTTGTAAGGTTTGCATCATCCAAAGAAGTTGAGTGCAACATGATGCGGCAACCACATACTCTGCTTCTGCTGTAGATAAGGCAATAGAGCTTTGCTTCTTGCTGAACCAAGATACTAACCGGGGCCCCATATAGAATGCACCACCACTAGTGCTTTTCCGATCATCAACATTTCTAGCCCAATCTGCATCCGTGTAAGCATGAAGAGTAAGATCAACATTCTTTGGATACCAAAGTCCAAAGTCTTGAGTTCCTTGTAGATATTTAAATATTCTTTTGAATATTCTTTTGACAGCATGAAGGTGAGATTCTTTTGGATTAGCTTGGAATCGTCCAACAATCCCAACTGCATGCATAATGTCCGGTCTAGTCCCAATGAAATAAAGTAGACTTCCTATCATAGATCTATAATCTGTTTGGTTGACCATGGGAGAATCATCATGAGAACTGAGATTACATCCGGTTATCATTGGTGTACTTACAGGTTTTCACTCTTCCATGCCATACTTCTTTAGAATTTGCTTAAGGTATTTTTCTTGTGATAAGAATATACCATCTGCAGTTTGATGCACTTGCAAGCCAAGAAAGAATGTTAGTTCCCCAAGTAAAGACATTTCAAATTCTTGCTGCATGACAGAAGCAAATTTCTGACTCATAGATTCTTCATTACTTCCAAAAATGATATCATCAACATATACAACCATAATCAATAGTTTATCATTTTCAGTTTTTGTGTATAAGTTGCTATCAGCAGACCCTTTTGAAAATCCTTGTTGATGAAGATATTTGTCAAGACGATAATACCATGCCCTTGGAGCTTGTTTGAGACCATATAGAGCCTTTTTAAGTCTACAAACAATTTTTTCATCATTTCCCAAAATGAACCCTTCTGGTTGTTCTATATAAACTTCTTCTTCTAGATCACCATTGAGGAAAGCAGATTTAACATCCATTTGATAAACTTTGATTTGTTGGAAGCTTGAAAAAGCAAGAAACATTCTTATGGCTTCAAGTCTAGCTACAAGAGAAAAAGTTTCTTCAAAGTCTATACCTTCTTGTTGAGCATACCCCTTGCAAACAAGTCTAGCTTTATTTCTTATAACATCCCCATTCTTATTTAACTTGTTTTTGAATATCCATTTAGTTCCAATGACATTTTTGTCATGAGGTCTTGGTACTAATTCCCAAGTGTGATTCTTTTCAATTTGATCAAGCTTTTCATTCATGGCTTGAATCCAACATTCATCTTTGCTAGCTTGACTGACATTGTGAGGTTCAATAGTGGACAGAAATGCCAGATTGCTAGAAGATCCCACAAGAGTCCTTCTTGTTTGTACACCTGATCCCTTTTCTCCCAAAATTTGAAATTCTGGATGATTCTTTTGAACATATCTGGATGGAGCCTTTTCAGACAAATCATCTTCTGGTTCTTCATTGGGTTCACTGTTTGTATCATTACTATTTGATGTAGAAGGATATATGTCATCATCATCTTCATCTGTTGTTTGCTTTTCTTCTTTTGGAACTGCAGGAGACTCATCAATGACAACATCAATACATCATTGCTTAAGCCTTTTATCAGAATATCTGTATGCTCTTGTAGATGAGTAAATCCAAGAAGTATCCCTTCATCTGATATTAGTTCAAACTACAAGTTACCATCATTATTTTTGATAAAGCATTTATCAAAACTCTGTAAAATGCCGCACAGAGAATGCCACTGCAGTTCATATGGAGTTTTGTCATCAAGTACCCAACATGTGGCTTTGTTGAGAATGTTTTCTTCATTGGGGATGTGCTGCTTCACATGCTAAAATGTCAGTGTCTTCCTAATCATCAAGTAGGCTTCATGCCATTTGCTTGAATGTTCTCTTCCATTCTTTCGTTACGCCCATTTTTGTGGGAAACGCGCAGAACCTGCCTTTTTTATGCCATGTTGTTCACAAAATCTTAAACATCATTTGATGTATACTTCTCCTCCTTGATCGATCTAAGACACTTGATTTTTAGATCTAATTCATTTTCCACCAGTGCTTTGAAGATCTGAAAATTTTCAAATGCTTCATCTTTGTGTTTAATCAACCCAATCCAACACATCCTAGAGAAATAATCAATAAATAAGATATAGTATTCTTCCCCACGTGGTGAATTTTTCTTCATAGGTCCACATATGTCAGTATGAATAAGTTCAAGAGGCTTACTTGATTATCCTTCTTTGGCATTAAATTGTACTCTGGTCTGCTTACCGAATTGGCAAGATTTGCATATGATACTCTTTGGTAGAGTAATATTGGGAAGACCACGAACAGCTTTAAGTTTTCTTGATTTTTTGATTTGAGAGAAGCTCAGATGCCCCACCCTTCTATGCCATAGCCAATTTTCTGATGATTTGCTCAAGTAACATTGATCTTTGCAGTTCTTCAATACATACAGGTTGCTAGGAGTTCTTTTGCCTTTTATAATAGTTTTACCTGTATCAAGATCACGAACCACACATTCTTTTGAACTAAAGACAACTTCAGTTCCTTGATCACACATTTGACTTACACTTAATAGGTTATGCCTCAATCCATCCACATACATGACATCATTAGCCTTCACCTTTTATTTTAAAAACACGGACCCTTTTCCTTTAATTACAGCAGGGGTATCATTTCCAAATGTAACTTTATTTTCCTTTTCTAGAGCATTATATACACGAAGTTTGCTTTTGTCACCTGTCATGTGTCTTGAGCATCCACTATCAATGTACCATTGATTTTATTCACCTTCTAAAAATAACGCTATCCCACAATTTTCAACCTGTAGTTCCTTCTTTTTCCATACTTTGGAGCTTGAAGGAAAATCCTATTTTGGCTGGACTTTTCTCCTGCATTCAGATTCTAAATGGCCAAAGTTATTGCAATAAGTACATTCAACTTCATTTTGAAGAGGAGAAAAGTTGTTATAGGTGTTCTTTTTTGGTTCAATATCCATCCTTTTCTTTCTTGCTTCTCTTGTCATGATGGTTTTATAGGCAACACATTGAACAACTTTATGACCAAAATTGTGACATGAGAAACATTGTCCAGGAATGCATCATGAAATCTTCTATTTGAATTTACCTGGTTGTAGCTTCTTTGAAAGATATCCCTGTTAGTATTCCTTGAATTGTGATGACTGAAATCCACCTGAAGATTTCTTATTTCCATTGAGTGGTCGAATGTGTAAACCAAATTCTCGTATCGAAAATGAGCTGATAAATCTGTCCTGTAGAGGATTCTCCGGTATATCCAAGACCTGTCTTTATAAGAGGAGAACGTTGTACCTTGATAATCTCATCTAAGGTTTCAGATCCTTTAGCAAATATAAGATTCAAAGTCTTTTCTTTCTCAAGTTATTTTCTTAGACTTACTACTTCACATTCTAAATTCTTATTGTGTTTCTTCGCTACTTCATTCTGCTTTTTCAGAGTCTCTATGGTAATTTTCCTTTCTTCTAAGAGAATTTTACATTCTTCTAAGCGAATTTTGAGTTGATTGTTTTCTTCAAGAAAATCATTGTCCTCTAGAGCATCCACAAAAGTATCCTTTTCCTCTTTAGATTCAAATGCCATGAGAAGTCTTAGATCTTTTTCACATTCTTCCTCACTATCAGAGAACCCATCACTGTCTTCATGAGTGTAGTAACTTTTCCTAGTGCTAGACCGGTGCTTATTCCTTCTTGCTACTTCCTTCCCTTTTGCAAATGTTTCTTTATAAGGACACTTAGCAGCATAATGACCAACTCTTCCACAATCAAAACATTTGAAAGGAAGCTTACCTCTGAACCGTCGTGTGCCAAGTTGAAGTTTCTTTACAAAATTTACCTCATCTTCTTCTGAGATATATCCTGATCCTTCTGCTTCTTGTACTTCCTTCCCTTTTGTAGAAGCTCTAAAGATGGCTTCTTTGACTTCACATGGTCCTCCTCTTCTCATTTCATAGGCAGTTAGTATGCCATGGAGTTGTACGACAGTAAGATTTTGAAGATCTTGTTTTTCTTCAAGAGCAGAAACTTTTGACTCAAATTTTGCCATTAGTGATCTTAATATTTTCTCAACCAAGGTAGATTCTGCTATTGTTTCTCCCATGTTTCTCATACGATTTACAATATCATCAAGACGTAAGAAGAAACTAGCAACACTCTCATCATTATGCATCTTCAAATTTTCATATTCAATTCTGAGAGTTTGGATTTTTGCACTTTTTACCTTTGCATCTCCTTCATAACTTAGGATTATTTTGTCCCATATTGCCTTTGTTGTATTTAGCTACATAACCTTGACAAATTCTGATTCAGTTAGACTTCCCAATAGAGAATTGACTGCCTTTGCATTTGTTTCATAATTCTTCTTTTCCGTCGGATCCGCTGGTACTGCGGCTGGATATTGATATCCTTGTTCAACAATGGCCCATACATCTGCTCCCATAGACTGAAGATAGGATCTCATCCTTATTTTCCAGAAGATTAAATTGCTTCCATTAAAGAGTGGAGGCTTGATAGATGTTGTTCCATCTTGATTGCTCATCTTGCTTGATCTTCCTTCTAGCGGCTAAGCTATTTCAGAAGGACCTACTCTGATACCAATTGTTGGGAAAAATACTGAGAGGGGGGGTGAATCAGTATCTTGTGCAGACAATAAAACTTTGATATTTCCTTCTAAAAAAAAACCATACGCTACTTTCCTGAATTCAACTCGCGTATATACGCGGATATCCTTTACAGAACTCGCGTATATCCAGTGAATTAATTATGCATTTAATTCATGACTTAGATCACTGCATTACTCATTTATCAGATGTTCAAAAAAAAAGTCATCTGTGCCTCTGAATTCCTGTAGCGTATATACGCGGATATCAACTACGGAACTTCCGCGTATGTCCGGTGGGTAATTGTCGTACCAATTCATGGGTCCTGATCCTTTGCATTAGTCATTTATCAGATGTTCAGAAAACAGTAAACAGGTGCAGAAAGAATAGAGTAATCATTACACAATCAATCACACATTAACACCAGGATTTTTAGGTGGAAACCCAATTTGGGAGAAAACCACCGTTGTCGTCATCTCAGTCTTCAATCTTTATTATTAAGAAAACTTCTTAAAACATGTACTGGCGCAGACTCATACCAGCACGCAAGCACCCACCTGCAGAAGGCTACAGCCTTCTCTCATTTACCAACCTTTCTTGGAAGGGAGAAACAACCCCCTACTCTCGTTTACCAGCCTCTCCTGGAAGGGAGTTACTACCCCCTGATATTAACACCAACCTCTCCTGGCAGAAAGCTTCTACTTTCAGACTGAAGGCTTCAACTCTCAAATCCACTGCAGACCACGTTTCATCAATTTTAAAACTGGATCAAAACAGCTTCAACACAATCCTTCACTTATCAACAAACATCCTTTTCCCAGAGCATCAAACAGAACAGTGAAACCACTGTAACCAGAATATCAGAGATAACCCAGACATCAGAATAGATATGCAGAATCTCAATCAGCTTTGAGCAACCATCAGTTCAAATTGCATACACACTTTTCTTCAAACAGACTCGCGTATATACGCGCTTTTAATTAAGGAAACTCACGTATACATCTGTGCACTTTTCAGAAAAACCCTAACAGTCCATACGCTCCTTTGTTTAAACTGATCCGCTGTGGTGTATTGCTTTTTCATGGCTTGAACATCGTATAGATCTATAAAAGATAAACTTTGGAACAGATCGGAATCTGTGGACTTGCAGTTCTTGAATGCTCTTCCCCAAATACGTTGCGCTAGGTCTTCAATTCTTCCTCTTAGATCATCCTAGAGATTCATGTTTCACGGATCTAAGTTTTGACTGTAATGTCTTCTACTTTGGAGTGCATCATAGATTCAAATCTATCGATTAAGAACGAGAGTTCAACCATACGGATAATAATCGGAAGGGTGAAGTATTCAATTAAAGCAGACGCATGCACCCCTTTGCACAATGATTTTATTCTCCTTATATAGGTTTACCCTTTATCAATACCATGAGCCAAAACCACACCTCTTCCGATGGTATTCCTGGACGGGATCAAATAGACACCCCAGCGCTCAATACAATGGGTCAATACCATGGTAGTAACCCCTGGTTTTACTCTTTTAGAGCGCAATTGAGCATACGCGACTTGGCACGTACTTTCCCGCGTGCATACGCTACTTCTACTAGACAAACTCGCGTATGCCTTGAGACACACACTTTTCATCACTGGTCTAGCACATACTGGAATTCCTTTCATCATTACATCTGAGCTGCTCTGTAGACACATCAGATTTACATCATTAATTAGTATATCAAGTCAATTTCCATCAAGTACAACTTTCATCAAGTAGGTTGCCATCATCTTTATCAAGTGGGTTGCCATCAAGGACAACACTCTGCATCATATTGCCAATAGGTAATAGGTAGTGACCACTTTGATGTTCCTATTAATAGAAAACAAGGTCTATACACACCCTATGATGATAATAGAACAGAGGATGAACATTATTTTCAAGAATTGGAAAATGTCATCATAGAGACCCCAAAATAATATGACCTTAGGAGTAAAAAGAATCAGGAAACTCCCAAAACCAAAACCTCTGATAAATCTACAAAAAACAACCCTGTGAGAAAACCCAAAAACATTAAAAAAAAAGACAAAACAGTGGATGTAAATTATAATCAAAACAAAGAGAAATACACTCAAATTAATGAAAAACAAAGTGCAGACTTTAGCAACGTTAGCACCTCAACTAGTGCTCCTATTAAAACAATTTTGACCAAGGTAAATAGAGGAAATCAACAAGCTGATTTTGCTGATAAAGTGGTGATTAACAAGGCTGAAAAAAATATTGTAAAAAATCAGTTGCCTTTTAGTTTGGAACAGGAAATTGCCAAGATCAAAATCTCTGTTCCCCTCACTGAATTAGTCTCCCAAGATGTATATAGATCACAAATTTTGAAAGCCTTCAAACTAGGAGAAAATAATGACATTGTCAACCTCAATGATGACCAACCAGAGCTCTTATTTGGTCCTAATATTGAAGGAAAATACCAAGAAGGCCCAGTTCCTCCATTTTATGTTAGTTTGAAAATTCATGACAAAATTTTACACAATGCTATGCATGATTTAGGGGCCTCTCATAACTTAATGTCCAAAGTAGTAATGGAGAGTCTAGGCCTTGAAATCACCAGACCATACAAAGATCTATATTCCTTTGACTCCAGTAGAGTGAAATTTTTAGGTTTGATCAAAGACCTTTGTGTGAACTTAGCTCAAATTCCAGCCAAGTGTTTAGTGATGGATATTGTAGTGGCTGATGTACCCCCCAAATAAGGTATGTTGTTATCAATATCATGGAGAGCTAAGTTACAAGGAACAATGCAAATGTATATGACATATGCTACCATCCCTATTTTTAATCAAACTAGAAGACTTTATAGGGAATCTCACATGCAATACATGGTCAGTAGCCAAGAGAGACCGAAAAACTCTCCTCTTTATTCTGTGCATATAGGCCTTGACTCATTTATTCTTTTCAATCATGAAATATTTAATGTGCAAGAAACCTTAACTAACTTAGTGGACACCCCTCACTGTAACATAGTGGTAGACACAGAAAAGGAGGAAGACAAGACAAAAGTATCAATATAGTTTTCCAAATCAGAAAATCACAACAAACTAATCACATGTCTAGGGCTACAAAATAGTCATCCATTGGTTGTCAACTTTGAGATTCAAGAGAAGAATCCTCAACATCTTGAATAACATGAGGAACTAAATCAATTTAAACATAGTGCTGACTTACAAAAACAATCTAAAAGAACAATAGATGAAGAGAATAGTAGTCAAACTAGTTTTGATGGTTCTCATAGTAAGAATAGTGCAGGTGCAGGAGTGTGGCTTCATAATACAAATAAAAATCATGCTGAAGGACAGTCATACAAATTGAACTTTCCATGCACTAATAACATAGCTGAATATGAGGCACTCCTTCTAGGCTTGCATTTATTGAAAAATTTAGGAGCCAGAAGAATAATTGTTCATGGAGATTCTGAACTAATAATTAGGAAAATTAATGGGGAGTACACTGAAAAACATCCCAGATTGAGAACCTCTAGGAATGATACCCTAGATTTACTCAAAACATTTGATGAATATGAATTTACCTTTGTCCCCAGAAATCAGAATATGATGGCCAATGCACTGGCCATTTTTGCTAGTACTTGCAAAAGGCCTTGTGAAAGCAAACAACACACAATTCAAGAGAAATACAGACTAGCCATCCCAGACAATGAAAAATATTGGCAAGTGTTTGAGGGATATAAAAAAATAGAAGACTTCTTACAGTCCATAAATGAATTTGAGATACCAAGTTCAGATTCAGAGTATGAAAATGACTGTCCTATTGAAGAAAATCCACTTGATGAAGAAGTAAAGTCTCCAGAGATTGCTGATATAAATCTGTTATCTAATAGACACCACTACAGAAATTAGTGCAGATTTAGGAAAAAAAGACTTGGAAATGCTACAATATAGCACTCAAAGCTTTCCAAAACCAAAACCAAAACTGGAATTTGTTGAGACTGAAGTAGAAGAATGTAACATAGGCAGTGAAATAAAACCAAAAATGATCAAACTGTCTAAAACATTTCCAGCTCACATTAAACTAAAATACATTGAGCTCTTTCAAGAATTTTCTGATGTATTTGCATGGAGTTATGAAGATCTAAAATCATATGACACAGAGATAATTCAACATAAGATACCCCTCAAAGAAAAACAGAAGCCCTATAGACAAAAATTGCGCAAAATAAACCATGTTCAATTACCCCTGGTTGAGAAAGAAATTAAGAAAATGTACGATGCTGGAATTATAGTCCCTGTTAGATATTCAGATTGGGTATCTAATCTTGTGTTAGTTAGGAAGAAAACAGGAGAAATAATGCTTTGTATTGATTTTATGAACCTAAACAAAGCCTCATTAAAGGACAACTACCCTTTACCCAAGATGGATCACATTTTATTAAAGGTAGTTGGTTCTAGAAGAATTTATTTGTTAGATGACTTCTCAGGTTACAATCAAATTCTAGTACATCCTGATGATCAACCTAAAACAACTTTTACCACAACTTGGGGTAATTTCATGTATGTGAAAATGCCCTTTGGTTTAATGAATTTTGGTGCTACATTTCAGAAAGCCATGGATATTGCATTCTCAGAAGAATTAGGCTGCTTCATCATTATTTACCTTGATGATATCACTATTTTTTCCAAGACAGATGAAGAACACCTTGAGCACTTGAGAAAAGTCTTTGAGAAATGCATAAAATATGGGTTATCTTTAAATCCAAAGAAAACAATGTTTGGTCTCCAAGAAGGAAAACTACTTGGACACATCATATCAGAAGAAGGGATAAAGATAGACCCAAAAAGGATTGATGGTATATTGCAAATCAACCATCCTAGAAACATCAAGGAACTTCAATTTTTCATTGGGAAGATTAATTTCTTGAGAAGTTTCATACCCAATCTGGCTGAACTCCTTAGAAACATGACCAATATGCTTAAAAGAGAAGAAGGGGTTAAATGGACCTTAGAGGCAAAGAAATCATTTGAGTTGGTAAAACAAGAATTAACCAAAATACCAGTTCTCATTAGTCCTGATTTTACAAAGGATTTCTTCATTTTTTCATTTGCATTAGAACACACTATAGATGCTGTCCTATTACAGAAAAAATCGAAGGGACAAGAGTAGCCAATTGCATTCTTTAATAAGGCATTGAGAGCTGCACCTCTGAAGTACAATATCATGGGAAAAAAAAGCCTTTGCCTTAGTCAAAGCCTTAAAAGACTTTAGAGTTTACATTTTACATTCCCACATAATTGCATTTGTGCCAAATTCAGTTGTAAAAGACATTTTAACCCAGGACCCAGATGGAAAAAGAGGAAAGTGGATTTCTGTGATACTTGAATATGATTTAAAAATCAAGCCCACTAAGCTCATAAAAGGCCAAGGACTAGCAAGATTAATGGCTGAGTCTAATTTTGAAGCTCTTGATATAAACATGTTAAATGCATTAGATGAACAGGAGGAGTTGTCAACTCCCATTATTGAAGATAATTTCATGTTTTCATCTTGGTATGTTGATATTTTATATGTTTTGATCAATTTAAATACACCTTCTAGTTTGTCTAAAACGAAGGCAATATTTTTAAAGTTGAAAGCTGTTAATTACTGCATTTTGGATAAATGTTTATATTGGAAAAATGCTAGTGGATTATTGCTTAAATTTTTGCCTGAGAATGATGCAGATAAGATCAAGCATGAGTTACATGAAGGAGAATGTGGAGGCCACCTCTATTGGAAGATAACTACCAATAAAATCCTTAGAGCTAGTTACTATTGGCCCACTCTCTTTCAAGATGTCCACAAAATGATTATTGCTTGTCACAAATGCCAACTTTTTGAAGGCAAAAGAAAACTTCTTCCCTTACCCTTGCATCCAATCACTGTTGAAGCTCCTTTCCAGCAGTGGGGTATAGAATTCATTGGGAAAATTTATCCAGCCTCATCTACCCAACATAGATGGATCCTCACTGCAACATAATTTTTTACCAAATGGATAGAAGCCATCCCTTCTAGGCAAGCCACTGACTCTGTCATCATAAAATTCCTTGAAAATCATACCCTATCTAGATTTGGCTATCCTAGAAATATTATCACTGACAATGCTACTACATTTGGATCCAAAAAGATGGTTGAATTCTGTCATAAATATCAGATTACATTGGGCCATTCTACTGCTTAGTACTCTCAAGGTAATGGGTTGGAAGAATCCTCAAACAAAAGTGTGGTGAATATAATCAAAAATTTGCTGGAAGATAATAAGAAATCATGGCACACAAAGCTAGTACATGCATTATGGGCTGACAGATTAACACTTAAGAAATCAATTGGAATGTCACCCTACCAGCAAGTCTATGGAGCTGATGCAATTTTTCCAACCAGTCTAGGAGTGCCAATCATGAAGCTGATCCAAGAAGTACAGTCTGAGGATAATGATATGAAAAGAAGAATCAATCAGACTATACATCTTCAACAAAATAGAGAGGAAGTCTACAACAGAGCACTACACAAGTAAGAAAACATCAAGAAGTTGTTTGATAAAAGAACCAAAGAAAGTGATTTCAGCATTGGTGACAAAGTTTTGAAGTGGAATTCTAGGAGAGAAGATAAGGGAAAACATGGAAAATTTGATAACTTATGGCTAGGCCCTTATCTCATTCATTTTACTGCTGGTAACAATGCTTATTTCTTGCAGGAATTGAATGAATTTGAAATTTTTGGAGGTCTTGTCAATGGCAGGATGCTCAAACATTATTTTTCTTCACTATACCAGTTTGAAGCTTTTTCATTTTTTTCCTCATTGTAAATATCATATCTATCACTTCTTTCAAAGTTAGAAAAGGAGAAAATTACAAAAAAAATTAAAAAAAGAAGAAAAGAGGGAAGAATGAAAACAAGAAAGGTACAGCTCCATACCAAAAAAGAGAAATAAAATCTGAAAGTGTGCAAGCTCAAATGCCACTCCTAAAAACACACTTCTAGTTAGTCATACAACCTAGTCATGACCAATTAGCTTTTCAATTTACTGATGATATGTTAGTGAATTAGATCAGCAAAATAACACAATCTTGGCTTATCAGTAAGGTAGATTAGGATAGAGGAAACAAAGGTTCAAAAAAATTCAATATCTGAACCTATGATTCTCAAAATAAGAATGGCTCTAATTAGATTAAATCTTGAGCCAAAGATTAAAAAAAAAACTGGTTCCAATATGCTCAAAACTTGAACCAGATGAGAGAGAAAACACAACTCAAACAAATTCAAAACAGAGCTGAAGAAATAATGAAGGATGTTTTAATTTTCAGATCTTAAGCCTTCACAAAATTTTTTACTTTTCTACCAATAAAATCTATGTGTGGCTTGTTTTTATGCCATAGATCTGCAACAAGTCAAATTGCTTAATCCTGGCTTGGCTACTTTTAAATTTCCTATCTTAGAAAATAGAGAATAAAGGTCTGTCAGACATTCTAATCCTGACATATAGTAGTTAGGTAGAGAATTTATGAACTCAACTGTTTAAACTGAGTTCATGGAGAAATAAGAGTAGACTTAGACTAGTTTTATGTTTTCAATAAAAGAATAAAATGTTTATGAAAAGAGTTTGCAAGTCCAAGTGCACCTTCTGGAGAAAAAATGTTAGGAAGTAGATTGTGTAGGTAGTTGTTTGGGAAATAATTTTCTGTTGATATAACAAGTTCTAATCATTTTTGTTAGCAGCTGATAAAAATATTATCAAAGTGCAAGGCACTGATCAGCTTCCAGAGAAAATTGTCTAAAGATCTTGACACCTCAAGAAGATGCCATCCCCATGTGGAGCCACTGTTAGCCACCTATAAAAATTTGTCATATCAAATGGTGGCTAAATATTTTTAGCCTTCAAGAAACAATTCCTTTCCAAATTGTGATTTCTTGAAGTTTTATGATAATAATTATCCTTGGAATTAATCTTCACTACTGTTTTCACTATTAGCCCTAAAGGACCTTATTTTTTACCAAAAGAAAAAACTGCTCATGAGGCTCCATTTTTCATCATTTCACTCCTTTTACTCATAATCAACCCCATTTTCATCCTTATTCCCTTCATAAAAATCCCTCCATTTAACCTTCATTTTAACCTCCAAAAGCATCAAAACCCTCTTAAAACCTTATATTCCCCCCCTTATTTGGTTTTAATTTCCCTTCTTTCATATATCAGAACCCTCTTTTGGCTTTAAAAATCCCTATTTTTGGCCTAAAAACGGTCTTCTAGCACTATAAAGTTTTTAAGCCCCCGAGAGCTTATTTTATTTAGCCCCTTTCCTACATACATCCCAAAGCTCTGCAATCGGGCACTTAACAGCCTAAAACCCTTACCGAAACCCCTTTTTCCTCTATTTTTCTTCATTCCTGACATTATGATCTGAATTAATCTAGACCGTTGATCTCTGTAAATCAACGGCCATCGGGCCCCATCCTTCCGCCCACCTTCTCGTCCCTTCTCCCCATTTCAAGATTTCTGCTTCATCTTTAAATCTCCACTGTTCATTTCGAAGATCCAATGATCGGGACTTAACCCGATAAAACTAATTTTTCACTTGAACTTTTACCCGCCACTTAATGTTTCTACTACACGACAAAAAAAATGTCGGTCCCACCATCCATGCCCCATGCATCTTACCTCCTGTCGCATGTAACTCGCACCGTCCCATCAATACCAAGAGATCCGACGGCTTAAACTCCGTTTCGCAAAATTTTTGCGCCCAAAGCTTAATGCTAAAAAAATTTGCGAAATGGGCGGTATCGAAAGGGGCAGGTGTCAAGTGATGTATGGAATCGCATTCCATTTGCGCAAAACTGACTTCCCCCATTTCATTTTGCGAAAACCATCCCTGGTTTTCCGCTATACCACTTCCCCTCACAACGTTGCCTTTTTTTTTATCCCTGTCGTCGATCTCTGAGATCAGATGGCCCTGATTTAATCTCGCCCCCATTCATTTTCCACCTGACTTGCTCCCAAAATATTTCACCGAGTAATCTCGGGCGTTGATTGTCCTAATCCAACAGCTCCTGTTCGTCGTCATGCCCAAACTTCCATTTGCACTTGGTTAGTTGCTCTGCCAAGGTTTTTCTCCCTTTTTTCCGCTGCATCCAGATTTTTTCCTCACTGCTCCTCCACCCTCACGAGCCTCTGAAGCAATATTTACCACATCTATAGGGTTTCTTAACAATTTGTTCTATTTTTTGTAGGGTTGAATGGTGGTTGTTCTGAGAATTTCCACAGTCACAGTCAGGTGACATTTTCGGCCCAGAATGATGATTCTGTGGTTTTTATCAAAGAAGAAAAGGAGCTGCGGGTTTTGAAATCCAAGTTTAAGTCAATTGGATCATGATCCAGGGTTTCACAAAAACCCTCCAATAGCAAAAAGCCACCTATATAAACAAAACAAACAAAGTGTATCAAAGTGAAGAAATTAATGATAAAGGGATTAATTCCTAATCCTAAATATTAGGGTTTTTAATCCACAAGTTAATGAGATTAAGACAATGCCAAAGAATGAAGACTTGAAGATGAAGATTAAGGCTTAATTAAGCCTAAACACAGATCAAAAAGAAAATCACTATGTTTATAAAAACAGAGAGATATATCAGTCAAAGAGGCCTCCACTACCACATCAGAGGCCATTTATCCTTTTTAGCTACCAAAGTGCCACCTGCAGCCTCAATAAATCAAATGAAGGCATAGTTATTGCCCAATCAGAAGATATTTGCCTAAAGACAGCTAGAGTTATTTCCAACCTGCCTAAAGAGTTTTAAAGTCAAAAAAATATGCCAAGTAGCTAAAAATTAAATGAAAACCAATTAATACATGGAAAAGATCAGAAATCTTCTCTATTGAGCCTCTCAAAGACAGAGAAGCATTAACTTGTGTTAATTGAACTAGAGACATTTTCTTTCATCCCACCTCCTCTTTCTTCTATAAATACTTCTGAAGAAGATGAGATGTTGTTGGTTGTTGGAATTTGATGTAATAAGTTTTTGTATCGAATCATTGTTGAATGTAAATAAGTTCTGAAGCTCTGAAGCTCTGTTAAGTTATTGAAGAAGTTAGGCTGAGAAGAGAAATTTTTGCTGTGATGAAACATTGGACATGTAGTTTGTAACTGGATTGAAAATCAATATACAAGCTAATTTATGGGATCCTGGTCTATATCATTGGTGAAGTACCTCTTACTGTTATTTTTTTCCTTTCATGTATGCCATTTTGTTCACTTTTCTCTGATAAAGAATAGCAAGCATAGAGCTAGTATTTACTGTTAGAAGTACCCTACTCTCACTGATAAGCTTTAACTATATGTTTTCTACCAATTGTGATATTTTGGAATGACTTAAATTAAGTGTAAACATTATCGAGGAATGTTGGTTATTCCATGTCTTGATGTGAAAAACTTGAAAGGAAGTTCTTGAATGATACTTTCATTACATGCTAAGTAGAGTTAAACTACAAAAGTTTATGGTTTGCCCTATCTTCTAGTTCTTTCTCCAAAGGTTGTTTGAAAGTTTCCCTAAGAGTATGTTGAAGCAGACCATGATTGTAATACATATGACCTGATCTTAAGCTGCACTTTGTTTTCTTATCTGTTTTCATCCCTTCTTAAAGTAGTCTACTGAGATTACTGGATTGTTGTCTGATAAGTTAGCTTTAATACAAGTTTGTCCAAAGAAGTCCATGGTTAGCCCTGTCCTTTGGTTGGTTTCAAAAAGTTGCTTAAAAGGGATTTTCTTGTATGGAAAGTTGATAAATCCTTGTTGAAATTATTGGCTTTTCCTACTTTCTCAACACTTTTAATGTTCCACTCCATAATTTAATCTAAAGGATCTTTTGATATAGATGAGTTTCCCCTTGGACCACTCTTGAAATTGTTGCACAATTAAACCTTTTTGTGACTCCATTTCCCAATGGATTAAAGCTGCTTCACACTTCTCAATATATTAGCATATTCACCCTTTGAAACTGTTGTCGTTCCTAGAGACAGCCTTGAGTTGTGAAAGACCAGTGCCTAGGACATCTTATATAGCAAGGAGCGTATGATATAACAGGGAGAGTTATCAACAAAAAGCTCTCATGCTATTTCCTGAAAAACAAGAAATGTTATTTTGAATGGGACCAAGACCTTCAGAAACTGACACAGGGAAAGGAATACTGCAGAGGCAATGTGCAAAAATCTAATATAAAAGCATCAGACAATTCAGAGGCAGCTTACTGTAAAGAGGGCCGATTCAAAAGATATGTCACAGAAATAAATTATCAGGAGGAATTTGTTGTGAATGAAAGATTGAGAGAATACTAGTTTTAATTGAGATGATATCTAGATACACAATATTACCAAGTAATGGGCTTACCAATTTAATAATCCATACGTGAAAATAGCGTTTTAAAAATAACCTCCCAAAGAAACTAATATAGCAGAAATATGGTTTGAGTGAATAGTGAAACAGTATATCATGCCTGAGCCATATTTAAAGCGCTTGAATAATCCGAGCATGGGTATCAACTAGGATAAATCCATACCAAAAATCAGTGAGCCACTCGCATTCCAGAAACATGATACAAGAAAGCGGATGAAACGAAATGAGCAATTAAATTAGCACATATAGGAGAAAGTTACACACTGTGAGATACCAAAGACTAGAATCCTCTTTGAAGATGAAAATCCTCCTCACTGAGACCCAATGGGCTCTGTACATTCATATGAGAGCTTTTACAAAATGCATACAAAAATTCTCTTACTGCATAATTTTCTGATAAAATCTGGAACCCTGAATAGTCTATTCTTCGGGGGTTTTATAGGGAAAAAGGAAAACTTCGTAAATGAAGTCGATGATGAACATTTAATTTTCTTCATAAAGATAGGATGGCGGAAACGTGCATGCCCATACTGCTTGATAACTCTGTAATGCCGCATGTACTCTGTGGCTTGCTTTCTGAAATAAATGCACTGGGTGGAAATTTCTTCAAGAACATGGTAGAGAAATAAAAACCTTATGGGTAGTATGTCTTTTCTTGGAGAGAAAATTCTGCTGAAATAAAACCTTGAGGGTATCGTTTTCCGTGCATAAACCTTCTAAGTGATCTGCAGGGTCTTCAATATGGTACTCTGCTTTTAAATGGTTAGGTTAAGGCTTGAAAATTTTCAATTATGCACTCTCTGCCTTTCACTGATACTCTCTGTCTGTCGTATTAATGTTTCTGATCGCGAAATTTGTGCTTTGAATGACTATGGAGGGTTTGACAGAGTTTAAACCTGCTTCTTTAATGGCTCTCATGTCGTAACAGCTTCCTAGACCCTTTCTCCATAATTATAGCCTCTGAAAAATGGTCCTTTCCGGTGTTCTCCGCTACTGTAATCAAAATTGTGAATCATGGCGGTTTACCGCCATTCATACCCTGCAAAATACACAAAATCGTCAAGAAAACAAATGCATGGCAAAGTGGATGCAGCGGGGATAGTGAGGATGGCAGTGCAGCATGGTGAAATGGTGGAATGGTGATGGCACAAAAACACAGCGGAATGACGGAGAAATGCTCTGGTTTCAGGTTGGCGAAATGTAGAAAATTACACGTAAAACCTTAGAAATTGGCTTTAGAATGGAATATGCATATGGGATGGGCGTGTGATGAACACACGTGGAATAATGACGTGGCAGAGGACACATGTCGATGGTGGGTGGACAAGCAATATGGACCATCCGATCTCAGGAGGAGATCGACGGTGGAAAACATATCGGAGGGCGACGGATTGGCGGGTCAGGGGTACGGACACCTTGGGTTAACTTTCGCGCATCTTCGAAGTGCGATGACTGTTGGATGAAGAGTCCCAGATCGGACGGTTGACATGAATATCGCACCGGGTCAAATGCCAAACAATAATGCGCGATGAGGGGGCGGTTTTGAAACAGTGACGAAGCGACGTGTCATACACTGAGTGGAATTTCTCTGAAATGGAAAATACCACTTGCCCTCCAAAGGTGGTGCAATGAATACCACTGGTTTTGAACAGTATTTTTGGGCGTGGGGACCACAGAGGCGGGTGAGCTGCGGACCGTTGATTTATGATTTGATCGGACGGTGGACAGATGATCGGAGCGGTAAATGGGTGGGCTATGGGCGCATCGCTGATCCACGAAGACCGTCCGATCTGCACAGATCGACGGTTAATACTGCGCCCGATCATTTGGTTGATAAGCGCTCTCCAGGCTAGCACTTGGTCCTAGCATCCCGGTCATGTGAAAAAGATAGAGGGGCCAGGGCCGTAGGAGCTAGGCCTGATATATTTTCAAATGCGGGTTTTTGGCCTTTCATAATGTAGTTTGGGGGTAAGAAATGGTAACGATAGGCAGAAAAAGGATTTTTTAGTACAAAAAGAGGGGGTTTGAAAGGTTTAAGTGAGATGGCTTGTCAAAATCCTAATAGAATGCTAACATGATCAACATTGGCTCCACCTGGGGACGGCACGTTCATCCCTGGGCATGTCGAGAACTTCGCAGACCACCTGATAATCTTCTATGCGAACTCTGCTCTTCAACACTTCTACTTTTCTTTTCATAATTCATCACGACACCCACATTATTGAAACAAGGGTGAAAATAGGAAACTAATATACAGTATAATACACCGGGTTATCTATGCCTGAATCAAATTTGGAAGTAGGGTTTAAGGAACTGACCATTTACAAGGGCGTCAAGCAAGTCTCCCTATAAATTTTCCAGCCTGAAAGTATTGCTACTTCCTTGTTCCATGATTTTGAAAGGACCGAACCAGAGTGGGTCGAATTTACCATGTTTTCCTTTTTCAACCCTCCGGATATCCCACCTGAGCACCAAATCACTAATCTGCAGATTCCTGTCCTTGGAATGCTGATCAAAAAGGTACTTCATCTTCTCTTAATATTCAGTCAGCCTTTGATTTACCTGGCTCCATGTTTCTTCCAATTCCACCAGCGGATTTATTCTCCTGGTCATATCATTAGGCTCTTCTTGACTTTCTTGCATGAATTGGGCTACTAGTAGGGCTAACTATATAGGGAATACTGCTGCCCTCCCATATACTAATTCATATGGGGTTTTCCCAGTTGCTCTCTTACTGGTAATTCTATTGGCCCACAGAGCAAATTTCAACTAGGAATCCCAATTTTTCTGATTTTCATTTATAGCCTTCTTCAGTGCCCTTACCAGGGTTTTATTGGAAGACTCTGCCAAGCCATTTCCTTGTGGATAATAGGCTATAGAGTGGCTTAGTGTAATTTTATACTGCTGACAGAAGCTCACAAAATTTACAGACTTGAAGGCCTGGCATTATCAGTCACTATTCTGGCAGGGCAGCCAAACCTGGATATGATGTTTTCTTCCACGAACTTTATTATAATAGTATCTATGGTGTTCCTCACAGGTATGGCTTCCACCCATTTTGTGAAATAATCAGTGGCAGTTAAAATCCACTTATGCTGAACACTCGATGGAGGATGTATTTCACCCATAAATTTAATTCCCCATTGTCGAATGGTTCGTCCACGTGCACGAGAATCATGGGAAGAGGTGCCAAATTCTGTCTTTCAGAAAATTTCTAACACTTCTCACAAGCTCTAACCTGGGCAAAAACATCTCCAAAAATCTTGGGCCAATAGAAACCAGCCTTCAGGATTTTGTGAGCAGTGGCCCTCCAGCTGTAATGACCCCCACAGATTCCTTCATGAAATTCGGCCATTATACTCTCTACCTCATCCTCTGTGAGACACAGGAGTAGGATGCCTGAGGGATCTCGCCAGTATAGCCGGCCATTGGCAACTATGTACTTCTGTGATTTCAATCTTAGCGTTATGTATTTAGCTTTATCACAGCTTGTAGGGCAGCTGAGTGTGAGGAGATATTCTAATATCTCTTTGTACCACTGACTGGTGAGGTAATTCATATGTGTTTACAGAGTAGCTATCCCAATTCCCTGTCGCTCTTCTTTCTCCTCATATTCCTCACCTACTATTGTGGACAAATTTATACCCAGAGCTTGATAGTTTGATTCAGATAATATTTTGGAAAGCCCTTGTCCTTTGATCAACTTGGTAGGGTGGATGTCTAGCTCATACTCCTGTATTTTGGCAATCCACTTCCCCCTTTTTCCTTCACTATCCCCTTGGATAAGAATATCTTTTACAGCAGCTGTAGGCACAAATGCAGTGATATGGGACTGCAAGATATACATGCAGAATGCTTTGAGGGATTTCACCAGGGCGTATGCTTGCTTTTCTAATATGTTATATTTTAATTCTACATCACGGAGCACCTGACTGAAGAAGGCGATGGGCTGCTCGTACCCTTCTTCATTTTTCTGCAATAAAACTCCTGTTATTGTATGAGGTGATGCAAAAGAAAAGATCATGAAAGGTTTAGCATAATCTGGTCCAGCTAGCATAGGGGCTTCTGTAAGAGAATTTTTTATTCTGGTAAAGGCCTCTCGTGATTCCTGGGACCGCTTAACCTCATTATTTTTCTTCAGCATGTCGGTTATATGTCTAACTATTTCAGCATAGTTAGGAATAAACCTTCTCAGAAAATTAATGCGCCCTAGGAACACCTGTACCTCCTTATTTCTGGGAAGAGAAATACCATATATAACCTCTACCCTCTTAGGATCTATCTTCACCCCATCTTTAGTCACAATGTGTCCCAAGATTTTACCCTCTTCTAATGCAAATAATGACTTCTGAGGATTTAGAGAGAGACCATACCTTCTACATTTCTCAAAGGTTCTACGCAGATGCTCAATGTGCTCAGTATCATTCTTTGAAAATACAGTGATATCATCGAGGTAGACTACCAAAAATTTATATTGCTCCCCAACAAAAGAAATGTCCATGGCCCTCTGAAAAGTGGCCCCTGCATTAATCAACCCAAAAGGCATCTTGGCATACATAAATGTACCCCATGGTGTGGTGAAAGCAGTCTTCTTTTGGTCTTCTGGAAGTACAACCACCTGATTATAACTAGAGAATCCATCCATCATTGACATCCTAGAAGCTCCAACCACTTTCTGCAGGATGTGGTCCATCTTAGGCAATGGGTAATTATCCTTTAACGATGCTCTATTTAAATTTTGGAAATCAACACACAGCCTTATTTCTCCATTCTTCTTTCGGACAGGGACTAGGTTTGCCACCCATTCAGAGTACCTCAATGGCACAATTATTTTGGCCTTTAACAACTTCTTAATTTCCTTCTCAATGGATGGAAGCAGCAGGGGATTTATTTGTCTGAGCTTCTGCTTATGAGGTTTTGCATCTCCCTTTAGTGGAATTTTGTGTTGCATTATATTGATGTCAAAAGTTTTTAGGTCCTGATAATACCATGCAAACACATATTTGTAAGAATGAAATAATCTCTGGTATAGATTTTTATATTATTCTCGGACCTTCCTGGATAGTTTTACAATTTTGGGGTCAGCATCAGTACCAAGATTCAGGTCTTCTACCTGATTTTCTTCTACCACTTTTCCTGGATGCAGTGGGACATCATTCTTGTCAAATAATCTTTCTAGAGGCACCAACCCTCTAGGTATAATGTTTCCCTTCAATTGCAACACTTTATTACTTGCCATTTTCTTCTCCCAATTTCTTTCTGAAGTGTCTTCAGTCTCTTATTCTTCATCAACATCAATCTCCATATTGGAGAATTCTCCTACTATTTCCAAGAATATCTTCATCTGTTCTTCATCCTCAAATACCTTCCAGTGCTTGATGTTATCTGGGATTGATGGTCGATAACATACCTTAATTATATATCTTAAGAGAGGGTTCTGAGGTGGACGAAATGTACTAGCAGCCACAACAAGGGAATCAACCATCCTATTTTGTTCTAGGGGCATGAACTGGATATTAAATGCCAAGAAAAAATTCTCTACCATATCCAAAAATTCATTCCTATATGCCCTCAGCCGAGGATGTTTGGTTTGACACTGATTCCTGACTTGTCTAACCACCAGTTCATGAATCTCCCTTTACTTTTAAACTTTGTATGTTCATGCTCCTGGCTGTCTGCAATCCTAACATAAGTGCTTCATATTCAGCCACATTATTAGTGGCTTCATCTTCTAGCTTGAAAGATAATGGGACCCATCTCCCTGTAGGAGAAATCAGTAGTATTCCAGCTCCATTACCTTCTCTTGAATTTTCTCCATCAAAATGAAGTGTCCAGATTCCTGCTTCATGGCTCTCTGAGGGTTGCTCAGTCTTGATCTGGAAGAAGGATGGTTCATGAGCATAATCTTGATTTTCTTCCAGCATCAAGCATGAGAAATCTCCTTCTTTACTTTAGACTGGTGAATTAACAGAGTTTTCAACCTTAGTCACCATCTTGAAAAATCTAGTTTCCATGTACAACCTCCTCTCCTGGCCACCAAAAATCGGGATAGTGGCATATGTTAAATCCAACTTAATTGACTGACCAATTTTTGTCCCCCAGGACCTTGACAGTAACATGCCAAAGTGAGCTGGGATGTCGGCCACCACGATGTCCATTACTACACTTTTTGCTGGGATTTGGGCCAAATTGACCACCAAATCCTTGATCATCCCCAGGCATTTAACTTTTTTGGAATCAAATGAATATAGGTCCTTGTATGGACGAGTGATTTGTAATCCTAGTTGCTCCATGACTGACAGAGGTAGTAGATTATGGGAAGCTCTAGAATCTAACATACAGTGATGTAATAGCAGGTCATGAATCACTAGAGACACATAGAAAGGAGGAGTAGAAGCATCTAATTCCTCAACATGTGGGCCAAATACAACCGTGGGTCTTTCTTATTGAAGGTTGAGACTATCTGGGGTGAGTGTTGATTCTGGAGGGATCATAAAAGAGGTGACTTGGGATTGATATGCAAGTTGCTTTAATAGTTCAGTCAAGGGAACTGGGATTTTGACCTTCTCAAGTTCTTTTTGCAGACTGAAAACAGGAGGGGACTTCTCTATTACAACCTCTTTTGATTCTTTATTTTCAGCTGAGGGTTTGACTTCTTTTGACACAAACTTGGTATTAGGGGGAATGACTACTTTTGAAGAGGAAGGAATTTGATCATTAGATTGCAAAGGTTTATTTAGAAGCCCCTTACCTTTGTCTATGACTTTCTTCATTGTTGACTCCTTCTGAGCAGGTGCTTCCTTCTGGGGTAGCTCTTCTTCTTGATCTTGAGTACGAGTCCTCTTCCTAGAAGATCTGAGATCATATCTTCTATTGAACTGTGCTTGCATGAAATCAACAAATTGCTTACAATAGTGATCAATTTATGAGTCTTCTGTGTCTCTAGCCTTTTCTTCTTCTTGCAATGAGCACTCGGTTCCATCACTTTCTTGCAAGGGGCATTCTTCTCCATCACTATTCGAAAAGCCAAGATTTGCATCCTCCATTCCATAGTAAGTGTCTTCAATAGGATCATCTAGTGGACCTTCCAAGTACAATGGGTGTGGTACTTGATCTTGTTGTTCCTTTGGTTCCCTTTGCAATATTTGCAGGGGTGGTTTCCTATACTGAGGATTGTATGTTGTAAATATTGTCATTGATGGCAAAGGAGGCAGCACTCAGTGCGACAGAAGCAGCGCATACAGAGGAAGAGTAGAGGCAAAGGCAGAGCGACAGAAGCAGCGCATACAGAGGAAGCTGCGACAGAAGCAGCGCATACAGAGGAAGAGCAGAGGCAGAGGTAGAGGTAGAGCCGTTATAAAATTTCGGGAATCGCTTAACTACAGCAACAATGTAATGCACATAATACAGAACCTCATTTCGGGAATCGCACACTCCAACCGGCGTTATACAGTTAATATAACACAAATATAATTCCGGGAATCGCACACTCCAACCGGCGTTATACAGTTAATATAACACAAATATTATTCCAGGAATCGCTTAACTCCAGTGGCAAAGTATACATATATATCAGTTATATAAGTGGAGCGCTTTATTATAAGAACCAAACTTTATACGGTGGTACCCCTCCCCAATCGCAATCGAAGATCACAAGAGCAGCGTAATATGTAACCCACAGGAAATTGCGATTGCGATGAGAATCCGGACCTGATGGGTCTATAAACCACAATTGATAAATCTCGGAACTTAAATAAACAAAGAATTTGCGAATACAATGAAGCCCAGAGCATATAACCAAAGGTCCAAGGTATATATATGGAGCGCACAAAACGAAGTTTTATATGGTGGGACCCCTTCCCAATCGCATCGGAGGTAAACAAAGTAGAGGGACTTGCAACTCAAAGTTGCGATTGTGATCAATCGTAATCGGAAATCGCAAGGGGATCGGAACGTGCAAAAAAAGAGTTGCGATTACGATTGGAAGTTCTGGACCCGATGGGTGTATAAACGGTGGTTAATACATATTTGAGTTACGGTCAAATCGCATCGGCACTGGTCAATCACATCGGAAAGAAACAAACCATCAGAACATATGTTAAAGACTTGCGATTGCGATTGAAGCCCGGACCCGATGGGCTTATAAATTATGATTAACAAATGTTTCAATTCCATGTTCCAATCACATCGGCACTGGTCAATCGGAACATATGTTAAAGACTTGCGATTGCGATTGAAGCCCGGACCCGATGGGCTTATAAATTATGACTAACAAATGTTTCAGTTCCATGGTCAATCGCATCGGAGGTAAAGTGGAGCATCGGAACATCACAACAGAAAGTTACGATTGCGATTGAGATTCGGACCCGATGGACTGATAAACTGTGACTTGATAGGTTTGAGTTCCGGAACATGTTAACAAAGATTTGCGATTGCGATTGAAAGGCCGGACCCGATGGGTTTATAAGCCAAGACTGATATATGTTTGAAGTTTCGCCATAACAGTGAATAATCACAATCGGAAGAGGCTGAGGAGTGATACATCGCATCGGAAAGATCGGCGAGTGAGCCCGAAAGGAGTTCTTATTTGTTTAAAGAGTTTTTATTATATAATGCCGAGAATTGATTTAAGTCTTTTTAAAAGGAAGTTTGTATGTATGCTGAGTGTTGAAATTACTCATATATATATGAAAGGGAGTTGTTATATATATATATATATATATATATATAACGTTGTTGCGATAAGCCATGTGGTCTGTAGACCCAGGGGCCTCAGCTTAACGGGAGGGCGATTCTTAATATACAATGACTGTGATATATGTCCGTTCCGCTTGCGGAAAGTTCCACATCAAAAAGACACTTGCTGCAAGTTAGCAGTCACGTATTTTTCTAAGAGGCACTGATATAAAAGCACTGTTACACGTATGCAGCAATTACACCACAGCAGAGGACAGAAAAGCATACAGAGCAGAAAAGAGTCAAAACACAGTCACAGAAAAGACAAATGTGCAGCAAACCAAGAGACAAAATAAGTGAGCTGGAATTCACATTATAATTCGAATGTAAATGTTGTAATTGGTTTTATTGTTTGTGATGCATTAGCAAGTCTCCAAGAGAAAACAAATTCCCACTGTAATGTTAAAATTGACACCTACAGTTATAATTTTTGAGTAAGCTGATAAAAGGAGTGAGAAGGCAGAAGGAAAAGAGACATGACTTTCCATTTCGAATTCCAAGCAGAATACAAACAGTCATGTGAGGAAATCTATAAATAATATCATCTTGATATGCAGAGTGAGTTTTTGAGAGCAAGGGAGAGAGCATATATAGAGAGAATGTAGAATATAGAAGGCAGAGAAGATTAAGAGAAGCTACAGAACAGAGCTGATATCTGAGGAAAATCAACAAACATTCAGTTTGATAAATTGAGGAAGTTGGAGCTTCCCTATCAAGTTTAAGCTTGATATTCGTCAGTTGTAGCTGACTGAGGTTGGAGCCTCCTGTAGGTTGGTGCTTGCAGAAAATAGTGGTGAGAGGGAGTTGGAGCTTGCCTTTGCATCACAACAATAATAAGATGTGGTTTTCTCCCTTTATGGGTTTCCACTTATATCTGGTGTCTCTGTGCATGATATTTATGTATTGATCTGATATGTATCATTTGCTTAATACCTGCTGCTTTCATATTAAGTCTACTGATATATTAAACTAATACTTTCTGATTACATTCTAAAATTACTCTCACATCAAATAGAGTTTGAAATGAAGGTGTAAATAAGTTTAATGAAAAGTTTAAGAGATCAGGAATGTATTAAACTGATTCACCCCCCCCCTCTTAGTTTAATTAAAGGTTCAACAATTGGTATCGGAGCAAGTTCCTTGTATATCAGGTCTAACAGGCGAAAGGAGATCCTGAGCTCTCAAGATGGCAAGTCAAGAAGGGAGCTCAACCCAGCTAAGCCCCTTTCTTTACAAGTGCAAGTGCCTTTTGGAAAAATAAGAATGAAAGCATATAATGTCCTTAGGATTAGAAGCTTGGGATCTTGGAAATTGGATATGTCACAAGTCAGCCAAATCTGAGAGAAAAAGCTAAAAAAAGCTTTGTAGCTAATGCAAAAGCAATGAATACAATCTTAAATGGACTATGTGAAGGGTGAGTTTATCAAAATGATACCTGATAAGGCGCCAAAGAATGTGAAGGCTCTAGAGAATATCCATGAGGGAAATAAAAAGGTTAGGCTTGCCAAACTAAGTGTCTGAGCGGTTGAAAATTTAAATAGATGATGATGAAGATGTTGAGGCTTCTTCTTAAAAGTTACGAAATTGTTAACGATATAGGCAGCTCTTGGAGAAACAATACCGAAGGTATAATTTTACAAAAGATTCTAAGATCTCTTCCATCTGATTCAATCTGAGATATGCATATGAAAAACAGTGGGATTGGAGACCTTGACCATGGAGACAAGCTTTTAAATCTTCTGACCCTTATGAGATGAGGCTCCCATAGAAGAAGCCAAGTACAAGGAAACGACATTCAAAGCAGAAGAAAGAAAGAAGAAAAGGAAGACATATGCTCTGCTCACGATGAAGAAAGAGGCTAAATTTGTCAAGGGGTGGATAGAGGGATCGGTGAATACAAAGGTAAAATTCCTTTTCAAATGCTTCCCTGGCTTGTGGAAGAGTTGGACATTATGTTGCTTTAGATGTCCTCACAGAAAATGAAAATCAGCTCAAGAATCGAGGAAAGACACTTCAAGAGGTGGCGAGGAAAGGGAAGAAATTGACGAGAAAATCTTCTATGCTCGGCAAGACGGCGGAGTGCATCTACGAAGGCTGAGATGAACTCTCGGGAGAAAGAGGGAACCTCTAAATTTTTATTAATGGCCATAGAAGATCTTGAAGGACTCTTGCTAGAAGAAAGAAGAAGAAGGGGAAGTCGATCTTGAGAGAGGGGGAGCTAAGAAGTGCTCGGAGGAATTGATAGACTCAAACTAAATCTGAGAAAACAAAAAGAGATTCTCCTCAAATGTGTGGCATTAGAAAAGAAGAACAAAATTTAAATTCCTCGTAAATTTGAAGGTAAAGCTTGGAATAAGCCAAAAGGATAGAAGATATATTACTTCAGCAAATCAAGATAAAACTGAGAACAGAGAAGCTGGAAGAAGAGATGCATGTGAGAGAATTAGAAATTATATTTCAAAAGTTTCTATATATCCTTACTAATGACAAGTTCTAGTAGGTTGAATGAAATTTTGGATGCTCAAAGATCTCCCTCTAATAAAAGCCAGGATAGGCTATGAAGGATCAAGTAGGAAAAGAAAGGAAAACAAAAGTATAATTTTTTTGAAAGCAAAGAAGGTTGATGGGCGGCCCAAATAATTCCTGCAAAGGAAGAAACATGTAATGAAGAAACGAGAACCCAGGAAGAAACCTCTAATATAAAGATTGTAACAAATACTAAGACAACGAGAGAAAAGATCATATATTCTGATTATATCAAATTTGGAAATATAAGGAGATTCTTGCCTCCTAGAAAGAATGCCCTTTTATTGCATATACATACAACGAGGACTTTCTTATTCTTTTTCTTGTCATGCAAGGAGGAATGATTCAAACGAGAAAAAAGAGGCAAGCATGGAAGAAACAAACCTTACATGAGGTATCGAGTAATTTCTATGGTTATTGTTTTTATTTGTAGGATTTGGCCATAGAATTATTGAATGTAGAAAGTATGGACAAGGCGGTGTTTCAATACCTAAGGAGGTTTATGAGTCAAGCAATTTTGTTCATGCTCTGGTCTGCAAAACTATAATCAAATGTTGTATATGCAATCAAATTGGGAATATATCTTCCAAGTGTTCTCTAAGGGATATAATTCATCACCTCACAAAAGATACCAAACAAAAGGGGGCCTCAGAGTGGATAAGAAAGGTGAATAAATGTGACTTGGCTTTATTTTCCAGGAACTGAAAGTCAGTAGTGTATTTAGACGATGCATTTCCCCAAACACATGGCAGGAGATAAAAACAAGTTTTTAACTCTTGATGAAAAAGAAATCGGGCAATGTCACTTTTGGAAATGACAAATCGGGAAAGATCAAGGGAAAAGGATGCGATCGGCATAGACAACAGCGGAGGAAGGCCCAAGATGTATTATATGTAGATGGGTTGAAAGCAATTCTTGAGGTGTCGGTCGGATGTGTGATAAGGAGAATTTGTGAAGTTCTCTTTTAGGAGCACAAGATTGTGTAGTCAGGTCAAGCACAACAGGAAAGACTCTGCTCAAAGGTGTTCGAACAGAGAACAATGTATACATAGTGAAAGAGGAAGATGAAGCCTGCCATCTTAGAAAACTTGAGGAGTCATGGTTGTGGCATAGGAGATTGGGACATCTCAGCTTTGACCATATCATCAAATTCAGCAAGAAGAAAGCTGTCAAATACATGTTAGAAATAAAAATGCCTTCAAGTACTATATGAAAATCTTGTCAATTGGGGAAACAGACTCGCACATCCTTTAAATCTAAAGAGGAGTTGTCAACAAGAAGACCACTCCAGCTTGTGCACATGGACCTGTGTGGACCTGCTAGAACTAGAACACCAAGTGGAGAATCCTATTTCATGTTGATAATAGATGACTTCTCTAGAATGACATGGGTTGCCTTTCTCAAAAATAAATCAGAAGCATTGGAAAAATTTAAGATATTCAGAGCATTAGCAGAAAATCAAACTGGATGCAAGCTGAAATGTATCAGATCAGACAAAGGAGGAGAATTCACAGATTATGACTTTGCAGACCTATGTAATGAACATGGAATAAAACAACAATTTACTATTGCAGGGACACCTCAGCAGAATGGAGTAGCAGAGAGACAAAACAGGTCTGTACAACAAATAGCTATAGCTATGATGCAAGAGAATAATATTGCTCAAAACTTCTGGGCAGAAGCAGTACACACAGCAGTACATATCCTTAATAAAGCTCACTTAAGGCCAAGCAGTGACAAGACTCCATATGAACTATGGCATGGAAAGCCAGCTTCAATAAAACATTTCAGAGTATTTGGTAGCAAGTGTTACATAAAGAATAATGATGAAAACCTTGGGAAATTTGATGCAAGAGCAGATGAAGGGATTTTTCTAGGATATGCTTCCAAAAGTAAAGGATACAGATGCTACAACAAGACTCTTCGGAAAATAGTTGAAAGTATTGATGTGAGATTTGATGAAGAATTTCCAAACAATACAATAAATACATATTGCTGCAGTCCATCAGTTAATCATGAAGAAGAAGACCGGAATGATGAAGAAACTAGCAAGACAATAGAAGATGCAGAGCTGAGCTCAAAAACCCCCTCAAGATACACTCAGAAGAATCATCCTGAAGATCAGATCATAGGAGACAAGAAAGCAGGAGTCCAGACAAGAAGGCAGCTAACAGAACAAACAGAAGAAGTATACATAGCCATGTTATCACAAATAGAGCCAAAGAAATTTGAAGAAGCCAGCAAGCACAAGTATTGGATAAAAGCAATGAATGAAGAATTGGACCAAATTGAGAAGAACAATACCTGGGAACTAGTTCCTAAACCTATTGAGAAAAATATCATTGGTTCAAAATGGGTATTCAAAAACAAAATGAATGAGCAAGGACAAGTAATCAGGAATAAAGCAAGGCTGGTCTGCAAAGGATACTCACAAATAGAAGGACTTGATTATGATGAAAAATTTGCCCCTGTAGCTAGAATGGAAGCTATCAGAATGTTCCTGTCATTTGCATGCTATCAAGACTTCAAGGTATATCAAATGGATGTAAAGTCTGCTTTTCTTAATGGAGATCTAGAAGAAGAAGTGTACATGGAACAACCAGAAGGCTTCTCATTGACAGACAAAGAAGACTATGTGTGCAGATTGAAGAAGGCCCTATATGGACTGAAACAGGCTCCTCGTGCTTGGTACTCAAGACTGGACAAATATTTGCAAAACAGGGTTTTAAGAGAGGTGGAGTAGACAACAATCTATACATAAAAGCGCATGAAAATGAACTCCTAATTGTTGTTGTATATGTTGATGACATTATGTTTGGAAGCAACAAAGATGAACTAGCAAAAGGGTTTGCTGATGAGATGAAAACAAAGTTTGAAATGTCTATGATTGGAGAACTCAGTTTCTACTTGGGACTGCAAATTCAGCAAAAGAACACAGGCACATTCATTTCTCAAGAAAAATACTTAAAAGAAATGCTAAAAAAATTCAAAATGGAGGACTGCAAACCAATGACAACCCCCATGATCACGGGATGCAAGCTGTGTGCTGATGATAGGTCTGCAGATGTAGATCAAAAACTCTACAGATCCATGATAGGAAGCCTGCTGTACTTGACAGCTTCAAGACCAAACATCATGCTAGCAGTAGGACTAGTGGCAAGATATCAAGCAGCACCTAAACAAAACCATCTTCTCGCAGTAAAAAGAATACTCAGATATCTACAAGGAACTGCACAATATGGGCTTTGGTATCCTAAAGGCAAAAGCTTCACCTTGACAGCATACACAGATGCAGATTGGGCCAGTTGTGTGGATGATAGGAAGAGTACAAGTGGAGGTGCATTCTATCTAGGAGAAAGTCTGGTGGCATGGCTAAGCAAGAAAAAAACATCCATCTCTCTGTCTACAGCTGAAGCAGAATATATAGCAGCAGCAGCATGTTGCACACAAGTCATGTGGATGAAGCAGACACTTCAAGACATGAAGGTAAGCATTAATGAACCTATCTCAATCAAATGTGATAATACAAGTGCTATAAGTATATCTAAAAATCATGTGCTTCATTCAAAAACTAAACATATACCAATCAAGTATCATTTTCTCTGAGAACAAGTGGCTTAGAAGATAGTTAAACTGGACTATGTATCAACGAAAGAACAGATAGCAGATATATTTACCAAACCACTTTCCAGAGAACCATTCGAATACTTGAGAGACAAACTAGGGGTAGTATCTGTAGATACTATTCTCTAATATGAAGAGAAAGTACAGTCTCAGGGGGAGAAAAAAACGAAGATATCATTCAAGGGGGAGAATAGCCAGCAAGATAAGCATAAAACAAGTCCACAGGATCAACATTATCAATATTATCAGCATTCAGAAGCAACAAGAACTTTTCAATCGTAAAATGCATCATCTCTGTCTGCAATCTAGCACATATTACAGGCACTACAAATGAAACACATCATAGTCCAATTTCGGCAGAAGAGGACCTAAACGTAACTCAGAGAAAGGAAATACAACGACAGAACCCATACAGAGGGATGAGGAGTCATCCTTTGCCATTGATGTCAAAGGGGGAGGAAGAACAAATAGCAAACAGGAAGAGCAAGCAACAAGAGAAAGAGAAAGCAAACAGAGAAAGTGGATTGCCATCAATGCCGAAGGGTGAGACTGTTGGAAATATTGTCATTGATGGCAAAGGAGGCAGCACTCAGGCAAAGGCGGCAGCACTCAGGCAAAAGAGGCACAACGAAAGTAATAGAGGTAGCAAGAAGAAAGTCAAAATGTAACAGTCATAGAAGCACAGTGAAGAACCATTATCGGAAGATAGAGACAGAGGAAGAGTGACAGAAGCAGAGACAGAGGCAGAGAGAAGTTACAAAATTCCGGGAATCGCACTCTCCAACCAGCGGAGCAGAGGCAGAGACAGAGGCAGAGAGCAGTTACAAAATTCCGAGAATCGCTTCACTCCAGCGGCATATAATACAGAACCATATTCCGAGAATCGCACACTCCAACCGACGTTATACAACACGAATCTTATTTCGGGAATCGCAGACTCCAGCCGGGTGTTACACATATAATACAGAACCATATTCTGGGAATCACACTCTTCAACCGGCGGAGCACATATAACAAATACAAACTTATTCCGGGAATCGATTAACTCCAGCGGCAATACAATGCATATAATACAGAACAATATTCTGGGAATCGCACACTCCAACCGACATTATACATATAATATAACACAAACTTATTCCGGGAATTGCTTCACTCCAGCGGCAAAAATATATATAAACATATATGTGCAGTGCATCACATAAACAAAGGTCCAAGGCATTTATATTATGGAGCGCATAAAACAAAGTTTGATAAGGTGGGACCCCTCCCCAATCGCAATCGGAGATCGCAAGGGCAGCGGAACATCGCAATAGAAAGTTGCGATTGCGATTGAAATGGCGGACCCGATCATGCTATAAGTAGGAGTTGATGGATGCTAATCGCATCCGAGTTCCCAATCGCATGTATTTTGTAAAAAGCTGCGATTGAAATGGCGGACCCGATCCTGTTATAAGCAGGGGTTAATACATATTTGAGTTACGGTCAAATCGCATCGGCACTGGTCAATCGGAACATATGTTAAAGACTTGCGATTGCGATTGGAAGACCGGACCCGATGGGTCTATAAACCATGTTTAACAAAGTGTTTGAAGTCTAGTTCCAATCGCATCGGAAAGAAACAAACCATCGCAACACATATTAAAGAACTTGCGATTGCGACTAAGAGTTCGGACCCGATGGACTTATAAATTATGATTAACAAAGATATCATCTCCAGGTTCTAATCGCATCGGAAATGGTCAATCGCATCGGAGAATATAAGAGTTGTGATTGCGATTGGAAATCCGGACCTAATTGGTATATAAACTATGACTCATATACAACTTGAGTTCCAGGTCTAATCGTATTGGCAGCCAATCCTTATGGACGTCGGGTTATTTGCAAATAAATTGTATATATTATATATGTTGAATAACGTTTGAATATGATCCGGGGGCATAACACATATGATATATAATGGTTATTGAGTTATATATATAACACGGTTGCGATAAGCCGCGTGGTCTCTAGACCCACGGACCTTAGCTTTACGAGAGGGCGATTATTAACGCTTGTGATATATGTATGTTCCGGCCTGCGGAACCTGCCACATCAACAAGACACTAATGGCATAAAAGGGATTGGAATTCCTACAGATTTACAGTCAGCGGATATAAAAGGCACATTTACACATATGCAGCAGTTACACCACAGCAGAGGACAGAAGAGCAAACAGATCCGAAAGAAGATAAAACACAGTCATAGAAAAGACAAAGACAGCCAAAGAAAAGACAAATGCGTACCAATTCAAAAGACTAAATGAGTTGAGCTAGAGTTCTCATTTAAATTTGAATGTAAATGTTTTATTTAAATTTATATTGTTGTGATGCATTGGCAAGTCTCCGAGAGAAAACAAACTCCCACTGTAATGTTAAAATTGACACCTACAGTTATAATTTCTGAGTAAGTTGATAAAAGGAGTGAGAAGGCAGAAGGCAAAGAGACATGACTTTCCATTTCGAATTCCAAGAAGAATACAAATAGTCATGTGAGGAAATCTATAAATAATATCATCTTGATATGCAGAGTGAGTTTTTTTTTAAAATGAAGAGAGAGTAAATCGAGAGAAGGAAGAATATAGAAGAGTAAGACAGAGAAGATTAAGAAAAGCAGAACAGAAGGAGAAGCTACAGAACAGGGCTGATATCTGAGGTAAATCAGCAAACTTTCAGTTTGATAAATTGAGGAAGTTGGAGCTTCCCTATCAAGTTGCAGCTTGATAGCTGTCAGTTGTAGCTGACTGAGGTTGGAGCCTCCTGTAGGTTGGTGCCTGCACAAAATTGAAGGGAGTTGGTGCTTCTTTGCAAGTTGTAGCTTGCAGAATTGAGGATAGAGCCTCCTGTAGGTTGGTGCCTGCAGAAAACAGTGGTGAGAGGGAGTTGGAGCTTGCCTTTGCATCACAACAATAATAAGATGTGGTTTTCTCCCTTTATGGGTTTCCACTTATATCTGGTGTCTCTGTGCATGATATTTATGTATTGATCTGATACGTATCATTTGCTTAATACCTGCTGCTCTCAAATTAAGTCTACTGCTCTATTAAACGAATACTTTCAGATTACATTCTAAGATTACTCTCACATTAAATAGAGTTTGAAATGAAGGTGTAAATAAGTTTATTGAAAAGTTTAAAAGATCAGGAATGTATTAAACTGATTCACCCCCCCCCCCTCTTAGTTTAATTAGAGATTCAAAATACCTGCTGCTCTCAATTAAGTCTACTGCTCTATTAAACTAATACTTTCAGATTACATTCTAAGATTACTCTCACATTAAATAGAGTTTGAAATGAAGGTGTAAATAAGTTTATTGAAAAGTTTAAAAGATCAGGAATGTATTAAACTGATTCACCCCCCCCCCCTCTTAGTTTAATTAGAGATTCAACAGAAAGGTTTTGGACTGTCAATCTGGCAGGGGGAATGGATGGCGATGGCCCGACATTAGAAAATAGGCGTGGAAGATGCGAGCATTGGAGATTTAACGTCCGCCGTCCAATCAACTGAGATCAACGGCCAACGCTGTGCCCGATAAGGCTTGAGATAGGCTATTTTTGCTTCGGCGAGTGGTTATAGCGCTGGGCTACATGGAGGAAATGGGGCGTGGGGCCAATGCGGAAGGGGCTAAGCCTATATTATGGTCCGAAATTGGTTTTTTAAGACATTTTTCAATGAAATTATGATTTAGGCCCATTTTTAAAGTGTTTTAAGGCTAGCCCGGGGCAACGATAGGAGAATGAAAAATGAAAAGGCCAAACAAGTGGCAGAAATAGGATTTCAAGGGGATTTGAGGGGATTTCAGGGATGAACAAGGGAAATTAGGGAACAAAGGTATTTTGACAAAAGGAGGGAAATGGGGAGAAGGGGATAATTACAGGGGTGCAAAGGGGGAACAATAGGCCTTTTAGGAATGGATCAACAAATAGGATTTGCATTGGGCATAACACTCAGAGACTTCAAGGAGGATGGTTTTTCAGGGGAAAGGCATTCCTTGAAGGCTCCACAATAATCTAGCCCCCAGCTTGCTTGTCAAGAATTTCATAGGGGGGCTAACACGTCGATATAGGATGCTTCGTGGGATTTCTCCTACAAGTGTTGAGCCTTCTCCTAGAAGGCATAGGAGCAATTCTGATTTTGATTTCCAATCAGTAGTAGCAAACACATCAGAGAGTGATCCTCCACTTGGGGCTATAATTTCTGAGGGTGATCTTAGTGTTAGTCATGTTTTACAGAGGAATACTCCACTCATTTGTAGGCTTCTATTTTTGTCGGAAGAAGTTGAGGTCGAATATATTTCTAAACCTCCAGTTACTCCTTCTTCCCCTCTTCCCTCTGATTTCCCTGGTGTTATATTATACATTGAGACCTCGAATCACAGGCTGACAAGTCTTTTTATTTCTCCTTCTTTTCTTTCGATGGCCACTACTGGGAACAAAACTTCGGCTATGAGTAATTATAGTGTGCATACTCCTCTTTCAGTGGAAGGAGGAGGTACAATTTCTATATCAAATATCACTCCTAGTACTGCAATATTTGGCTCTACCTCCATTCCATATTTCAGTGGGGGAACCAAAGCTTTTTCTTCCCGCACTAGTTCATTTTCATTTGGGATTCCTTCTAGTGCAATTCCCTTAGTTCCTTTCACCACTGCATCTGTTGTCTCCACACCTATGCCTTCTATGGCTAGTGGTTCAACCTCTTTTCATGGTTTTCCCTTTGGAAGTGGTCATATTCCTCATTCTAACCCTTCCTTAGTTTCTTTGTCTTTCTCTGCGGAAGGTCAAGGTTTAAATCCATTTCTAGGAGGTCAAGGTTTCAATACTTTTCAAGGCTGGAACCCTACCTTTTGTGGTTTAGGAACTAGGAATCAATTCATTTTTGGTCAATAGGGGAATGTGCCTTTCTCCTCCATAGGAACCTCTCAGGGGTTTTCTCTTTTCGCTAATGCATGGAACCCTTACCAAGGGGTATCATATTCTTTTAATACTTCGACCGGGGGAAACATTCATGTTTATGGAAACCTTTTGATAGGAGGAGGTCCTACTTTGAAATTATCTACACCATAAGGTTTTATTTATGGTTCAGTATATTCTATGAACAACCATTGGTAGCCTAGTTCCTCAGAAAAAACAGGTTATTATTTTCAAAATGTTGGGAATCCTTCTCATGGTGGATGTAATTCTCAAGTTTCTTTGCACTTACCATTCTCGACAACCCTAAATTTTCCAGATATTTTGAAATTGACTAACGATCCAATCTTATATAGCCCGACTTTGCCTTTGGCTCCTACCAAGCTTCCATTGGATATTCCAAAATTCAAAGGGAAGAGTGGTGAAGATCCAGCTGACCATGTAACAAATTTCCACTTATGGTGCTCATCTAACTCCCTTATTGATGATTCAATTAGGTTGATATTATTTCAGCACACCTTTATCAGAAATGATGCTAAATGTTACATAGATCTTACTGGAAATACCTTTTATTCGTTTGGTGAATTGGCTACTATGTTCTTGTATCATTTTCAGTTTCCCGTTCGATATGATGTTGGAACTGATATTTTTGCCAACTTCCAGCAATATAAGGAAACTCACATTTCTGACTATATTCAGGAATGGAGAAGAAGGAAGAGGCTCTTTAAAACCTGTATTCCCAATGAATTCCTTCTAGAATGGTTCTTAAAATCCTTATAGCCATAAATATCAAAGGATGTATCTCTTTCCACGGTATTAATTGAAGAGCGGGCTATCTTTAGAGCCCACCAATTAGAACTTATCTATTCTCAGTCTAGTATTCTTAAACAATTTTTTTCCAGATGCTCCTCGATCTAAGATATATTTAGCCAAGCTAAAGCCATGTTCCCATGTCAATGGGCTATTTTGTTCGATCAATATTAATATTGCTAACCTCTTAAATCAATTGCAGGAGTTATCCTTACAAACTTATTCTTCTATTCAGGCTATTCCATCAGTGTCTATGCCTTCCCAGCCTTTAACGATTAATGTTGTCCAATCCTCTAACCCCAAAGGAAATAAAAAATCCAATGAAAAGATGTGATGCAGGAGCATCTGGATTTAGCCAGCAATGTGATTATGTGTTCACATGTTGTGGCTATAAAAAGGTGGAAAATTTGATTATTAATATTTTGTTAAGTTTTAATTGAGAGGAGTTAGTTTGTTTCGATTTATTAAATTAAATATAAATAAAATTAGCAAATTGGTTCTCCCTGCGAGGAGATTAAGCCAAATAGATTATATTATGAGGATAGGATAGATTTTTTTTTGTTAGAGTAGTTCAACTGAAAGCTAAAAAAATACTAAGAGAAGCACTTTCAGGTAGATATTTAAGCATGAATAGGTGTGAGGAGAAAATATATAGAAAAAGTGTGAGATGTGAGAGAGGTGTGAGAGAGGATTAGACAAAGTGGTGAAGCACTATAAGATTCAGCCATAAAAGGTCTTGACCTGTATATTTTCACTATTGTTTAATTCCAAATGTATTTGTATTTCAATTCTTATGTTTGTGTTAAACTGTCACTTTTTATTTATTTGTTGAGTTGGATATCGCATTGATCATACAACACATTCAAAGCAGGTCGATTGGTTGTGCGAAAAAAAAATACACAACGGGGGTTCTATGTAAAAGGTTTATGTGAAGTCATTAATTTGATCCAAGCTTTGAAGTTCATGCATTGGCCATTGCACATCACATCTTGAGAAGGGCGAATGAACAAGCGAAGTTGTGTCAGTTGCGATGCAAAGCAGATCAGTAATGGAGCCATGAGGACCATTAGATCTGGGGGTAGATCAACGATGGAGATTAAGTCGCAATCCCCATATTATTTCTCACTTCGGCGATTTTCGGGTTTATTAATAAGACATCACACAGTAAGTTATTTTATTTGTGGTGCATTAAAGAGTTAAGTTGTCATAAGGCAAGGAGAGTGTGATGTGAAGCATATCTCCTATCGCAAAGGACAAGGAGCACTATTATTGTTAAACTTTAAAAGTTGCGATTTGCAGCTGCGAAATCGCAAAATTGCAATATTGCAAAAATTATAAAGTTGTGAAGCCGATGCTAAGGTAATTTGGTAAAGTCATTTATTTACGATCCACTTTTGATTGGTCACTAATTTTTCTGAGCCCATAAAAGCATAGGTCCATGCATATTCTGAAAATTTTGTAGCCTTGTTGCATCATTTGGTATCAGAGCATAAACTAAGTTCTGTTCTCAAGGATTGTAGCAAATATGCCACCGAGGAGAGGAGCGGGCATAGGTTGGTGGAGACCTGTAGCCAATGCAGTTTTGCTAGAAGAGATTCGACGCCTTTGTACAAGGATGGAGATAATGGAGACTACTCAGAGGAGATGTTAGTGCAACAGAAGAATCTTCTAAGGAAGAAGAGGAGGAAGAAAGCGAGGAAGCTAAATTTTTCAAGATATTAGCAAAGGCTAGTGGAAAACCAAGAATGGAGATTCCTCCATATGAGGGGAACCTTAATGTGGACGAGTTGATGGATTGGATCAGTTCAGTGGATAATTATTTCTACTTGGAAGAGGTCGAAGATAAGAATAAGGTAAAGTTTGTAGCTACCAAGTTGAAGGACCATGCATCTATCTGGTGGGTTGAAATACAAACATCCAGGATTAGAAAGGGAAAGACTAAGATCAAGAAATGAGATAAAATTCTAAGTAAATTGAAGAATAAGTTTATGCCAAAAGACTATCAATTGAATCTTTTCAAACAGTTGCAGAATTTGAGGCAGAAAGGAATGACTATAAAGGAGTGTACAAAGGAGTTTTACAAGCTGAGCATTAGAGAAGGACATGTTGAACATGATATGGAGAAAGTAGCTAGATACATCAATGGTTTAAGATATGACATACATGATGAAATCATTTTTTTGAGTCTGAAGACAATTGAGGATGCCTATCAAGCAGCTTTGAAGGTAGAGGAGAAATTTTGAGGAAACAAAATCAAAAGAATAGAGGTAAAAGTCCAGAAAGAGGAAGAGGAACTTTCAGATCAAGATTTCAGCACTCTCAAAATTAAGCAAGAGGTTCGAGTAGCAGACCGCCGTAGAGAGGATACTTTGGTAGAGGAATATTTTCACCCAGAGGTAGAGGCCGAGGAAGAGAAATTTAGTGTTTCACATGTGGAAAATTGGGACATGGATCATGGGACTGTCCTCATAACAAACCATCAAATCAGTGGAATGTGAATGTAGGTGAGACAAAGGAAGAAAATAATCAAGTCACAAGAAAACAAGAGCCATATGAGGCAAGAGAGTCTTTACTTCTCAAAAGAGCATTTCATAAGGTAGAGAAGGAAGAAAATGATCCAGCTCAAAGGAAGAGCTTATTTAGGACTATATGCAAGTCTAAAGAAAAGTGTTGCAAAGTTGTGATTGACAGTGGAAGCATTAATAATATTATTTCCACAGAGATGGTTGAGAAATTGGGGTTAATTAAGATGGTACGCCCTACTCCATACATAGTGTCATGGCTACAAAAGGGACATCAGATTTTGGTGACAGAAAAATGAAAAGTATAGATACAGTGTAATATCCCCAAATGGGATATTTTACTAAATTTGCAGAAATCACACTACCATAACATTTTAACATAAAATTACTGAATTAATAAATAGAAGATTTCCACATAAAATAAAACACATAATCACTGCAATCCATCAACACATGGAATATGAAGAATATTAGAATTTTTATTATAAATAATAACGGGGGTTACAAATACATCTAACCCAAAAAGATCTGAGATGGAGAACTGGCCACCAATATGAACTGATGCACTGTGTTGACCTCCAAAACTATACCGTTGCACTCTCCCTCTGGCAACAGCTACCACTGAATCCACTGAAGCACCTATTGAAGATCTGAATGATCCTCACTCCAATATCATTGAAGCTCTACAAAACTTCTGAATGAAGTATCCTCAAAGAGAGTCGGGTTTCCATCCAACACTCATAAATCACCCAAGGGTTTCCATCCTGGGGCTATGGCTGAAGTACAGAACCACATCTCAAACCTCTCATACAAGAAAATGATATGATCCCAAGATATCCCTCAATGGCCTCCTCCGTTTCTTTTATTGATCTTTTGGAGCCTTCTAGAGCATTATTTTATTATTATTTTATTCATGGAGCACTTTTCCCTCTTATTAAAATATTCCTTTTTAATGCAGAAAAGAGTAAATCGGCTACCACGTCTCCTCCAGTCACTGAAAATCATGTCCAACTGTCCCATCATGGAGGTATCCTCATTCCAGTTCTAATGAGCTATTACAATATGGTGTTCTGTCATGTATTCCTCCTGGAATGGCACCGTGAGTGTAATTAGCTGAGTTAAGCCCATAAATAACTCAAATTTCTGAAAGTTGTCGGAATGCACAAGAACGAAAGCCAAACTACTCGAATGACGGAATATATCAAGTGAATGCCACCCGACCACATAGAAACTCCTAAAAAATCCTCGAAAAATCCCCTGGGCCCATTGATGACACCAACCTGTACCTGTGACCGGTCTGCTCCTGACTCTGGGAGTCCCTCCTAGCCCTGTCATAGGTGACACCAAAAAAGGGAATATTACAGACCTTTCGCCCCAAGATTGCTTGCCTTCAAGCAATCAAAATATGCGGGCCAATATATTGGCCCATCGCAACTGAGACCCAATGCCTAGATCCCATACAAACCTCTGGGTGCTACTATGAACCTGTGTCAAACCACTCGAAATAGACCCCTCAATGCCGGGATCCCAAACTGATCTCTGACTGTACCATTCAGCAAAAAATCCTCCCATATCCCCACGTCACCATGTCCAAACATCGCCCAAGTCCCATGGTTCGGCGTACGTACTGCCTCTAGCTATAGCTGATGCCCCACGAAGTGAAGTCCGCCAACGAGCATCAATGCTCCCTGGCTCCTGCTGTGATGTACCTATAACTGTATAAGTTGCTCCAACAACTGTGTACCAACTCATCACCTCTCTCCAATCCAAGTCCTAACTCAATCCCATGCTGATCTTGCTCTCCTAAAATCGGGATGGAGTGCTAAAAAAATGACAACCTGTGCCCCACTGCTAGCTGGAATCTATAACATCTCCTATGTCTAAGGGCCACTAATCTATTGTGCTCCCTATGAAGAAAGTCGTACCATCAAGAGGGTACCAAATCATGATCTCCTGCCAATCTATCTTGGAAGAAGAATCCAATGTAGTGTCAACTGCATATGAAATATGCCCAGAGAACTGTTGCCAGCTCAAAATCAACTCATGCTGCTCTATCCAGTCTGCCAACGAAAGCTACCTGTAGAAGAAAGTCCCTCTCTCTATAATGGGCCAAAGTGGGAAAGATATGCTGCAAGCCCCATCTATGTACTCCTGGAGAGTGCTACTCCCTAAGGGTATCGTAGCTCTATTGACTACATGTGCACCTATCTGCACCTCATCAATGTGTCGGCCCACAGATCGATGCTCCACCATCTCCAACAACTCATCCCTCTCATCAGGAATGTAATGCTCCTGCTGTCCCCTAGCCCCTTTCAGAACTATCCCATCAACCTCCAACATCTCTAGAGGATATGGATCTGCAATTGCTGTCACCGTGCTCAGTGTCTGTGCATCTAACTGCTCCTCCTCAGTGGCTAACCCCAAGTTTAGTCGCATATCCATCATAGACTCAATGTGAGCCTCCATCTGGCTCTCCCTCAAAGGACTATCATGCATGATGTGCATAGTATCCTCCTCCGCTGACTCAGGCTCCATCATATTTTTCTCTGGTTGAATCTTCACAAGTGACTCATCACCCAGAGTATCTCCCGTAGAGTCCCCTAAATACTCACCCTACACACTGGAATGTAGCTTCGAACTACTACCATCAACTCTGCATGACCGCTCTTGCTCCCTAGAAGCATCATCATTTAATCCCATGGAATCATTTGGAGAAGAGTCCTCATCCTAACATATAGAAGGAACGTCTACTTTCTCTACCTCTGCCACCTCATATGAATCTCTCAAACATGAGTGATCAAGCCCCCATGGTTCTTTGCAAATGAAGCAAAGTCCCTTCCTCCATAGTTAATTTCTGTTGCATGATCCACCAAACTGGAACAAATCCTCCCTAGTCAACTACCTCCTCAAAAGCTCAATGTTCTTCTCAACCAGCCCTTGGGCTAGTTCATAAGCAGTAGGTGAGACCAACTGATCTCTCCTCCAAATGCTTAGAAACCTAGTCTGTAACTCCTAGCAAATGGCCTTACCGACTCCCATACATGACAACAGGATGGACTGCATGTGTGCTATGACTATGTTAGAATGATGTCCCCTAATGCTAAAGAAGCATTGGAACATCTGCAGAATCAAGCCATCACACTCAAGTTCAAACATGATCTCATAAGTCCTGGTCATGGCCATGACTTCTAAAACCTTAAGCTTCCTCCCAAATGTAGAGCCTACACAGTTGTCCAAATCCCAAAAGGTTCCTACTATCAATCTGAAAATTATTTTCATAATTTCATCATTGTAGGGAGGGAAGGGTGCTGTTATCCTCAAAATATCGCTGAAACAAGAGGTAGCTATAAGCTTGACTCGCTCACTTGGATGTTCCAAGAATCTAGCTTGTACCAATGCAAGCATAGATGGCTCCAAAGCCCAATTTAAACTCCAATCAGATTGCTCTACCTTTGAAATGCGGGATTCTAGTTTCTCTAACATGGGAAAGTCATTTTTTGATCTTCCACTCTTTAAGTCCATACCAAGTGCATAAATCTAGTTTCCCACTTCTTCCTCCTTATGTAAATTCCTCGGATGTCTTTGTTGGAGAAAATTATGTACCTTCTTGGAGAAGGGTCTGCTGTTCTATTTTTTTTTCTGGTCTTCTGCTGCATGGTGGTTCAAGGAACCAAATTTTATCCTTCTCAAGCTGTTTAGGAATCCCTCCATGGTTCAACCAATGATGTGGTCACTATTTTTCTGAGTTGTTATAGTGATGTAGGTCTAGTTTTTGTCAACTATTTCAAATACATACTGTTATAGGTGACACATATTTGCTGGTGTCAAATAAAGGTGCATAGTGGGGACTTTACAAAAGAATCAGTCTCAACCCCACAACTGATATCTACATTTTAAGCTCAGAAAATTATTACAACCATTGAAAAAACTGCATAACAGAGATATTTTAGACAAGACATAGTGACATCCCTCATTGATATAAAAAAAATGTATACTCAGAAATATAGAATGGAACCTGGAAATCGCTCCGGCAAGCTCCTCCAGAAACTACATTGTCGCTCCAAGACTACATTGCTACCTGATTTCAGCCTCTAATTTACCCACTAAGAACTGCTCAGAAAATTCTAGGAATTTGGGAAGGTGATCCTTTCCCAAAACCCAGAAAAACCCAGAAAGGGTTTCTTCTAATTCCAACTTTCAAAATATGACCCTTTGTAGTTTGGCCCTCTTCTAATTTAGTTTTTTGGCACAGCAGCTGTTACTGTCAATCATTGCTCTCCAATTTCCCATCCAACCTCCTCAAATGGCTCTCCTATCAATCTCCCAACACCCCAGCTCTAAAATCCCACCAATCCATCTCCCACAAATGAGCCTCCTCCAATGACTGCGTAGGCCTTTCTGACCAAAATAGCTGCAACTAAAAATGGAAATCATGTAGGTTGAGCCAATATCGAGGCTCTGATACCACTGTAATATCCCAAAATGGGATATTTTACTAAATTTGTAGAAATCACACTAACCCAACATTTTAACATAAAATTACTGAATTAATAAATAGAATATTTCCATGTAAAATAAAACACATAATCACTGCAATCCATCAACACATGGAATAGGAAGAATCTTAGAATTTTTACTATAAATAATAATGGGGGTTACAAATACATCTGACCCAAAAAGAGCTGAGATGGAGAACTGGCCATCAATATGAATTGCTGCACTGTGTTGGCCTCCAAAACTGTATTGCTGCACTCTCCCTCCGGCAACAGCTACCACTGAATCCACTGAAGCACCCGTTGAAGATCTGAATGATCCTCACTCCAATATCATTGAAGCTCTCTGAAACTTCTGAATTAAGTCTCCTCAAAGAGAGTTGGGTTTCCATCCAACACTCATAAATCACTCGAGGGTTTCTGTCCTGGGGCTACTGCTGAAGTAGAGAACCACGTCCAAACCTCTCATACAAGAAAATGATATGATCCCAAGATATCCCTCAATGGACTCCTCCCTTTCTTTTATTGATCTCTTGGAGCCTTCTAAAGCATTATTTTATTATTATTTTATTCATGGAGCACTTTTCCCTCTTATTAAAATATTCCTTTTTAATGCAAAAAAGAGTAAATCGGCTACCACGTCTCCTCCGGTCACTGAAACTCATGTCCAATTGTCCCATCATGGAGGTATCCTTGTGCCGGTTCCAATGAGCTATTGCACTATGGTGTTCTGTCATGTATTCCTCCTGGAATACCACTGTGAGCGTAATTAGATCAGTTAAGCCCATAAATAACTCAAATTTCTGAATGTTGTCGGAATGCACCAGAACGAAATCGAAAATGCTTAGATGATGGAATATATCAAGCGAATGCCACCTGACCACATAGAAATTCCTCAAAACTCCTCCAAAAATCCCCTGGGCCTGCTGATGACACCAACCTATACCTGTGATCAGTCTGCTCCTAACTATGGGAGTCCCTCCTAGCCTTGTCATAGGTGACACCAAAAAATGGAATATTACATACAGATCGATACATATAAGGATTCCATATTGTGTGATGTAATGCCAATGGACATATGCCATGTATTACTGGGAAGGCCTTGGAAATTTGATAGAAAATCCATTCATGATGGCAAAAGGAATACCTATACCATAGAGAAGGATGGAACAAAGCACAAATTTCTACCTTTGAAAGATGAAGCAGAGAAATGAGTAGCTAGGAACAATGTTATGCTAATTAGTGGAAAGGAATTGCTACAAGAAGTCAAGAAGGAGAAAAAAATGCATTTTTCTATTGTGGGTAAAAACCCAAGGTAATTCTAACTTCTACAAATTTAGACAATTTTCCTGTGGAAATTAAAAATTTGTTAGATGACTATGCTGATATAGTTGTTGCTGAATTACCAAGTAAATTTCCACCAATCAGAAGTATCATTCATCACATAGATTTAATACCTGGTGAAGTTTACCAAACAGAGCAGCATATAGAATGACCCCATGAGAGAATGAAGAAGTTGGAAGATAGGTACAAGATTTGTTAGACAAAGGATTGATCAAAGAAAGCCTTAGCCCATGTCCAGTACCAGTTGTGCTTAGTCCAAAGAAAGGAGGTGAGTGACACATGTGTACTGATTCCAGAGCCATAAACAATATCAATATCAGGTATAGATTTCCATTACCACACATAGATGATTTGATGGATTGTTTAAGTGGGTCAAAGTATTTTACTAAAATAGATCTGAAGAGTGGATACCGTTAAATAAGGATTAGAGAGGGAGATCAATGGAAGATTGCATTTAAAACCAACAGTGGGTTATATTAATGGTTAGTGATGCCTTTTGGGCTCACTAATGTACCAAGTACATTTATGAGACTAATGAACGATGTCTTGAAAGAGAATGCAAGAAAATTTGTGATAGTCTATCTTGATGACATTATGATTTTCAGTCAGAGTAAGGAGGAGCATTTGGACTATGTCAAGATGGTGTTAAATATTTTGGAAAAGGAGAAACTACTTATAAATTTGAAGAAGTGCATTTTTATAAAGAAGGAGCTCCTTTACTTGGGATTTAGTCTCAGAAGAAGGCTTGAAGATGAACATAGAAAATATCTAGGTAATACTGGTTTGGCTAACTCTAAGAACTGTACTTGAGGTAAGTATTTTTCATGGTCTTTCAAGTTTTTACATAAATTTTATCAGAGGTTTTAGTCAAATATGTGCACCAGTAATTGAAACAATAAAGGAGAACAACCAACCATTTAAGTGGATAGAAACAGCAGATCATAATTTCAAGTTGTTGAAAAAGAAGATCATTGAAAGGTCTATTTTGGCCTTGCCTAATTTTAATAAAATATTCCAAGTTGAGACTGATGCTAGTGGGATAGAAATTGGAGCTCTCTTGAGTCAAGAGTAGAGACCAATAGCTTATTTCAATGAAAATTTAAATGAGGCCAAGAAGAAGTATTCATCCTATGATAAGGAGTTCTATGCTATTGTGCAAGCTTTGAAGAAATGGAGGCATTATTTGTTTCCCAAAGAATTTGTGTTGTATTCAGATAACCATGCACTTCAGTTAATAAATAATTAGCTGAAGTTGAACCAAAATAATTCTAAATGGGTGGAGTTTTTGCAGATTTTTACCTTTGTAATCAAACACACAAGTGGTAAGTCAAATAAAGTTGTTGATGATTTGAGCAGAGTAAAATTGGTTATGCAAGAATTTAAGATTGGAATTTTGGGGTTTGAAGAGATGATTGATATGTATGAGGAAGACACAGATTTCCAAAAAATATATGAAGTTGTTAAAAATCCTGTGATTCATAATAGAAGCCAGTGGTTGGACTACCTGATTCAAGGAGGATTTATATTCAAGAATAATAAACTTTTTATACCTAAGCGCTCCATGAGGGAAAATCTGATTAAGGAAAAACACAGTGGAGGGTTGTCTGGACACTTTGGACAGGACAAAACATTTTCTCAAGTAAATGATTTTTTTATTGGCCAAGAAGGCAAATTGATATCAAAAATTTTGTTGAGAAGTGTAGGATTTTTCAACATGCCAAAGGAAGAAGCCAAAACACTGTGTTATATCAGCCATTTCTAGTACCGAATAGACCTTGGGATGCTATCAACATGGATTTTGTTTTAGGTTTGCCGAAGACTCAAAGAGGACATGATTCAATATATGTTGTTGTAGATAGGTTTTTTAAAATGGCTCATTTTATTGCTTTTAAGAAAACTAGTGATGAAACTCACATTGCTAATTTGTTTTTTTCTAAAGTTATAAGATTACATGGACTACCTGTGAGTATTGTTTCAGACAAAGATACAAAGTTCATAGGACACTTCTGGAGGAATCTATGGAAGAAACTAGGATGTGCAAACCTCAGTTCCAGTTCAGCCTATCATCCTCAGACAGTTGGAAAAAATGAAGTGGTGAACAAGAGCTTGGGAAACATATTAAGGAATTTGGTTCACAAAAATCCAAAGCAATGGGACTAAGAATTTGCTCACGCTGAATTTTCCTGTAATGATACTCCTAATTGGAGTACCAGGATGAGTCCATTTCAGAATTTTTTTTGAATGCATCCAAGAGGTGTGTATGAACTTAGGGATTTGAGCAAAGAAGAGACAAGGAGTGCAAATGCTGAATAATTTGCATAACAGATAAATAAGTTGTAGGAATATGTGAAGCGGAGCTTACAAAAAAACACGTAAAAGTATAAACAAAGAGTTGATATGAAGAGGATTGAAAGGAAGTTTCAAGTAGATGATTTAGTCATGGTTTATCCAAGGAAGGGAAGGTTTCCATTCAGGACTTATAACAAATTGAAAATGAAAAATATAGGGCCATATAGAATTTTGAGGAAGTTTTCCTCAAATGCATATGAGATTGAGTTACCAGCAGGAATTGGGATATCATCCATTTTTAATGATGTATATTTGTAACCATACAAGGAAACAGAGGAAGAACTACAAGAAGAACCTATAGAAGAGGAGGACCAGACTTTGAATTGGAAGGAACATATGCCAAAGATAGTAAAGAAAGAAGTGGAAGCCATTTTGGAGAAAAGAGCAACAAAGAAGACTAGAAGACAAACCTATTATCGGTATCTAGTCAAATGGAAAGGAAAACCAGTGGAAGATGCCAGTAGGATGACAATAGCAGAGTTATAAATGTTTAATGTAGATCCTAGAACATTGATGGATCAATCTTTTCCTAGCTGGGAGTCTGATGTAGGAGCATTCGAATTTAGCCAACAAATGTCATTGTGTGTTCACATGTTGTGGATAACAAAAGGTGGAAAAAATGATTATTAATATTTTGTTAAGTTTTAATTGAGAGGAGTTAGTTTTTATTTATTTATTAAATTAAATAGGAATATAATTAGTGTTAGCCCCCCTATGAAATTCTTGACAAGCAAGCTGGGGGCTAGATTGTTGTGGAGCCTTCAAGGAATGCCTTTCCTCTGAAAACCCATCCTCCTTGAATTATCTGAGTGCTTTGCCTTGTATAAATCCTATCTATTGATCCATTTCTAAAAGGCTTGCATTGCCCCTCATACTCCTGCAAAACACCACTTTTTACCTTCTTTACCCTTTGACAAAACCCCTCTTTCCCTTTCTTATTTTCCCTATCAGTCCCATAAACCCCTCCAAATTCTTCCCACACCCTTTGTTTCCCAAATTCCCCCTCCGTTTCCCCATCGTTACCATTACAAGGCTTTAAAATGCATTTTAAAAAGGTTAAATACCTACTTTAAACCTTGTATTGGGCCCTAGCCCTCTTCGGCCACAGCCTGCGCCCTGTTCTTCCATGTAGCCCAGCGCGGTGACCACTCGCCAAAGAAAAAAGTGCTTATCTCAAGCTTTTTCGGGCACAGCGTCGGCCGTTGATCTCAATCGAAGGGATGACGGACGTTCAATCTCCAGCGCCCATGTTTTCCCCGCCTTTTTCCATGTTGGGCCATCGCCGTCCATTCCCCGCCAGATCGACGGTCCGGAACCTTTCCCGCCAGTGGACCCCGCCATGCACTGTTCAAAAACCGCCGGGTTTATTTCGCACCACTTATGCACGGTAGGCGGTTTTTCTCCAATGCCCAGCGATTCCATACAGCAGCCGCCGCATGTCCTTTGTACGACGGCAAAACCACCCATCTCCCGCGCATTATCGTTTGGTCCAAACCTTGCAGTGAAATTCACGGAAACCGTTAGATCTTAAACACCTCATCCAACGGCCATCATTCGTCTGAGCTGCTCACCTATTAATCTGTCTCTGCCATGTCCGCTGGCCCACCATCTGTCGCCCTCGCCATCGATCTCCACCATAATCGACGGTCCAGATTTGTTTGTCTTCCATTGACCACCCCCAGGTCCACCCACCACGTCACTCCTGCCACGTGTATCCCCCGTACATTCGCCCATTTCATTGCATATATTCGTCTAAATTCGTGCTTTTTAATTTTTTATCGGTCAAATTCATCCCGCGGACTGCCAGAATTCCACTAGAACGATTTGTCACCATTGTCCGCAATTTCTTCCCCAGTTCGTCATCTGCATGGCCATCTTCCGCACCCACACCACATCCATCATCCCCACTCAGGGATTTCTTAACGAATTTGTTGTTTTGCAGGGTTATCAAGAATTAATGGCCGCCATGATGCACGCCCCTGTTACAGTGATAGTAAAATCAAAGAAGATCATCTACGGAGACAGAATTTATAAAAAGAACGACCCGGGAAGGTGACGATAGGTCTTGCATTAAAGAAGGCCACAGTTCAACACTGAAAACTTTCCGGCCTCATTAAAAGCCCGAGCTAACCTGTCAAAAGCAGCAATGGAGTGGAAAAGTGGTTCAGTACAAAGCAAAGGAGATTGAGGTGCGCTAATGAAGATCCTGAGCCTTAAATTAGTGGTTTAGAAGGCAAAGCACCAGTTTGAAGACCCCGAGGATCGATCGAGGGATCCTGAGCACAAGTAAAAGGTAACATCAGGGTCTATTTGTCAGCAGAATGTTTTTCTTCATCAAGTACAGGGCATCCATACAGCTTTTATTATGCACAATGTCCCTGAAGAAATTTCCACAAGACAACAGTTCAAAACCACCAGAGCATTTATATGGCAGACTTCTCAGTAGCTTATTTTATTGTTGTTTAAAAGCACCAGGAGTACCACAGCTGAAGCATGTCAAAATCATATCTGAAGAAGATCACTCTTTCATAAAAGGGGTGAGAGAGATTAAATACTTGGCATACAAGCAGAATGGGCCTCGGCCCTCTTTCTTTCAGATGTTTAATATAGCATTTAGTGTTCACCTACCTCCTCAGTTGATCTTCCGTTTATCCTCTGCTATAAAAACACAGAAGGAAGTGTTGTTGGGGGTTGATGAGATATCAGTGAAACGCAAGCATTTTCCTCTTGAGACAAGTTCTCTGTGTAATATTGTAAGATAGGCTGAGATCTGATGTATTCAGACTAAATGTTCAAGCTATGGGCTATGATGTACCTGATTGGTGTTGCTTTTAATATGATAAGCATATTTCTTTGGATCCTGATCTAAAGCAGCTGGTGATGTTTTATCATCTCTGTGTATGATTTCATTTCATTCTATTTCTACTGGTTTGCATCAGAAGTTTGGCATAATATTTACCCTTGATAGGTACCTTATGTTGCTGCTCTCCCAACCCTTTATATTTTCTGCTTATATGTGTATCTGAATATTGATTTCAATTGATTTAACCAGTGTAGTGGATGTTATTTCCTGCTCTCTGATGTATGAATTAATGAAATCTATGTTTAGATGTTCTTGTTTGAATTTATTTGGATGAGTCGAGAACACTGGGAGGTCTAGAACCCTGTCTCTACCTCGCTAGAACCTTATCATCCCGATTAAGCCTTGCTAAGATCCCTCGTACTGCCTCTAATTTTTTCCAAGCAGACCTGGAGTGAAATGACCTCTGGCCTGATCTATAGACAGAGTTGGTTGGTTCCCCTTTGTCCTTTTTCATTCCTTAATGTTCCATTTCACCAATCATCTTGCAAGATCCAAATGCTCTAGATGACTAGCCCAACTGAAAGCTTGTGCATTAATTACAAATAAATCATTTCTTGACTCTATAGCCCAATGGCCTTGATGTTCCCTGAGTTATCTGTCTCAGCCTAATTCCCTCTATGCTCATCCTTGTCTTGTATTGGATCCTTCTTTCCGGGTTCCCAACAACCAAACATAAACAATCAAACAAACAGCCCTGAGCCTATAACTAGCCTAAAATCACAACTTAGAGCTTCAAAGACATATCCTTTGATTCATATAAAGAGATCCCTCTCTGGACTTACGAGGGCTAGATCCTAAGGTCTGAAAGTGGTTCTATGTTGTCTCATCTTTTGGTCTTGTCAACCTCGCCAAAACATGGGAACCCCAACATAATGGTGACTCCACTGGGGAATTCTGAATGATTTCCATTTCACTACATCAAAAACTTCAGAAACCTACATCTCTGGTTAGGTTGATAGTAAGCCACTCCTTTCTTGAATCGACCTCCATTATTGAATATCAACCATACTCTTAGACAGAGCCTGGAAAGGGCCAGGTAGCCTCCGGATCTCACCCAATTTGGAGGTGACATATCTGGTAAACGCCCTCCCAGTTAATCTCTGGTTGGAGTTTTTTGTTTTTAAGGAGATTCCTGAAAGGTGATAGTGCTTGAGCACTGTGGTGGACAGTGTAGCCCCTTAGACATACCTTGAAACCCTCTACCTGGCGACTCCATTGTTCCTAAGCGAAAAGACTCCACTGGTGATCAGTAGGCCTACTGATTATCTTGGTTTCACAATAGACTCCACTGGGAGACCAACCCCTAAGACAACATCAACCACAGTAGAAGAAACAAGTAGGGTTAAGATGCTTGGCTAAGAAACAACATTCTGGCTTACAGAACCATCCACACAAGAGCTTATCCCAACCCTGACCCACCTGAAATAGTTAACAATCCGGAGAGTATCCTCAAAGGAGCCCCTATGCCTAAAAGACCAACTATTTCCGGTCACATTTATAGAGCTAATTCTGCACCAGAAGAACTAGCAGCTCTACCACATTTTCTCCCTGGCCTAGACATACCCGATAGACTACCAAGAACTAGGTCAGTCAATCACCTAGACCAACAAGACCTTGAGCCTCACGGTACGCCATCTCATAGCGGTCAAAACACTAGGGATAGAGGAACCCCTCCATATACACCGCCTAATATTCACTTCCTTCAAAACTTGGGGCTCTCCCACCCTAGATCAGCTCAACAGACTTCTGCTAGTCCTAATATTCCTGTCATCCAAATACCAGCTGCTCAAGCCAACCCTATACCTCATCAGAACATTATCATGGTAGCTTGGTATGCACCTTTGGTTTTACCTCAACCCTTGTTACCCTTACCCAATGATTATCAGTCAAAGATCCCACACTTCACTGCTAAAGAATCCATCACAGCTCAGCAACATGTATACAAGATGGAGGATTCTTTCGACTATATGGAAATTGATGATGAAACAATCAAAATGAGAATCTTTGCCCAAAGCCTGGGGGGTGATGTAAAGAAATGGTTTAAAAGTTTACCTCCTGGTAGTATTCAAGATCTCCCTGCGTTATATCAGAACTTCATAGACAAATGGGAGGTTAGAGCAAACCCTTGCTAGCTCCTAGCAGTCTACATGTCCCTTAAGAGGAACATAGGAGAGAGCGTCCACGATTACACCACTAGATTCAACAACATTTACAATGCTCTCCCTCCACACATGAAACCTCCTCAAGGTATGGCCCTAGAAAAATATCCTGATGGATTTGATGCCGACATGGCCTATGAGCTTAGAGATAAAGAGTATAACACATTGGAAGACATGCAGAAAGGAGCCATAACCATAGAAGAAAACTTGATGGAGAAAAGAGCAAGATTAAAAGCTGAGAAAAGGGTAACATACATGGATGACAATGTAGCTTCCACATCTAATCCCAAATATGATAGACTGTCTAAAAACATGGAAGAGCTACAACAAATGATAAAAAGGATGGTTTTCCAAAACAGAAACCAAAACCAGAACCAGAACATTAGAAGAAACAATGCTACTCCCAACAGACAAAGAGAGTCAGATCAACAAATTATTCCCCCATTTCAAGAAAAAAATTTAGACAAAGACGAGGGGATCATTGAAGAGTCTGAAGGGAATACAATAAACATGTTTGAAGCAGAGGACTCAGTCCTTAACTGTGATTCAAGGGAATATTAGCCCTCACCTTTATTCTGGGATGAGGAATGGTTAGAAATTGAAGATTACAGATCAGGATTTGAAAATGCCATGTTACAGGTCAGAGAACAATATGAACTTAGGAGAAAAAAGAACCAAGAAAATTCCAAAACAAAGACCCTTGAGGTAACCATCAAGAAAAGGCCTGATAAAACTTCTAAAGCATCTGCTACAAATGAAAAATCAGCAGCTGAAAGTTCTGGTAAACACAAGGAAAAAGACAGCCAAGACACTGAAAAACAAAGCCAACCAACTGGCAGCACTAGCACAGCAGTTAGTGCTCCTGATAAAACGATTCCTGACCTTGTACATAATGAGAAATCACAAAATGATTAAGCTACTAAGGCAGTAGCAAATAAAACAGAGTTGAGCACTTCAAAGACACAGTCCACTTTCAATTTAGAGAGTGAGATTGCAAAAATCAAAATCTCTATCCCATTATCTGAGCTGGCCACTCAGAGTGTATATAAAAGCCAAATTTTGAAAGCATTGAATTTGGGGGAAAACAATGATACTGTAAATTTGAATGATGATCAACTTGCCCTACTGTTTGGTCCAAATATTGAGGGAAAGTTTCAGGAAGGGGTAGTTCCGCCTTTTTATATCAGTCTCAACATTCATGACAAAATAATCCACAATGCCATGCATGATTCTGGAGCGTCGCACAATTTAATGCCTAAGGTAGTAATGGAAAGGTTAGGCCTGGAGATAACACGACCTTACAAAGACCTATATTCGTTTGACTCCAGCAGAGTAAAATGCCTAGGCCTAATCAAAGACTTATGTGTGAGCTTGACCCAGATCCCAGCTAAATGTATGGTCATGGATGTGGTGGTAGTAGATGTACCGCCCAAGTATGGCATGCTATTGTCAAGATCATGGGGAGCCAAACTGCAAGGAACAATGCAGATGGATGGCTCATATGCCACTATCCCTATATTTGGCCAACTTAGGAGACTATATAGAGAGTCCCAGATGAAATTCCTAGTCAGTAGCCCCGAGAAGACGGAAAATTCACCATTATACTCTGTACACACAGACCTAGATTCTTTCATTATTTATAATGACCTATCCTTAGGAGAGCCAGAATCTGAAGGCAGAAATACAAGCAAGGACATAAAGCCCATGGACTTTAGCATAATGGCCACCCTAGAAGAATACAATGAAGAAAACCATGGGCAGGATAATGAAAACGAAACTCAGAATGAACCAGAAACATAGTGCAGTCAGTCTATTAGTCACACCTTGCAAACTAACATACCACGTGAAGAACAAGACAACCCACAACCTAGTACAGACTCCTCAACGCAACATAATGGCGAGCCCCTGTGGGAAATGAATTTCGATGGGTCCTATACCAGAAACAATGTTGGAGCAGGGGTGTGGCTACGTAACACAGAAAATGACCACGCAGAGAGCCATACTGTGAATTTGCATTTCAAATGCACGAATAATATTGCAGAATATGAGGCTCTCATCCTAGGTCTAAACCTATTGAAAAAATTAGGAGCCCATAGGATAGTTGTGAGAGGAGACTCTGAGTTAGTAATAAAACAGGTGAACGGTGAATATACAGCAAAACACCCCAGGTTAAGAGCATACCGGAACGACACTCTGGATTTATTGAAAACATTTGTTGAATATGAGTTAGTGTTTGTTCCCAGGAATCAAAATTTTATTGCTAACATATTAGCTTGCCTGGATAGTTCATATCCTAAAACTCCCCCTGACCAACAAATCATCATTCAAACAAAGTTCACACCTGTAGTGCCAGACAACGAAAAATACTGGCAGGTCTTTGAAGGAGACAAACAAATCGAAGATTTCCTAGTGGGCAGAAATGAGTTTGAATTTTCTGATTCGGACTCAAAATCTGATGACAGATGCCCAAGTGAGGATCCCTCGAATGAACAAGGAACACCCGGTAACATAGAAATAAACACCTTTTCTAATGAAACTGGACATTCGACCGAAAGATGTGAAAATGCATATAGCGAAGAGATAGAGGTGTTGCAGGCCAAAGATAAGAACATACCCAGAGGTCTGGCACCCCTAGAGGACCTTTTCGACTTTGATGACGTAGCAAAAAAGCCCACTATAGAACATGTAGAATCAGATGTAGAAGAATGCAACATAGGCACTAAAGATGGACCCAAAATGATAAAACTGGCTAAGTCTATACCTGCAGACATGAAGAAAAAATACATTGACCTGTTTAAGGAATTCATTGATGTGTTTGCATGGAGCTATGAAGACTTAAAGGCCTACGACACCAACATCATACAACACAAGATACCCCTGAAGGAAAATCAGAAACCTTTTAGGCAAAAACTCCATAGAATCAATCCAAAACAATTGCCTGCAGTCGAAAAGGAAATTAAGAAGATGTATGATGCAGGCATTATAGTCCCTGTAAGGTTTTATTATTGGGTGTCAAACTTAGTGGTTGTGAGAAAGAAAACAGGAGAGATCAGATTGTGCATAGACTTCAGAAACCTAAGCAAAGCCTCCCTAAAAGACAACTACCCTTTTCCTAGAATGGAACATATCCTACATAAGGTAGTGGGCTCTAAGAGAATCTCCCTGCTTGATGGTTTTTCAGGATACAATCAAGTTCTGGTACTCCCAGAAGATCAACTCAAAACAACTTTTACCACTCAATGGGGCACCTTCATGTACGTGAAAATGCCCTTTGGACTGATGAATGCTGGAGCTACCTTCCAGAGAGCGATGGATATAGCTTTCTCAGAAGAGATAGGACACTTCATAGTGATCTACTTGGATGACTTGACTGTCTTTTCTAAACTGAAGAAGAACATTTGAAACATCTGAGGAAAGTTTTCGAAAAATGTAGAAGGTACGACCTGTCCTTAAATCCTAAGAAAACTGTGTTTGGGCTGCAAGAAAGAAAACTTATTGGTCACATTATATTTGAGAAAGGGATTAGGATAGAACCACAGTGGGTTGAGGGAATACTTCAAATTACACATTCGAGAAACATCAAGGAGTTACAGTCCTTCATAGGGAAGATCTATTTCCTTAGGAGATTTATCCCCAATCTTGCTGAGCATCTTAGGAAAATGACCAACATGCTAAAGAAAGATGCAGGAATTAAGTGGACTGTTGAAGCCAAGAAATATTTTGAGTTAGTAAAACTTGCACTCACTCAGGCCCCTGTACTTATCAGCCCAAACTTCTCAAAAGATTTTCTGATCTTTTCCTTTGCCTATGAATACACAATAGTTGCAGTCTTGTTGCAAAAGAATTCAGAAGGTAATGAACAGCCAATTGCCTTTTTTAGCAAAGCCTTGAGAGACACACCCTTAAAGTAAAACATTATGAAAAAATAGGCCTATGCCTTGGTAAAGGCCTTAAAACACTTTAGGGTGTAAATTCTGCATTCTCACATCATAGCCTATGTTCCAAATATAGTGGTTAAAGATATCTTATCCCAAGACCCTGATGGAAAAAGGGGCAAATGGATTGCTACAATCTTGGAGTACGACCTTGAAATAAAACCCACCAAGCTGATTAAAGGTCAAGGCCTGACCCAGTTAATGGCTGAATCAAACTTGCAGGCCCTTGACATTAACATGATAAATGCCTTAGATGAGCAGGAAGGATTTCCCCATCCAACTGTTGAGGAGCAGTTTCAGAACTCTCCTTGGTATTCTAATATCATTTACGTGCTCACCAATCTCAATACCCCTCCAGAACTGTCCAAAACCAAGGCTAGATTCATAAAACTCAAAGCTAGAAATTACTGCATTTTGAATGAGAATCTATAATAGAAAAATCCAAATGGCCTATTGCTGAAATGTCTGTCTGAAACTGAAGCTGAAGGAATCAAACAAGAATTCCATGCTGGAGAATGTGGAGGTCACCTGAGTTGGAAGACCACTGCAAATAAAATACTCAGGGATGGTTACTATTGGCCTACACTCTTCAATGATGACCATAAAATGGTATCTTCCTATCATAAATGCCAAATCTTTGAGGGCAGAAAGAAGATCCTTCCCCTCCCTTTGCAACCTATCACCGTAGAAGGTCCCTTCATGCAATGGGGCCTAGACTTTATAGGAGAAATTCACCCCTCTTCTTCTGGGAAACACAAATGGATCCTGACTGCTACAGATTACTTCACTAAATGGATAGAAGCCATACCCACTAGGAATGCCACTGATTCTGTCATCATTAGGTTCCTGGAAGATTACATCCTTTCTCGGTTTGGCTGTCCAAGGAAAATAATCACTGGCAATGTCGCTGCTTTCGGATCCAAGAGAATGGTTGATTTCTGTCACAGGTACGGAATAGCACTTGGTCATTCAACTGCCTATTACCCCCAGGGTAATCGATTGGATGAATCATATAAAAAAATCCTAGTGAACATCATTAAGAAGCTGCTGGAAGAAAATAAAAAGTCATGGAATAGAAAGTTGGTGCATGCTTTGTGGGTAGACAGGCTCACAACAAAGAAATTCATTGGCATGTCACCATTCTAGCTTGTCTATGGAACAAAAGTAGTCTTTCTTACTAGCCTTGGAGTACCAATGATTAAGCTTGCCCAAGAGATTCAGATAGAGGGAAATAGCATGGTGAGAAGAATTAATGAAACTATTTATCTTCAGCAAACAAGGGAGCAGGTTTACAATAGAGCAGTAAAAGTTTAGGAAAACATTAAAAAGCTTTTTAACAAAAGAACCAAAGCTGCAGATTTCAAAATTGGTGACAAGGTTCTAAAATGGGATTCAAGAAGGGAAGATAAAGGCAAACATGAAAATTTTGACAGCTTGTGCAGGGTCCATTCATCATCCAGGCCACTGTGGGTCCTAATGCATTTTTCTTACAAGAACTTGATGGTACAGAGCTATTTTGGGGTCCTGTCAATGGAAAAATGCTCAAACACTACTTCTGCTAAGTTTCATTTCCAGTCCCATTTTCATTGTACATACCATTGCAGTTTTACTTTCAAGAAAACAAAGAAAGTGTTTCAAAAAAAAACAGTAAAAAGAAGCTGGTCCTAACACGCTCAAAACCTGGATCAGCAAAGGAAAAGAAGAATCAGATCTAACATGCTTAAAACTAGAGTTGAAATGAGGAGAAGAAGTGACTCTAATATGCTCAAAACCTGAGTCACAGAGAAAGAAGGATGTTTCAAAACTGCAGATTTCATGCCTTTACAGTTTTGTTTTCAGTTTTCCATAAGTCTTCACTCCAGCAAGTCAGACAGTCTAATCCTGGCTTGGCTGTTTTTCAATTTCCTGTTTTAGAATGTAGGAGAAGAAACCTGTTGGACAGTTTAATCCCAACAGGTAGTAGACTAGGTAGAGAAGCATTTGAGGTGAATTGTTTAATCTGGTCTCATGGAGCAATAAGGGTAGATTTAGAATAGGTTTGTTTTCTGTTTTAAAAATAAAATGATGTAAAGGGTCTGCTAGTTCAAATGCACCCAAAGGGAAATGTTAGGACTGTAGTCTGGGTAGGTAGTTTGGTTGGGAAAGTTTTTCTGTTGATGTTTCTACCATATTTTGGCAGCTAAAATTGAAGAAAGCAAGGGATGTGCCAAGCAGCAGGCATATGGCCTACTCCAAAGATCATCTCTGGTTTCTTGACTCCTTCAAGAAGAAGCCATCCCCATGTGGAGCCACTGTTAGCCCCCCTATGAAATTCTTGACAAGCAAGCTGGGGGCTAGATTGTTGTGGAGCCTTCAAGGAATGCCTTTCCTTTGAAAACCCATCCTCCTTGAAGTCTCTGAGTGCTTTGCCTTGTATAAATCCTATATGCTGATCCATTTCTAAAAGGCCTGCATTGCCCCTCATACTCCTGCAAGACACCACTTTTTACCTCCTTTCCCCTTTGACAAAACCCCTCTTTTCCTTTCTTATTTTCCCTATCAGTCCCATAAACCCCTCCAAAACCCCCTCCAAATTCTTCCCACACCCTTTGTTTCCCAAATTCCCCCTTCGTTTCCCCATCGTTACCATTACAAGGATTTGAAATGCATTTTAAAAAGGTTAAATACCTACTTTAAACCTTGTATTGGGCCCTAGCCCTCTTCAGCCACAACCCGTGCCTTGTTCTTCCATGTAGCCCAGTGCGGTGACCACTCGCCAAAGCAAAAAGCGCTTATCTCAAGATTTTTCGGGCGCAGCGTCGGCCGTTGATCTCAATTGATCAGATGGAGGACGTTAAATCTCCAGTGCCCACGTTTTCCCTGCCTTTTTCCATGCCAGGCCATCGTCGTCCGTTCCCCGCCAGATCGACGGTCTAGAACCTTTCCCGTCGGTGGACCCTGCCATGCACTGTTCAGAAACCGCCGGGTTTATTTCGCACCACTTATGCATGGTAGGTGGTTTTTCTCCAATGCCCAGCGATTCCATACAGCAGTCGCCGTGTGTCCTTTGTACAACGGAAAAACCACCCATCCCCTGCGCGTTATCGTTTGGTCCAAACCTCACAGCGAAATTCAAGGCAACCGTTAGATCTTAAACGCCTCATCCAACGACCATCATTCATCTGAGCTGCTCACCTGTTAATCTGTCTCCGCCATGTCCGCTGGCCCACCATCTGTCGCCCTCGCCATCAATCTCCACCATAATTGATGGTCTAGATTTGTTTGTCTTCCGTTGACCACCCCCAGGTCCGCCCGCCACGTCACTCCTGCCACGTGTATCCCCCGTACATCCGCCCGTTTTATTGCATATACTCATCTAAATTCGTGCTTTTTAATGTTTTCTCGGTCAAATTCATCCCGTGGACCACCAGACTTCCACCAGAACAATTTGTCACCGTTTTCCGCGATTTCTTCCCCAGTTCGTCATCTGCATGGCCATCTTCCGCACCCACACCGCATCCATCATCCCCACTCAGGGATTTCTTAACGAATTTTTTGTTTTGCAGGGTTATCAAGAATTAATGGCCGCCATGATGCACACCCCTATTAAAGTGATAGTAAAATCAAAGAAGATCATCTACGGAGACATAATTTATAAAAAGAACGACTCGGGAAGGTGACGACAGGTCTTGCATTAAAGAAGGCCAGAGTTCAACCCTAAAAACCTTCCGGCCTCATTAAAAGCCCGAGGTAACCTGTCAGAAGCAACAATGGAGCGGCAAAGTGGTTTAGTTCAAAGAAAAGGAGATTGAGGCGCGCTAATGAAGATCCTGAGCCTTAAATCAGTGGTTTAGAAGGCAAAGCACTAGTTTGAAGACCCCGAGGATCGATCGATGGATCCTGAGCACAAGTAAAAGGTGACATCAGGGTCTATTCGTCAGCAGAATGTTTTTCTTCATCAAGTACAGGGCGTCCATACAACTTTTATTATGCACAATGTCCCTGAAGAAATTTCCACCAGACAACAGTTCAAAACCACCAGAGCATTTATATGGCAGACTTCTCAGTAGCTTATTTTATTGTTGTTTAAAAGCACCAGGAGTACCACAACCGAAGCATGTCAAAATCATATCTGAAGAAGATCACTCTTTCATAAAAGGGGTGACAGAGATTAAATACTTGGCATACAAGAAGAATGGGCCTCGGCCCTCTTTCTTTCAGATGTTTAATATAGCATTTAGTGTTCACCTACCTCCTCAGTCGATCTTCCATTTATCCTCTGCTATAAAAACACAGAAGGAAGTGTTGTTGGGGGTTGATGAGATATCTGTGAAACGCAAGCATTTTCCTCTTGAGACAATTTCTCTGTGTAATATTGTAAGATAGGCTGAGATTTGATGTATTCAGACTAAATGTTCAAGCTATGGGCTATGATGTACCTGATTGGTGTTGCTTTTAATATGATAAGCATATTTCTTTGGATCCTGATCTAAAGCAGCTGGTGATGTTTTCTCATCTCTTTGTATGATTTCATTTCATTATATTTCTACTGGCTCGCATCAGAAGTTTGGCATAAGATTTACCCTTGATAGGTACCTTATGTTGCTGCTCTCCCAGCCCTTTATGTTTTCTTCTTATATGTGTATCTGAATATTTATTTCAGTTGATTTAACCAGTGTAGTGGATGTTATTTCCTACTCTCTGATGTATGAATTAATGAAATATATGTTTAGATGTTCTTGTTAGGATTTAGTTGGATGAGTCGAGAACACTGGGAGGTCTAGAACCCTGTCTCTACCTTGCTAGAACCTTCTCATCCCGATTAAGCCTTGCTAAGATCCCTCGTACTGCCTCTAATTTTGTCCAAGCAGGCCTGGAGTTAAATGACCTGTGGCCTGATCTATAGACAGAGTTGGTTGGTTCCCCTTTGTCCTTTTTCAGTCCTTAATGTTCTATTTCACCAATCATCTTGCAAGATCCAAATGCTCTAGATGACTAGCCCAACTGAAATCTTGCACATTAATTACAAATAAATCCTTTCTTGACTCCATAGCCCAATGGCCTTGATGTTCCCTGAGTTATCTGTCTCAGCCTAATTCCCTCTATGCTCATCCTTGTCTGGTATTGGATCCTTCTTGCTGGGTTCCCAACAACCAAACATAAACAATCAAACAAACAACCCTGAGCCTATAACTAGCCTAAAATCACAACTTAGAGCTTCAAAGACATATCCTTTGATTCATATAGAGAGATCCCTCTCTGGACCTAGGAGGGCTAGATCCTAAGGTCTGAAAGTGGTTGTATGTTGTCTCATCTTTTGGTCTTGTCAACCTGGCCAAAACATGGGAACCCCAACAATTAGCAAATTGGTTCTCCCTGTGAGGAGATTAAGCCAAATAGATTAGATCATGAGGATAGGATTGAATTTTTTGTTAGAGTAGTTCAACAGAAAGCTAAAAAAAGAATAAGAGAAGTGCTTTCAGGTATATATATAAGCGTGAATAGGCGTGAGGAGAAAAGTTATAGAAAAAGTGTGAGGTGTGAGAGATGTGTGACAAAGGAGTAGACAGAGAGGTGAAGCACTGTAAAATTTATCCATAAAAGGGGTTGCCTCTGTATATTTTCACTATTGTTTAATTCCAAATGTATTTTTATTTCAATTCTTCTTTTTTTGTTAAACTGTCACCTTTTATTTATCTCTTGAGTTGGATATCGCATTGATTGCACAACGCATTCAAAGAAGGTCGATTGGCGATGCGAACAACAAAGACACAACGAGGCTTCTATGTAAAACTTTTATGTGAAGTCATTGATTCGAGCCAAGCTTTTAATTTTTTGCATCGACCATCGCACATCACATCCGGAGAAGGGCGACTGAATGAGTGAATTTATGCAAGTTGTGATGCGAAGAAGATCAGCAAAGGAGCCATGAGGACCGTTAGATCTGGGTGTAGATCAATGGTGGAGATTAAGTCGCAATATCCATAGTATTTCTCACTTCGGCGATTTTTGGGTTTATTAATAAAACATTATACGATTTGTGGTGCAGTAAAGAGTTAAGTTGTGATAAGGCAATTGAGAGTGTGATGGGAAGCATATCACCTATCGCATAAGACAAGGAGCACTGTTATTTTTAAACTTTATAAGTTGTGATTTGTGGCTGCGAATCACAAAATTACAATATTGCAAATATTATAAAGTTGCGAAGCTGATGTTGAGGTAAGTTGGTAAAGTTGTTTATTTGCGATGCACTTTTGATTGGTCTCTAATCTGTGTGAGCCCACAAAACTACAGGTCCACGCGTATTCAAAAAAATTTGCAGCCTTGTTGCATCAATAATAAATTATGTAATAAGAAAAATGATAAGGATGAGAAGGATAATGAAAAAAAACCAAACAATAATGTTGGAGAGGGTAAGAGAGAGTCGAAAAAGAAAGTTAATTTTCCTTGAAAATTGTGCACTGGAGACCATTTCACTCACCTTTGCCCTAATATTAAGGATGCTCAGTGCTTTTTGGCTCATTAGGGTTCTTCTAGTTCATAGTTCATCGTGACTAACACTTTTCCCCAAGGGCAAAAAATTATTGCTAGCACGAATGAAAATATTGGAGCTCCCACAGGGGGCAACTAGGAGGCGGAAAATTATTCAAATGTATACATGATGAGTGCTCACGTCAATTTCATAATGATATCACGTGATTATGCTGAATTCAAATCTTCTAATGCTAAGGTTTCTCCTGATATTTCTGAGCCACTCCATATAAAGAGGCCCACACTTGAGCCTATACCACACATGAAGAAAGGTTATGCTAAACATTTGACGATTTACCCTAATGGCAAGGCATCTCAGAACTACTCCATTGTAGAAGATCTGGCTGAGAGTCCTTGTGCTATTTCTGCATTGTACTCTAGTCATGCCCAACATAAAGGAGTGTGCTACTAACTGTGATCAGGGTGGTATATCCAAATAACTATCTTATCATTACATTTGATATGTCAAATATTAACAAGCGACTTACTCATCATATAGATTTTCAAATTAAATCTACGTATCAAAAGATCAATATTTTTTGAACTGTAGTTGATGAAGGAGATTCCACATGTGTTATTTCTATTTCATGTTGGAAATCTATTGGATCTCCTCAAGCCGTTTCTTCACCTACTCTCTTGACCGCATTTTATGGTCATTCTCACAGGCCACATGGCATTGTTCCTACCTTGCCCATCTGTATTGGGGGCAAGGTAGTCAATATCGAAGTAGAAATTTTTTATGCTAATTTGGACTATAACCTTCTATTGGGATGAAATTGGATCTATGATATGGATGCCATTGTATCATCATTATTCCTCATCCTATGCTTTCCCAATGAAGGGATAATCATTACTGTTGATCAGATGGATTATTCTTCGATATATTACAATGCGTCCTCTGATTCTACTGTTCCCCTGGTGAATAATTCCAAGCAACTTGTTGAGAATCTAGGAGTTGGTATGTACACATAGTTGATGGGTACCTTTGATCTTCTGCCTCCTGTTGTTCATATAAATGCTATTTCATCTTCCAAGGTTCCTACCCGAAGATATTTCTTCCAAACTCATTAGTTTTTGGATCCTTGGCCCTTACCCTCTTCTATGACCACATTAGAAGAAGGGAGAGTGGGTGGAATGGCATATCCTATGTCTGCAACCAAAATTTCTTATCAATCTATGGTTAACATTTCAGATTTGGATCAAGTTCCTCTTTCACCAAAGGATTTGGATGGAGATGTGGCTCCGTCTTGGACACTTAACTCAACTTCTTCTTTGGACTCCCTTGATATGGTTTTACCATTTGAGGAGGCAATCCTAGAAGCAATGATAGATGTGGAAATACCGTGGGATGAATGCATCATCGTTCATATTTTCTACCAGATTTGGGTGAAATTGAGTCAAGCTTATCTAGCACTTCGTCAACTGGTAATGTTCACCCAATTCTAAACCCATTGGCTCCAACATAGATTTTTACTGAAGGTAATATGTTTTTCATTTCAGAAACAATTTCGGTGAACAATTCCATGGATCCCAATGTAATAGAGAATTCTTTCATCAGAGCCGAGTGTTCCCCTGAAGATATTCAAATCTATACCAATTTTTTAAATAATTCCTTGATGTGTTCGCTTGGTATTATGAGGAAATTACTAGAATTGATCCATTAATTTTCTAGCATGAGATCAAGGCTTATGAGAACGCTAAGCCGATACGACAAAAGCTTCAGTCGGTAAATCCTAGGAAATTTGCAGCTATCAACGCCGAGGTTGAGAGGTTTCTTAAAGCGGGTTTTATATACCTATTCCTTTGACTAAATGGGTTTCAAATCTAGTCCTGGTGGAAAAGAAACAAGGAACGATCCATGTGTGCATAGAATTCATATATTTGAATAAGGCATGTCCTAAAGATAATTCTCCACACCCTTTATTGATAATATTATCGATGAATGTGCGGGGAATGAGATTTTATCCTTCATGGATGGTTTCTCGGGTTATAATTAAATTATTAATCATCATGAAGATCAACATAAGAAAATTTTATTTTCCCCCGGGGTACTTTTCCATATAAAAAGATTCCTTTTGGTCTTAAAAATGTTGGAGCGACTTTCCAGCAGGTCATATCTTATTCTTCCACAATGCCAAGCATATCATCGAAGCTTATTTGGATGAATTAGTTCCTCGTTGTTAGGCCCCTATATTACTAGCATAGCCCCTTATTTTTTTTAGTGTAACCCCCTTATTGTTATTATTGTACCGTTGTAACCCCCATATTGTTATTATTGTGCCCTTAAATTATTATTTTTAGGGCGGCTAGGATTACATTGTAGCCCCACTAAGATTACATTGTGGCCCCATGGACTCCTATATATAGAAAGGAGGTTTTTTAATTTGTATCATCCAAGAATTGTTCATTCATGTAATGTATTTGAGGTTTCCCCCTTGAAGTGGCTTATTTCTAAGGCGTTGATATCTCTTTTCTTCTATTTTTGGAGCTGGTTTCACAACATTTGGTATCAGAGCTTTGGATTCTAGGGTTTCGCTGCTCCAAACCAGTCATTGTGGAATTTTTGCTATAACATTTTTTCTATGAAGTTTTAGAAGCTGAAATTGTTAGAGTGCGAAGAAGAAATCCCAAGGAACATCGTCGCAAAATTTCAGATCTTGGTTCACAATATTTTCGGAGATATGATCTGTGGAAGTTAGGGCCTTTTGCAAGCTCCTGAATTTCACTTAAAAAGGTCATCGCGGAATTTTCGCTATAAATTTAGTTCTATAAAGGGTCAGAAGCTGAAATGTTTAGAGTGCGAAGTTGAAATCTGGAGGAACATCTTCACAAAATTTCATAGCTTGTTTTGCAATATTTTTGGAGATATGATCTGTGGAAATTAGGTCTTTTTCAGGCTCCCAAATTTCATCTCAAAGAGGTGATCGTGGGAAAATCTTCATAACTCTCTCTCTGAGCATTGGATTGGAATTCTGTAAAAAGTGGTTGGAATTACACGGACTGTAGTTATTTTCCTGTATATAAATTTCAAAGCCAAAGGAGCAAACAATGACATGTGGAAAGTCATAAAAGTTCACTCTACTAAACCAATCTGTAATTAGGTCATTGTGGGAGATTGGACATAACTTTGTCTTGAAGAATCCAAATCAATTCAGACTTGTGGCATTTGAAAGAAGCTTCAGAGGAATACTATAGGGCCGAATTTTAGATATTGAGGATCTGAAAGTATAGAGATAAGTCAATTTCAATATCGAGCTCCTCAAAAGCAAGTAAAAGGTGTGTTATTGTTTTTCCTGAATTGCATAAGTCTTATTTGAAGAATCAAGTTGAACTGATTCTAAGGGCATATTGTAGAATAGTTATTAGTATTGGGTTCTAAAATGGCCCCTAAAAATAATTCAACACCCATTAAGCCTTTATAAGGCTCTACTATGACTCATGAAGATGAAGAATGACAACATGACATATCAAAATTACAAGAGCAGGTGCAACAAATTTTGCTCTCGCAAAGAGCAACAAAAAATAACATGGAAGTTTTGAAGAAAGGCGTGGAATCTAAGATGGATGACATGGAAGCTAAGATGGAAAACATGAAGAATGGTCTAAAAGCAGACATGGAAGGTTTGACAAATTTGATACAGGAAATGTTTCCTAATGGTGAAAAGATAGTAGAGGAAACTCATGATGAGAAAAAAAAAATGTTAGTCGTGATTTCATAAACTCTAATGTTGGAGGGAAGAACCACCATATTCCAAAAATGGATATGAGAAAGTTTGATGGAAAGGATTCTGTAATGTGGATACTACAAATGGAGCAATATTTTGATCTTAATAATGTGAAAAACACACAAAAGGTACGCATTGCAACTTTACATTTAGAACAAAATACATTTGTATGGTATTGATGGCTTTGCTCCCGTAAAAAAATTGTCACTTGGTCAATTTTTACAGAGGAAATGATAGCACATTATGAGGATACAAAGAGAAACACTTTATTTAGCCAATTGATAAATCTCAAACAAAAGTGTTCAGTGGGGGAGCACATTGAGGACTTCCAAAAATTGAATATAAGGGTAATTGATATTCCAGAGGAACACATGATTGATCTCTTCATAGGTACTTTAAAGGATAACATCCAACATGAAGTTCACGTTTTGGAACTTAATTCATTGGAGAAGGCATTCAGGTTGGCAAGAAAAATTGAATGTAAAATTATGGCAACAAGGAAGCCTACAACAAACATGGAAGTGTTGCTACTCCTAGATTTCCACAACCTACAAGGTTGACACCACAAAAATTAGAAGAAAAAAAAGAAAAAGGGATTTTCTACAGTTGTGATAGCTAATACACTAAAGGTCATAAGTGTGCTGAGAAGAAATTATTTTACATAGATTGTGAAGAGGAAGAAGAAAATGAACAAGAATGTTCAAAATAAGAGGATGTACACCAGGAACCAGCCCTAGAAGAGGAAGAAATGAGTCTGACCATATTGTGTAATGCATTGGTAGGAATTACCACTCATCAAACTCTCAAGATGGAAGGACATATCAAGAAGAAAAAGGTAATAGTGTTTATTGATTCAGGTAATACCTATAATTTTATTCATTGTAAGGTAGCCAAGGAATTAAATTGTTTCATATACCCAACACCAGAATTTCAAGTGATGGTTGCAAATGGAGGAACTATAAATTTCTCTGGAAAATGCCATAATATCAAGCTAACCATGGGGAAATATGTATTGAATAGCTCAATTCTTTCCATTCCTATGGGAGGTGTTGATGTTGTACTAGGAGTACAATGGTTACAATCTTTGGGGACAATAGCTTTTAATTTTCAAGAACTTTTCTTGAAATTTTTTTTAGAAGGAAAGGAAGTCGAGTTACGGGGTATTGTAGGGAATCCGAGAAAGATAATAAGCTCTAATTCCATGAAAAAGATTCTAAATAAAGAACAACGAGGCATAATTGCACAATTAGGCTCACTAGAAGTTCCAACATCAAAATCATCTATTTATGTAGATCTCCAAAAAGTCTTGGACAATCATTCCAAGGTGTTTGAAACTCCCAAAGGGCTCCCACCTATTCGTGATCATGATCATGCTATTCATTTGATTCCAGGAAGTGTTCCTCCAAACATCAGGCCTTATAGATATCCTTATGTCCAAAAGAGCGAAATTGGACATATGATTGCAGAAATGTTAGGCGGGTATAATTCAACCTAGTCAAAGTTCTTTCTCTGCTCCTGTAGTATTGGTACACAAGAAGGATGGATCATGGTGCATGTGTCCAGATTATAGGGAGCTCAATAAGCTCACCATTAAATATAAATTTCCCATTCCTGTGATTGATGAATTATTGGATGAATTATATGGAGCAATTTATTTTACCAAATTGGATCTTCATTCAGGGTATCATCAAATTAGAATGAAGACTGAAGATATTCCGAAAATATCATTTCGAACTCATGAGGGTCATTATGAATTTTTGGTCATGCCTTTTGGCCTTACCAATGCACCTTCTACATTTCAAGGGTTGATGAATCGTGTAATCTGGCTGCGTCACCGAGAGGGGGGGGGGGGTGGGTGAGAATTAATTTATGGCCGACCAAATTTTTTTCTTCTAAACCCATTAATTACTTTACTAAAGCTAACCTGCTGTGATACACGTTAGTATATCCTTAATAAATTTGGTATATTACCGTAGATCTTATTATGCAAATAATTCTTTACTGAGATCATTGCATCATTCATTCATCACATGTTTGGTAAGCAGTAAGAATGTGCAGTAAGAACATAATAAATCATCACACATAAGCAACGCACATGAACACCAATATTTAAGGTGGAAACCCAATTCAGGAGAAAGCAACGGCTATTGTTGTCTCTGTCTTCAATATTTATTATAAAAAAAACTTCTTATAATCTTGTACTAGTGCAGAATCATACCAACATGCAATCACCCACCTGTAGAAGGCTGCAAACTTCTCTCGTTTACTCACTTCCCGGAAGGGAGCTGCCAACCCTCGCTTCTCATTTAGCTCTCACCTCTCCCCCGGAAGGGAGCTACAACTCCCGCTCTCGCTACTGCACTTCTCCCGGAAGGAGCTACTAATTTCCGTTCATTTTACTGCCTAACACCTGGAAGGGAGCTACAACCCCCTTACTGAAGGCTTCGACCCTCAGCACCACTGCGGACCACGTTTCATCAATTTTCATACTGGATCCAACAGCTTCCATACAACACATCTTATAGGCCACTTTTCATCAGATTTTCAGACTGGACCCACTCCACACATTTAAGCTCAACATACATCAAACTGAGACTTATAACCCCATCAATTCATTTATTGAATCATCAACCAATAAACCAACAACTTGACCTTCAATTAACATAATCAGCAGCATAATCAATATTCAAACAACCCAGATCTGTGTGAATACATCATTGATAGATAGCAGTAAAAAAACAAAATAGATCAGACATTTCATTCTACATACTTCAGCAAAACCCTAGATTCCATACGCGCTTTTACTTCACTGAACCTGCGTATATACGCGCTTTCATAGAAACAAACCTGCGTATACTTCTACACATATTTTAGAACTGATCTCACATTCCATACGCGCTTTTGCTGAAGCCAACCCGCGTATATACGCGCTTTCACTGCCACGAACCTGTGTATATAACTTCAAACATTGTGGGGTTGAGCAACTCTTCAGAACAAATAAATAACTCAGATCTTACCCTTCTCTTCAAAAAATATTCACCTCATCTCAGATCTAAACATTCCATAAACAGATCTATAAAATACATATTCATTTCAGATCTAGAGATCCCTCTTCATCATTTTATTCATATGTGCATTATTAATTCAGATCAATTAATACATGGTTACCCATTCCATGCAGATATACTTCAGAGTGAAGTATTCATTCAATACCCAGGCACATGCACACCCTTGCACTATGATCTTCTTCTCCTTATATAGATTTAGCCTTTGTCAATACCATGAGCCAAAACCACACAACTTCCAATGATATTCTTGGACGGGATCAAATAGATAATCCAGCGCTCAATACTATGGGCCAATACCATGGTTATGTCCCCTGGTTTTATAAATTTAGAGCGCAAATAGGCATATGCTACTTGGCATGTACTTTTCCGCGTGCATACGCTACTTCTCATTTACAGACCCGCGTATGCTTTGTGACATACCATTTTAATCATTGCTCTGGCCCTTACAGGAATTCCTTTCTCCATTACATCTACACTTCTATGTAGATACATCAGATTTACATCATTAAGAAATAGGTTGCTATCCAAAGTCAACTCATCATGTCAGTTTTCATCAAGAACAACTTCATCAAGTAGGTTTCCATCAAGGACAACACATTGCATCATATAGCCAACAATCTCATTTTATCAAGTAGGTTGCCATCAAGGACAACACATGCCAACAATCTCCCCCTTTGGACTTGATGGCAACCATGATGGTGTTTTATCACCACAACAGATAGATACATTGATTATAACCATTATTCAAACATCATGATACTCTCCCCCTATTCAAACACCATGATACTCTCCCCCTTTGACATCAAGGGCAAAGGGCAGATCAAAACAAGGTTTTTCTTCTCATGTAGATAGAAAAGATTTGTAGATCTGATGTGCACTGAAGTTACCATGCTCCCCCTGAGTTCATGCTGAATCTTCAAACATATTTTTCAATGAAGTACATGACTCTATGACCTTTCCTATCACCAAGGACTCATACTTACATCAAAGATCCAACCAAGTGGATTTACATATATGACTCGAGTACCCAACCAAGTGGGTTTACATATTTTTACTCAACTACCCAACCAAGTGGGTTTACAAATTTGATCAAGTCCTTACATGATTGAATATTACAATTTTACATCATAGGTCTCAACATGACCTTTTCATCAGATTAAAAATATGACCTTTTGTAACAAATACCAAAAATACCTCAAGAGAGAGATCATATTTTAGAACCATCATAATGCCAACAATGCATCTTTTCCATATGACCAATGCTCCCCCTTAGCTTGTGCATCATGAACACTTTCAATAGCAAATCATCAATGCATCTTGATCAAAAACATCAGAGAATGAACCAGGAACACCACCAGAGATACCAAATAGTACTGCAGCTGTGCTGAAGAATGCTGACCCAGAAAAATTCTGTCAGCAAACACCCATACGCAGTTTTCTGTGTATAAACTCGCGTATATACGCGATTTTCCTTCATGAAATCCACGTATCCAATTAATCTTCTGATTTTAAGCAGATCTGATCTTTTGTGAGGTAGAGACAATTCCCAGCTTCTGTTTGAGATATTCAGATTCTTCCCTGGAATACATGAGAGAAGAAAGATAGGAAAATGTAGCTATGTTTTCAAGTGTCGTGCAACAGTTGTAGCCTAAGCACATTAGTAACCAAGTCTTTAGGCTCTTTGCAGCATCAACATATTATTCTCAAGAGGAATTATCCTACCAAAACAACTTCAAGCAGTCATCAATGTGATCTGATATCACCAAGATCTTCATGATTCATAATCATGATGTAACATGTGTAGGAAAAATGTCTCAACCATGATAAAAGTCATCAGCAACAAACTCTGCATGATCTAACCTTATCTCTGAATCATAAGACTTCCATCTCATCCAGGTGTGAAAACAAAAGATACTATTCAACAAAAAGAAATCAGGGCTCATCCATAATCTCATCATAATAAACCATGTATCATGTCACCATCATTTGAGCATGAGTATTACGAGAACTAAGGAATAAACAGATACAATGCCAACAATGCAATCATAGTTAGACTGATGCTCCCCCTGAACCTGTGCTCCTGTTCTTGAGCCATCTCACTGTTTTCCTTAACACAAGAGCATACGCTTCTGTCTCCAAAGGAAATCACGTGTATACGTGGCTTTATTTCATTAAACCCCAATATGGACAGTGAAATACTGAAAGTTTCACAGCTCCATCTCCCCTTGAACTTATGCCACCTGTACCTGTCTTCTTCACACCAAAATTACCAAACCAACCATGGGAATCATCATACATTGCTCCCCCTATGATAATACATTACTAATCCCTATAATGTATCTCACATTACTCCTGCAGTCATTATGAGAAGTAAGCTTTAGAAGCAGAAGACTGCAGTAGGATTATTATCTCCTACGTTTTTGACCGGTCCTCCTTCTTTTTCCAACTTTGCTTGAAGTTTCTTATTGTGTGCTGAAATTTATCCAATTTCTCAGATCTATTCATCCTGCATTCTTTTTCTACATGTCCATACTTGTTACAAGCATAACATCTTGTGTGACGAGAAAAGTAAGCATAGGGATCATAATGTGTTTTTCTATTATTTCTTCTATTGCAATCAGTTGCTTTATGACTAAACTTGCTGCATGAAAAACAATATCCCGTAAAGAAACCTGAGTACCTTTCTGTGTAGAATCTGTTTGATTGTGACTGAAACAATCTGCTTCTGCAATTGGCTGCAACATGCCCATAACTATCAAATTTAAAGCATTTAACATTATTTATCAAAGGAGGGAATGAATTCTTTTGAGAGTTCCTAATTGTCGGTTGACCTTTTGTTTCTTTCAACACTTTAGGTTTTGCATTAATATCATTTGAATCTTTAGCACTTTCTTGTGAACTAGATTCTCCTTTAACAGTTTCATGAAAACCAAGACCAAATTTAGCAGAAGGAGACCTTTGACTACTAAGAATATTGTCCAGAATCTTAGTACTATCTTGAAACCTCAAGAGTTTATCTTTTTCTTCTAATTTACCTTTCAAAATATTTACCTCAACCTCCAATATTTGGCATTGCTTCTTCATACTTTCTTCGACCCTTCTTCCTTCTTCTACCTGATCATTCAATTTTAAAATCTCTTCTTTCAACCCATTTTCTTGTTCTTCAAAAGTTTGTAAAAGTTATTCATTCTTCTTATTTGATTTTTCCAGATCTTCTTTGAGAGAGATGATTTCTACTTCGAGTCCTTCACTTCGATTGGTTACTTCATTCTACAGTCTTTGATATATTTCTATCTGTTCCTTCATTGTTTCTATTTGTCCATTCATTCTAGAGATCATATCTTGGTAGATATATTCCTTCCTTTTAAATGGATCTTCATCATTGATTTTGAGATTTTCTTCTAGACTTATACTGTTACTTTCACTATCTTCACCATTGCATGCACAAGAGAGTGAATCACACGAACAACAATCAATACCTATTTTATCTTCTTCATATTCTGCTGCACATGTTTTCTAAGGTATCTCCTTTCTTTGAGTAGCCTTCTGATTTTGCTTCCTTGCCATGAGCACTTGCAGATTTTGTTCAGAATCTTCTTCATCCTCATTTTACATTTCATCATTATCTTCATTTGTATATTAACTCTTTCCCTTTTCAAATTGTTTCCCTTTATCATGATTTTCTTCATAAGGAAATTTAGCAGCATAATGACCAACTCTTCCACAAGTAAAACACTTGAAGGGAAGCTTACCTCTGAATCTTCCAGTCCCTGGTTGGAGTCTTCTCACAAAATTGCTTCTTCTTCTTCTGATATATAACTCGATTCCTTGACAACTTCCTTTTCTTTTCCTTTTGAACATGCCTTAAAGGAAACTTCTCTGATTTGTGAGGGACCTTCTTTTCTCATTTCAAAAGAAGTTAGAATACCATGTAGTTGAACAATAGTAAGAGTTTGTAGATATTGCCTTTCTTCAATCGCTGATACTTTCGATTCAAATTTTGAAGTCAAATATCTTAAGACTTTTTCCACCAGAGTAGTATCGGTTATGATTTCACCCAAGTTTCTCATACGATTTACAATATCATCTAGATGTAAAAATAAATTGGCAATACTCTCATCACTATGTATCCTTAAATTTTCATATTCAATTATGAGAGTTTGGAGTTTTGCACTTTTTACCTTTGTATCTCCTTCATAGCTTAGAATGATTTTGTCCCATATTTCTTTTGCTGAATTTAGCTGCATCACTTTAACAAATTCTGGTTTAGACAAGCTTCCTAATAGAACATTGACTGCTTTGGCATTGATTTCATATTTCTTCCTTTGTGCTGCATCAGTAGGAATAATTGCCGGATACTGATAACCTTCTTCCACGATTTCCCATACTTCTACACCAATACTTTGCAAATATGCTTTTGTTCGTATCTTCTAGAATAACAGATTACTTCCATTGAATAGAGGTGGCCTTAGAGAAAATACTCCTTCATGACTTCCCATTACGACGGATCTCCTTTAAGCGATCACGCTTCTGCAGAAGGACCTGTTCTGATACCAATTGTTAGGAAAAATACTGAGAGGGGGGGGGGGGGTGAATCAGTATTTAGTGTTGACTGAAATTTTTTTAATTTTTCTTTCTCTAAAAACCATACGCTACTTTACTGAAGCCAACTCGCATATACATGTAGATATCCTTAATAAAACTTGCGTATTACCAGAGATCTCATTATGCAGATAATTCTTTACTTAGATCATTGCATCATTCATTCATTAGATGTTTAGTAAGTAGTAAAATTGTGCAGTAAGAACAGAATAAATCATCACACATAAGCAACACACATGAACACCATGATTTAAGGTGGAAACCCAATTCGGGAGAAAACCACCACTGCCGTCGTATCTGTCTTCAATATTTATTATAAAGAAAACTTCTTACAACCATGTACTGGCACAGACTCATACCATCATGCAGGCACCCACCTGCAGAAGACTACAACCTTCTCTCATTTACCAGCCTCTCCTGGAAGGGAGCTACAACCCCCTACTCTCGTTTACCAGCCTCTCCTGGAAGGGAGCTACAACCCCTTTCTCACGTTTACTAGCCTCTCCTGGAAGGGAGCTACTACCCCCTGCTCTCGTTTACCAGCTACCACTGGAAGGGAGCTACAACCCCTTTACTGAAGGTTTCGACCCTCAGCACCACTGCGGACCACGTTTCATCAATTTTCATACTGGATCCAACAGCTTCCATACAACACATCTTGTAGGCCACTTTTCATCATATTTTCAGACTGGACCCACTCCACACATTTAAGCTCAACATACATCAAACTGAGAATTATAACCCCATCAATTCATTTATTGAATCATCAACCAATCAACCAACAACTTGACCTTCAATTAACATAATCAGCAGCATAATCAATATTCAAACAACCAAGATCTGTGTGAATACATCATTGACAGATAGCAGTAAAACAACAAAATAGATCAGACATTTCATTCTACATACTTCAGCAAAACCCTAGATTCCATACGTGCTTTTACTTCACTGAACCTGCATATATATGCGCTTTCATAGAAACAAACCTACGTATACTTCTGCACATATTTCAGAACTGATCTCACATTCCATACGCGCTTTTTCTGAAGCCAACCTGTGTATATACGCGCTTTCATTGCCACGAACCTGCGTATATATCTTCAAACATTGTAGGGCTGAGAAACTCTTTAAAATAGATAAATAACTTAGATCTTACCCTTCTCTTCAAAAAATATTCGCCTCATCTCAGATCTAAACATTCCATAAACAGATCTAGAAAATACATAGTCATTTCAGATCTAGAGATCCCTCTTCATCATTTTCTTCATAGGTGCATTATTAATTCAGATCAATCAATACACTGTTACCCATTCCATGCAGATATACTTCAGAGTGAAGTATTCATTCAATACCCAAACACATGCACACCCTTGCACTATGATCTTCTTCTCCTTATATATATTTAGCCTTTGTCAATACCATGAGCCAAAACCACACAACTTCCAATGGTATTCTTGGACGAGATCAAATAGATAATCCAACGCTCAATACTATGGTCCAATACCATGGTTATGTCCCCTGGTTTTATAAATTTAGAGCGCAAATAGGCATACACTACTTGGCACGTACTTTTCCGTGTGCATATGCTACTTCTCCTTTACAAACCCGCGTATGCTTTGTGACATACCATTTTAATCATTGCTCTGCCTGTTATAGGAATTCATTTCTCCATTACATCTGCACTACTCTGTAGATACATCAGATTTACATCATTAACAAATATGTTGCTATCCAAAGTCAACTCATCAAGTCAGTTTTCATCAAGAACAACTTCATCAAGCAGGTTTCCATCAAGGACAACACATTGCATCATATAGCCAACAATCTCATTTCATCAAGTAGGTTGCCATCAAGGACAACACATGCCAATAGAATCAAATCAAAAAAAATTAAAAGAAAAAAGATATAAGCTGTGACTCCGCAGACCCAACAAGAAAATAAACAAATGAATATAAATCCTTTGACTATCGCAGTCACTTCATTTTTATTAAAATCACAATTCGAATTTCGCTCAACTTATAACATATGCTAAATCATTATTGATCCAGGTGGATATTGGTGGTCACCCGCCTATTCCGCTTGGGGCCCCACCATTGTTTCTTTTAGTTTTTCAGTTTTGGCACAACTTACTATTTTTAGCAGTTTTTCGGGTCCTGAACTTTCGGAGCCATTTTGAGGCCCTAAACGACGTTTTTTGGGAAAACCAGGAGCAACACAGGTACATTGATTGATGTTTCTCACTCAAAATTTGTATTCCTCGGATAGATATTTCTAACGAGGTATGGTTCACGTCAAACAGAGATCGTATGCCAAAGTTACGTCCATGGGAAGTTGAAACACCAATTTACCTAAACGGGGCCCATAATTCTGGCGCTTCATCTCCTAGGGTTAGGGTTTTGGATGTTCAGGGTTTTCCATTGTTTCTAAATAATAAATAGGCCCTTGAGCCTCATTGTAACTCAGTTCTAAGGCCTGCAGCCGCCACATCTGTTAGTATGAATCTTTTGTCGAAAAAATATCACTTTAGCTACGCATAACAAATAGCCCTAACATCAATTATGGCTGCCAATATCTTCAAATATGCAGTTATTTGATCCAAACAAAGCTTCACAAATCTAGATCTATGCTTAAAAAGACATTAAGCAGTAAAAATGAAGTTTTGCTCCATGCATCTAATAGATAAGACCTGAACAATATTTTTGAAATAATTTTTTATATTAAAGGGCACTTGAGAGGAAAAAAAGAAAGGTGTTTCCAATTCTCCTCAATGGGATGGGTTCTTGAAAGTCCTCAGCATTTCAGATCTAAAATTTCTCTCTCTTGTTGTTGTAGAAAACCCAGACAAACATAGAACTCAAAGGGAGCTCACAAAGCAAATAATGGAGAATGTGACAATGATAATGGCTCAAAGTCAGACCAGGAGTATAGATCTAGAGTGATATAATATGCAATGAAAGGTGACAAATGAATGGGAAAACCCTTCTATTTATAGCAAAATATTAGGGCAGTCTAGAACTTGGTGCATGAATAAAATATTATTAACCAAATTCTAGAACCACCTTTTAGGAATATTTTATTATATTTGTTGGAGGGAAAAGGATTTTTGACTTGGGTCAAATCCTTTATTTATAAATAATAAATAAATAAATGGTTTATTTATTATTTTAAGGAAATGGTGGAAATATAATTAAATAAATAATGATTTATTTAATTATTTATAAATGATTAAGTCAAATTTAACTAGGAATATTATTTAAATAAGGATTAAATAACTTATTCTTAGGAAATAATAAAATAAATAAGGATTTATTTAATTGATTTCCTTGTTTTGGGTTAGATATGACCAGGAATAATAATTAAATTGATGTTTAACTAATTATTCCTTGAGGAAATATAAACAAATATAGATTTTTTTATTGTTTCCTTTTGGGGTAGCCTGTTTAGACCATAAACAACTTAATAAAGGTGTTTTACTAAGTTATTTCACATAGTGAAAGCAATTTTACTTAGGGTAAAAATGGTCTTACATGGTGTACTTGGGTCCATCTAATGATAATAGGTTAGATGACCAAAAAAATGGTGTAACAGATTGCCCCCAAACGTATGAGTGTTAGGAGCAAATCATATGACCAAAGTACGTTGTAAGAACTCAATCACCAGACATCAAAAGAGAAGTCAGAGAGAGAAACGTAAGGTAGTCTAACCTGCTAAAGAACTAGACCCTAAGGAGATGAGACTTACAGGTGCAACAAGTTTCGTTTTATGAGAGGGTACCTGTGCTAGAGGCGGCGGGGGAGGCATACCTATGCCCGCCAAGACAAATTACAAAATTATAGTGCATCCAGTAAATAAGGGACCAACCTGTAAAGTACATGCTGGCATAAACATGAGCTGGATAAAAGATATAATGAGGAATCCCACATACATGTTGTGCCTGGGATAACAGCCAGGAATTATACAATAATATCTGAGTACATGAGATACAAATACAACCCAAATTCCCCCTATAAACGTGGAAGGGCTCACAAAATATGACTGATACATGCAAATCAAAGAGGTGCTGTAAGCGGCTAAGGCCAGCATCATCAAATATATGGAGCTGAATCAAAGGTTGCAATGAAAAGGTCAGCCGGGCATGTGGGGGCTACTTCCAGGGCCACCCCCTCATGAGGGTTGAGAAATCTCACACACACCTGGGAATCACCAATAACTGCTACTGCATCACTGGACCATCAAGTATACGGAACTCGATCATGCTGAAAGGAGATGGAGTGGAGAAACAATCAAGTCAAAGGGTAATGAGAAACCCATTTGCCTGATCCAAGGCATCAAAAAAGTGGAGAAGCTGGAACCAAGGTACATTTCCCTCTAGAACTATCTTCTGAAGTGAGTGAGCTGATGTCGACAGAAGGAGGTCTGCCATAGGTGAGGCAATAAGGGATCCTCAACTAAGGCACAAGAGAAAATAGTAGAGCGACTGAAATACTAACACTAATGATGATGATGAAATGTGGGATACTAAGTAACCAATGGACGACTTCCCTTGTTAGAGCATAAAGGGCATGGATGACTTGGCAGCGACTGACACGATATTAGGAGGGATAGGGGACAGTGGGACTGAATACCGTCATGTGTGACACGAGGGAGGGACCAAGCAATGAAGGATGGAGGACTATAGTGGGGTACACAAGAACTCAAGATAGACTCTATGAATGCAATGATGACTCAACTCGGATGCTCTAAACAAGGGCGAATCGATGGTGCTGCGACATAGTAAAGGTCCAAAGGGGGACCATAAAAACATGAGTACAAGAGGGTAGCTCATGATGAAAATCAACACGAAAAAGGAAAAGTATGGAGGCAGAGCAGTGCCCCAAATACAAGTGTTGTAAGTGAGGAAATCTGATTTGAAGGAGAGGTGAATAGAGAAAATGTGTCCTCGTGAGGTATCGAATCATGAAAAACTAATAGATACCCATTTGAGTGCTAAGTGAGAGCTTTCCAACGGTGCAGACAGTGTGTCAAACGAGGCTATGGTTTGGTCGTAGCGGACGAAAGAAAAATCAGGGGTTTCTCTTCTAATAAGGCATTTTCCCTCCAAATGCATTCATTTTCTTATGTAGCTGTGGTGAATGTGGAGAGGAGAGAAAGCCCTAAATCTTGCAGTGATCGTAGCGGACAAACCAACTGTTGGAATTGAGATCCGTTAGTTGCAGGTAAGAGGCCTAATCCTAGTCTTTCTTTTTGATGGATTGAAAGTTTAGATTAGGGTCCCAAATCTCAGGAACAGACCTTCCATCATATTCATGGCCAGGTCACACTATTTGGGCCAAAAAATGTGACCTGGGAAGCAGGTTTTGGCCTAAAAAGTGAAACCTGTCCCAGGATTTGGCCAAAAAGTGTGACCTGTCAGATGGAGGAGATTTCAGTGTTGTTGTGGGCTGAGAGGCAGGTTTTGTTTAATGGAATGCAGTTTTTCTTATCTGTATACTGACAAAGATAATGTTTTTGTGCAGATATGGTGGATATACGGATCAAGTGGAGAGAGAGAGACCTGGGTACATTACGATCGGAAATCCAAGTGGATCAGGGTGTCCGTCGTGCACTGGCTAGGTTTGGGGTTCTGAAATTTATGGAGAACCCTCTGATGAGAGTTGGGGAGCCCTTGTTGGCTTGGATTGTCAGTTATTGGGATCCATATCATGAGGTCTTTATAGTGTAGGGGCACAGGATTGAGTTGACAATCTAGGATTTGTATTTCTTGACTGGTGTCCCACCATTAGGGATAGTGGGAAATACACAACCAGTGTAACCACAGGGGCGTAACATTATGGAGTTTGTAGAGCGACATTTTCGACCAGGCCTCCAAGTCAAAGGGACTTGGATACTGATTGGGGATCTAGAGAGGTTAGACACCCGTGCAGTGGCGACAACATTGTTGCAGATCCTGGGCATCCAGGTGCTCCATCACATCACTGGAGGGTAGATGATGATTGTGGAATCAGTGTTGAGAAAGAACTACTATGGGTGGGCCTAAATGATGTTGGTGTCGTTGAAACGACAGCTGTCGATTTGCAAGCGGTAAGTGAACTATGATTCCTCGTATGGGACTGTGTTGTGCTCCTTCTTCTTTGAGAAGATCCTGACCTTGCGACCTCATGTATAGCTACCAGACGGGGGTCCGAGGGAACCCAGGATGCACCGTTGGGGCACTTAATATGTAGAGGAGGAGGAGGGGCAGTTAGGCGGGTGTTCCAACCGGAGTTCTTTGCCCATTGGGATCAGATGTCGTTATACATAGAAAACTATCCCTATAGTGGGATGAGTTATTGTGGAGATCTGGACTTGCCACTTCTGCCAGGTTGAGTATGTGGGCCTGATGGTCAGTGACAAGTAAATAATATTTTATGTGCATGTTAAATTTTGTGAATAGTATATGTGGTACTGATTCTTATACTTTTGGTATGCAGATATAGCTCCGGTGAGACCGGCCAGATATATGGGATGACCTGCAGTAGTAGGGACTGCAGGTGCTAGTGGATCGAGAACGGCACAGAATGAAGACATGGCCACCCTCCTGGAGGACATCCATCATAGATGTGAGGGGTTGCTGGCCGGAGTTTCGGAGCGGGGATGGAAAGACTTAGACGACTAGTACATAGAGCTATGTATTGTTCTACCTTCGGAATAGCGAGGTATCATGCGGCGCATGGCGATGGCCAGTCAAATTGTGTGTGATCTACGAGCTGCGGGGGCAGATCCATTGGCTCGAAATCCTCTAGAGAGTGACTATATGTGGGGCAATTGGTGCCCCCTAGTGTGTATGGGGGGGGCAAGTGTTGCCCCCCAGTTTTGAGATGTGTTTGGTGTACCATGCTATGGGCATGTCATATGTATTAGAGTAGATGGAATCTAAAAACATGTTGTATGATATATATTATGAATATGCATTGTTTTGATGATTTTGAATGCTATTGTATTGTGTGTGATAAATGCCAATCTAGAACATGGTTTGCAATGCTATCTACGTAGTGATTTTGTCCTCTAGGTACATGATTGAAAGTAATGAATTTAAATTCACGTATCAAAAGTTTTACTCATAAATATTGTCTAAACAAGATAGGATTATGCACACGATAGACACCATTTAGTTGTAAGACAAGAAGCAGGGAATATAAACGAACGTGCAGATGGAGGATGTGATGGGAGAGGGCATCGGCTAAGAGGCCACGTACTGCATCATATTCGGCCTGATTATTGGTGGCATTACCAATGCAGACCCCATTAGAGAGAACGATGGTATGCAAGGGGGTAAATATGGCCCAAGCTATCGAGGCTAGATTCTGGGAATAGTGAATTTCCCCATCGGCATAGCCAATATAATGTGTGGATGGTAGGTCCTGCAAAATAATGTCACAAGACAAGAAATGGGAGGAGGAAGAAAAATGATGGCAGCGTGAGTGTAGGGTAGACATCAAATGATAACTCTGGGAGCTAGTAGTCTGGATAGGATGGCTATGACTCATAGACCGACTAGAAAGTGATGTATGAGGGCTATGGGAGGAATAGTTGGAGCTCATGCTGTAGAGAACATCATTGATACAGATGGTATTGTCCTAGTTATGGGTGGGAAGGAAAAGGTTAGGGAAACCACATGATGCTGCAAAGCTACCTAAATCATCAGTGTGGGAGGGAAGGCTCACATACAAATCGTCATGGAAGATAATAGAAGAATAGGTAAAAATATGGTTAAATGATGTGGAGCCCAAAAATGTCACTGAAGGGAGATCAAGAAAAACAGAAGGAGCAGATTCAGAAGGAATGTACTCCGAGGGTTGCACGGATGATGATAGGTAGAGGATGGGGGCGGCGGGTTCTGTCATCTCAACATCAGGGGGGAGGGGGGGGGGGGGGGGGGAATGTCAATGGTAGCAGGGGGATCCTCAAGCTGACTCGATGCATACTGCGTGAGGATGGGAGAAGCGGATTGATTTTTTTCAACCTCATACTCGCGAATGACCTCTAAGGAGGCTCGGTAATGCGTCAGGTGAGGAAAATGGTGGGAATAATGGCCATGGACACCACACAGAGCACAGGGTTTGTTGGTGAAAATATTTTTTGGGTTCTTGGGTGTGGACAAGGAAGAAATAGAGGATTCAGGGACCGTAGAATCAGGGAACGCGACTTTAACCATGGGTTTGATACGGGGCAACTCGGGACAATTATGGGTGGCATGACCGATGCCATCACACAAGGCACAAGGCTTGGTAGGTGGTAGGGACAGTTGAGGTGGATTTGTCTTTGGATTCCCCCTTGCGAGCTTTGCCTTTATTTTCGGTAGCTGTCACAACAGGAGAAGGGTCTTGTTGAGGTGCTGGTGGCACTGTAGCGACGAAAGAAGTTAAGGGAATTGGTTGAACCGGTGTCAAAGCAAGGTATGGTTTGGGGTGACATGGTGGGGTCTCAGCTGGAGGATTAAGATACTAGACGGGTATTCCCAGGGTCAAATTAGGGAGGGAAAGGGTTGCCATGATGGGGACTGAATAAACTCCAACAGGGGGAGCAAGGAACGGTATCTGACCGGCAGGGTAATGTCCAAGAGGGACGGCTCCCATATGGTAGAGACCTGGGGGAACTGATCCAGGAGGGTAGAGAGGCTCAGGGGTACTAGCTGGATGGGAAGGTCCAGATGGAAGAGGTTTGGCCAGTTGAGATGAAGGGCTAGGAGCGGGTTGCAGTGGGCGAGGTTGAGGTTGCTGACTAGCCGAAGTGGGCTGCTTAAGGTTAGCCTGAAACGATTGCATCATGCAAACATTCGCTAAGCTAGGATCAGAGACAGGAGGAGGAGGAAGACCAAGGAAGGTTCCAAGCAAGGAGGAGTCTTTGTAGACACCAGGGGAAACACTGGTCAAAGCATCGACGATTTTCTTATTGGCTACAGAAGAGATGGTTGACTCAGGGGAGGTCTGAGATTTTGGCTCATGATATGTCAACTGGTCGATGGTGACTATCTTTCCATTGTGAGGGAAAAAAATCTTGCAATGGACCATGGATGGGACAGCAGAAATAGCATAGGTGTAGCTACGCCACAAAATAATGTTATAGTCAAGAGGGGTGTCGATGAGTTCAACGTCAACACAAAAAATCTTGCCCACAAGGGTGATAGGACAATTACGGAATAGGCCAATGGGCTGGGAGGCATGGCCATCCCACGCACGAAGGGTGGTTGTGGAAGGGGCCAGCTCAGGAGATCCGAGTCATTTCCAAACTGAAGCAGACATCACACATGTAGATGCCCCCTCATCAATAATACATCAAGACACATTAGCATTACGGATTTTGATTGGGATTTGGAAAGCGACGGAAGCAGGAAGGGGAGGATGATCTGACTAACGGGCGTCGAAAAAAATCAATTGGTCATCAACAAGATCTACAACGCCCATGGTGGATAGTAGAGCCTTCCTTTGAAAAGGACATGATTGGAGGAGTTCCATTGTTGAAATGGCATTAGGAGACTGCGCCAAATCATCTACTACACTATACGAATGAGCAGCTCGACCGAAAGCAGCATTTCAGCATAATGGGCCCTTATGAACCCAGATAGGGACCTCAAATTTGCGTTGAGGGATGTGCAAAGGACCCTTGGGTGTCAAAAGAGGCTCTGTAGGACCTGAAGAAGGTGACTGGGGGAAAGACGGAGTGGGAGGGGTGGGGTATTGACGAGACCAAGTTTGAAGGTTAAGGTCGATGGTGAGAGGTTGGTCAGAAGTTATCATAAGAATCTGGTAATCAGAGGAACCAAAAGGGGAAGGTTGATTGGTTACCGAGGCATGAGGTGGTTTAGTAGCCACGAATCCTTACTGAGGGAAATTATCGGTAAACAAAGTTGGTTGAGAAGTACCCGCATTGGGGGGAGTAGTAGGGGAGGTATGCTATCTATGCAATGTAGCCTGAGACTCCCACATCTGCCACATATGTGGTAATAGGGGACAATCGTGAGTGTAATGACCGTAAACACTGCAACACAAACAAGGCTTATTGGTGCGAAGAGGCCTGTCTGGCTTGGGCTGAGAGCCCTATGGCTAGTTAGCAGTGTTAGAATCAATACTTGAAGGATTGGATCCACGATTACCAGGGGCAGATTGATTTTTATTACCTTTCCTCTTTCTTTGAGAAGAAGGAGGATTAGTCGCACCCTTCTATGCAAATACTTGCCCTGGAGGGGGTAGTAGTTGTTGTTGCAGGGGTTGAGAAGGAAAGGGAGGTGGAGGTCCAAATACTGGAGGAGCTGGGACACCGGGCTATGAGTAAGGATAATGGTTAGAATGGGAAACACTGAGGTAAGTAGGAGGGTGGGAAAAAGGAGGAGGCATGCCATATCCTAGATACATGCTACCTGGAGGGGGAAAAGTGCTAGAGGTGCTGGCCCCTCCCGGAGGGAAACCATAGCCCATAGGAGGTTGAGCGTAGGTATGTGAAAGAGCTCCAACGATATCGTTGGCAGAGTGAGATGCCCCCAGGGTGTTAGCACCATCGGGTTTAGGGAGGTCAGAAAGTGTGGAAATTTGCTGAATAATGAAGATTTATTCACCGAGATTATCCTGGTCACACACTAATTCGAATTCATGCATAACACATAACCTCTTCTACAATTGATCATCAATATGCGGAAATAGAAAGCAGTCGCATGCGCTCATTAAAACATAATCAAGCACACATATCAACACAGGATGTAATGGGGAAAGAAATAGATGAAAACCCCCAACTATCTGTATATTATAATGATAGAGAACATGTAACAATACATAGCACAAAGCTCTCACAGCTCTCAGCACTATCTCAATGCTACACACAAAACTAGTTATGAAGATGAACAAGTCACAGGTTCAAATCTCCTCCACAAGTCTGCCTGTCTCTACTGCGCAATCCAAGTGAGTAATGAATGAGATCCAAGTTCGAATCCCACTAGCTCCAACTGCGCAATCCTCATTGGCAATCTCCATCAATGTGTGTGCAAATCTCATGCACAGCCAATAGTCACAACTGATAGCAAACTCACCCTTTCACCCACCTCTAACACTAGTCTCCACTGAACTGTCCATGCATTGTAGTTAACTGATGTGTTCTTTAGTTGAATTATGATTTAATAATTAGTGAATAAATAATAATTAATTCACACCACTCATCACTAGTGTATTTTTCAGTTATACTAAATACAACTAGTTCAACTAAGTTAAACAGAACACAACTCCACCAATTGTCTCATCAACTCCACCAAACTCCGCCACTTGAGTTCTAACTAAAGTCATCCATGCAATAGCTCAAATAACCCTTATGAAAAGCATATTTCCTTCTGTCAGCTGCATGTGCCACATCCAAGCATCAAACTGAAGTGCTCCAAGAGGATAAGATAATGTTTATAGTCTAAATATTATTAAGGGTTAATAATATTTGATTGTTCTATTTTTAGCTCGGCAGTCTAAAAATAGAAACCGCCCAATGTCTAAAAATAGAGGTCCATCTATTTTTACCAACTCGACCAATCATCCATAAATAGCATCCCGCAACTCATAGACCATGATCCATATGTCTAAAAATAGACATAGTCTAAAAATAGACTTTGCGCCAAAAATAGCCCGCGGGCCCACTTAGTGAAGGCGACTTCATTTCACTAAGCTCCATCATCTTGTTTCATTTTCAACACTCCCTCTCAACAAGATATGGATTATCTGCAACCCCTATCCTGCCTCTGTGGAATTCGAATTTTCTCCTGGTGAGCGCCTTCGTCAAGATGTCAGCATCCTGATCCTCTGTGGGAATATATGAAAGTAACATGATTCTCCGCTGCACACAATCTCTGATATGATGGTACCTAATGTCGATGTGTTTGGATCTATCATGAAATACTGGATTAGCCAAAAGTTTAATGCAACTCTGGTTATCACAATAAATCACAATAGGATCCAAATGTGACCCGAACAACCCGACCAGAATCTTCCTCATCCATATGGCCTCGCATGCAGCCAAGCTTGCTGCCATATACTCAACCTCTGCTGAACTAAGTGCCACGGATATCTGCTTCCTGCTGTACCAGGAAACTGCTATCAACCCGATACTAAAGATCCCTCCAGATGTGCTCTTTATGTCTGTTGGGCTCCCCGCCCAATCTGCATCCATGAAGCCACTTAGCTTCACCTCATCCTCCTGTCTGTACCACAGACCATATCCCGATGTGCCTCTAAGATAACGCAATACATGCTTGCCTGCCTTCCAGAAGAGCTTGGTAGGCTTAACCATAGCTTACGAAATCTGGTTAACAGCATAGCATATATCGGGTCGTGTATTGACCAGATACATAGTGACCCCACCAACTGTCAATAAACAATGGCATCCACTACCTCCGCTGAAGTAGCATCATCCTTCCTCCAACCTCCAAGAAGAGGAGTATCAGTAGGCTTGCACCCATGCATGTTGAAATTCTCCAATATTTCTCGGGCATACTTACCCTGAGAAACAAACAGTCCTCCACTGCGCTGCCAGATTTCCAATCCCAGGAAATAATGAAGGAGGCCCAAGTCCTTCATCTCAAACTCTCTTGCAAGATCCTCCTTGCATGAAAGTATCAACAGCTCATCTCCCGTCAAAATCAGATCATCTACATACAGTACAATGATCAGCAACTTCCCCTCCACTACAATCTGGTACAGGTTAGGATCCGCCTCACTCTTGGAGAATCCAAGTCCGGTGAAATAACTGTCTATCCATGTGTACCAAGCACTAGGTGCTTGCTTCAACCCGTACCGTGCTCTCTTGAGTCTGCACAAATGCGACTCATTGCTGAAGATATCGAAACCTTCGGGATGCTCTATGTACACCTCCTCCTCAATGACTTTGTTGAGGAACACAGTATTCACATCCATCTGATGGATGTGCCACCCCATCTGCACTGAGAGAGCTAGGATCGTCCGTATGGAAGAGTGCCTTGCGACAGGTGAAAAGGTCTCCTCATAATCGATGCCATCGATCTGTGAGAAGCCATGGGCAACAAATCTTGCCTTGTACTTCTCCACACTCCTGTCAGCCGCCTGCTTCACTTTGTAGATCCATCGTGAACCCACCACTGATTTCCCCTCCGGTCGCGGGACAATCTCCCATGCACTGTTTCTGACAATCGAATCATACTCTTCCACCATGGAATCTACCCATGCGGGGTCCTCCACAGCTTCCTCGAAAGAGGATGGCTCTGTCACGACACATTTTATCACAAGAGCCATGTATCCAGTGTACCGGTCCAGTGACTGTCTCTGTCTGCGCTGTGTTGTAGGTGGTCCTACAACCTTCTCTGAATCTCGAGCTAGTCGCTCAGCTTCTGTAGTGTGCTTGCGCCCTCTGATGGTTGGCGCTGCATGAGTGGTCTCTTCCACTTCATGAACTTCCTCTTGTGGCTGATCCACATTCGGAAGCTCATCCTTAGGAACTAATAGCTCCTCATCTGCATGCAAGTGTGTCTCCCTCTCAAGCGAACACTACATGGCTTTCTCCTCCTGAAATTTGATATCCCGTCACACAACAGTCTTGCAACTTTCTGGAAAATACACATGATAGTTGTGGGGTGTATCAGTGTACCCCACAAATATCCCAACCTTTATGGTCGGATCCAGCTTCTTTCTGGCATCCTTCGTCACATGCATGTAGACAAGTGAACCAAAAATCCTCAAATGGGAAATATCAGGTCTCTTACTAGAAAACGCCTCCTCCGATTTACTAATGCCAAGTATCTTGTGAGGAAAAATGTTCTGCACATATACTGCAGTATTGCATGCCTCCGCCCACAAGTGAAGGGGTAGGCCCTGGTCATGCAACATTGCCTGTGCAGCACCCACGATCGTTCTGTTCTTCCACTCAGCAACCCCGTTCTGCTGTGGGTTATGGGGTGCGATGAGCTCTCTCCAAATCCCTTCTGCGCTGCAAAAGTCCTTGAATTCAGCAGAGATGAATTCACCACCATTGTTGCTCCTAAGAGCCTTCACATGCTTCCCCGATTCCTTCTCTACAAGTGCCTTGAATTCACAGAACTTAGAAAATGTCTCGCTCTTCTTTTGCATGAAGAAGATCCAACACTTCCGAGAGAAATCATCAACAATGATCTCATAGTACTTGTGCTTTCAGCACATCGAAGCTGCGAAGAAGGTCCACACACGTACGTAGCTGAATTCTCTCGAGATCGTCATGGGCAACTATCCTTCTCGTGAAAGGTGGATTTCACAAATTTTCTTCGAGTACACCCCTTGCAACGATCTGGCGCACAGAAGCCTGCCCTTAGGAAGCCCGATGAAATCTCACAGTATCTTCAAAGCTCTATAGTGAAGGTGGCCCAATCTCCGATGCCTGACTCGCCATCATCCCAACTCACTGCTTCTCATGCCTTGCATGCCATTGCTGCGCGACCATCTACTTGAACTTGCAGGCGATAAAGGTTCTTGACTCAAACCCCTATCTTTCGGGTTTCTCCAGTTGTCTTACTGCGCAGGAAAGCTTTTCCTTCGCTGAAGACCACATCATACCCCTTGTCTTCCAACATCGCCACAGAGATCATATTCTTCATCAATCCTGGAACATGCAATACTTCATTCAATACGAAGGGTTTACCAGACTCCCTCTCAAAGGAAATGGTACCGATACCAGTCGCACTATATCTACCATCATCTCCCATCTCGATGTGCACTCCAAGATCTTTCTCCTCCAGATTTGAAAACAGATCCCGATCTCCAGTAATGTGAAATGATGCACCACTGTCCAAGAACCATACTGATCCCATCACACTTTAAACCAAGCATGTGATCAGTGAAAAATACAGCTCAAACTGGGAGGCCAATGCCTCTCCCACTGCAGATCCAGCAGCATGCTTATTTTTCTTCTTCTACGGACAATTTGTGGCATAATGTCCATGCTGGTGACAGTGAAAACACTTCATTTTGGACATGTCTTGCTTCTTACCTTTCGCAACAGACTGAGAAGCTTTCTTTCTCTTCCCCTTCTTTGCTTTGGCAGCCAAAGCGTAATTTTATTCATCATATGCCTTTGATGAAGATCCGTCCCTGGTAGTCCGCCTTATCTCCTCTTGCATGAGATCCGACCAAAGTCGCTCCCATCCTGGCAATTTCTCCCGACCATTGACAGAGTCCTGATAGGAATGCCAACTCTTCGGAAGACCAAGGAGAGCCGGAGTCCACCAGAATCTTCATCGCCAGCCCAGTCACCCCCACACTTCCCAGCTCATCCCTACATTGGGTGAACTTCGTGAGGTACTTGGCGATACTGTCGCCTTTCTCCATCTTAATGTTTCTAAGTTTATCCTTGAGCGCCAACTTCCTCTGGTCGCTCTTGCTTTGGAATAGATATATCAACGCTTTCCACATCAAGTATGGAGAAGCCTTTCCATGCAGGCTGGATACAATGTGATCCTTCACGCCCTCCAACAGAATCCTTCGACATTTCACCATCTTCTTTTGCCAAGCTTCAACTTGACCAGCATCAGTAGGCTTTGGGGTCTCAGCATCTATGAACTCCTTCAGCCCGTTATCATATAATACCGCCTCCATTTTGTCCTTCCATGCAACATAAAAGTAGCGCACAAAGAGGGCATATCTAGTCGTCAGCCAGATTGAAAAGACATTTCAACTCTAGCACCAAGAAAACAAACTGCTGCAAAAAAAATTCGAATTCCAAGCTCAAAACTCAGCTGCTTCTGGATCTGTGAGAACAAATTATTTCTAGCACAGAGATCGACTGTAAGGGAATTTACTGGGTATATCACCTTTCAAGGGAAGGATGGATCCAGAGGATACCTGGCCCGTTACAGACTCTGTCTACTGAAATAATTGCAATCACTGTAATAGATCCCGATGATCAATTCTTCACTCCGATACCATGTAGAAATTTACTGAATAATGAATATTTATTCACCGAGATTATCCTGATTACACACTATTTTATCTTCATGCATAATACATAACCTCGTCTACAATTGATCATCAATATGTGGAAATAGAAAGCAGTCGCATGCGCTCATTAAAACATAATCAAGCACACATATCAACACAGTATGTAATGGGGAAAGCAATAGCTGAAAACCCCCAACTATCTATATATTATAATGATAGAGAACATGTAACAATACATAGCACGAAGCTCTCACAGCTCTCAGCACTATCTCAATGCTACACACAAAACTAGTTATGAAGATGAACAAGTCACGGGTTCAAATATCCTCCACAAGTCTGCCTGCCTCTACTGTGCAATCCAAGTGAGTAATGAATGAGATCCAAGTTTGAATCCCACTAGCTCCAACTACGCAATCCTCATTGGCAATCTCCATCAATGTGTGTGAAAATCTCATGCACAGCCAATAGTCACAACTGATAGCAAACTCACCCTTTCACCCACCTCTAACACTGGTCTTCACTGAACTGTCCATGCATTGCAGTTAACTGATGTGTTCTTTAGGCTGTTTATGAATTAATAATTGGTGAATTAATTATTAATTAATTCACACCAATCATCACTAGTGTATTTTTCGGTTAGACTAAATACAACTAGTTCAACTAAGTTAAACAGAACACAACTCCACCATTGTCTCATCAACTCACAAACTCTTGCCACTTGAGTCCCTAGCGATCAACCATGCAGTAAGCTCAACTAACCCTTAGGAATAGCATAATTCCTTCTGTCAGCTGCATGTGCCATATCCAAGCATCAAACTGAAGTGCTCCAAGAGGATAAGATAATGTTTATAGTCTAAATATTATTAAGGGTTAATAATATTTGACTGTTCTATTTTTAGCCTGGCAGTCTAAAAATAGAAACCGCCCAATGTATACAAATAGAGGTCCATCTATTTTTACCAACTCGACCAATCATCCATAAATAGCATCCTGCAACTCATAGACCATGATCCATATGTCTAAAAATAGACATAGTCTAAAAATAGACTTTGTGCCAAAAATAGCCTGCCGGCCCACTTAGTGAAGGTGACTTCATTTCACTAAGCTCCATCATCTTGTTGCATTTTCAACAGAAAGGACGGTATAAACATAACCAGATTGAGCATAGATGAGGTCATATTTCAAGGCTATTTGGAGGGTGGCTTCTTCGGTTTCAGGGAAATGGGATGCGACATCTTTGCCGATGGCGGGTAAAAGAGAGCGAAGGAACCAGTCCATGTAGACCCGATCTTCAAAGGTGGGAGCTCGACATATGCTCCTTCTTCTCTGCGATTCCTAGACATGAGCGGAAAGGCGGGTCGAAGATGATTGACAAAAATAAGTCAAGAGTTCGGTACCAGTGTCGTATCGGAGAGGCAGCTAGAAATAAGATAAGAAGGCTTGGGAAATGGTCACAAAGGTGGTATGGGAAGAGGCGGTTTGATCAACATACCATTTATAAGCTTCACCGGTAAGCATGCATTGGAACAATCTAAGATGGATGGAATCATCAGTAATGGAATTGGATGAACACCACATGTGGAAATATCAGATATGGTTGGAGGGATCTTCACTAGCAAGGCCTTCGAACTTGGGAATGTCGAAGGGGAGCTTGGTTGGCATAGTAGGCCAACTAACATCGTGGTGGATAGGATCGTTGATCAACTGATTGAAATCAGGGAGACTGAGACATGCCATATAAGGGAGCAAAGGGACAGTCGAGGTAGTTCCCGTGGTGGTTCCGCTAGTAACAGACCCAGCAGTAGGACTGGGGTTGCTGCTAGCATTAGGCCCTGAACTAGACATGGTGCAAGCAACAGGGGGAGAAACAGAAGTGGGGGGAGAACCCAAAGAATCATAAGAAGAGTCGGAGTACAGACTCGGGGGAGGACTAACTCAACGATGGCGGGAAGGAGTAAGTCGACCAACCATAAACTGAGGGTGAAGGCCAAGAAGTCTTCGGGATAAATGCCTTGGAGGCTCAATGATGACGACACAAAGGGAAGAAGAAGGACCAACAAAGGCAGGGAGGTGCAAAATCAAATGACAACGATGTCGAAACAAGGGTAGAAAGGTGCAGTGTCAATTGATTTTGAAGTCTTTGCCTGGTGGTGTTAACCAGGCTCTTCTTCACTTAGGGTCAGTGTGTGGTGTGTGTTAATTTTAATTTTTAAACCCAGACGTTTTGAGAGTAAAATAAAAAGTGTGTTGCATAACTGAAAATAAATCTGCAGAGAACATTAAATAAGGCTGAAATAACAGAAAATTAACAGCTAACAATGCATCAATCTAACCCAAGAAGGTGGGTCTCTCAAAACTATTCTAAAAGAGGGAAAAAAATCTAATCCGAACACACTAAAAGGAGGCCAATAGATCTAAGGTCAAGAGGGACATGGTTCTAAAGGATAAATTTGTTGAAAAGAGGTGCAGAAAACAACAAAAAGGCAGAGGCAGGGTTGTTGCAACAAAGGAGGAAATCAACTAAAGGTAGAAGGGACAAGGTGGTGGCCCTAGAAGCAGACCCAAACAAAACTATATGAGGTGATTTGAAAGGGAGAAGAGCTGATCTAAAAGGGGTCTGAAGATGAGGTATCAGATCTGAAAAGAAGAAGGCTGAAACTCTGAAAATTCAGACGTCTGAAACAGCTAAAAATCTTCCACAAAAAGTGGAGGGTACTAAAACCCTAAGGGGTGAGATTCCCACTTAGTTGAGTAAAACAGATCAGAAACAGATCTAAACAGGTGGAGATAGAGGCTGGAAAACCCTAACAGAAGCTTCAGACAAACCCAGAAAAATTGCTGGAAAAGTGCAGAAAAAGGTGCAGGTCGCAGGTTCTGACCTGTTTT